>JAUMIR010000009.1:0-535000 GCA_030847615.1 Gambelia wislizenii
TATTGTGCCAGGCATGGGCACAGTGAGCCCTAAAATGGCCAATAATTTAAATCACAGACCCCTTTCTCCCCTCTTTGCTGCTGTACCAACCATAGGCACAGCAACCATCTAAAATGCCCAATGAATTTAAATTGTAGCCCCTCTTTCTCTCCCCCTTTCCTACTGTGCCAGGCATGGCACAGTGAGCCCCTAAAATGCCCAATAATTTAAATCCCAGACCCCCTTTCTCCCCTCTTTGCTTCTGTACCAACCATGGGCACAGCAACCATCGAAAATGCCCAATGATTTAAATTGTAGCGCCTCTTTCTCCCACCCCCTTTCCTACTGTGCCAGGCATGGGCACAGTGAGCCCCTAAAATGCGCAATAATTTAAATCCCAGAACCCCTTTCTCCCCCCCCTTTGCTGCTGTGCCAACCATGGCCACAATGAGCCCCTAAAATGGCCAATAATTTAAATCACAGACCCCCTTTCTCCCCTCTTTGCTGCTGTACCAACCATGGGCACAGCAAGCATCTAAAATGCCCAATGATTTAAATTGTAGCCCCTCTTTCTCTCCCCCTTTCCTACTGTGCCAGGCATGGGCACAGTGAGCCCCTAAAATGGCCAATAATTTAAATCCCAGACCCCATTTCTCCCCTCTTTGCTGCTGTACCAACCATGGGCACAGCAACCATCTAAAATGCCCAATGATTTAAATTGTAGCCCCTCTTTCTCCCCCTCCTTTCCTACTGTGCCAGGCATGGGCATAGTGAACTCCTAAAATGCCCAATAATTTAAATCCCAGAACCCCTTTCTCCCCCCCTTTGCTGCTGTGCCAACCATGGGCACAGTGAGCCCCTAAAATGGCCAATAATTTAAATCACAGACCCCCTTTCTCCCCTCTTTGCTGCTGCACCAACCATGGGCACAGCAACCATCTAAAATGCCCAATGATTTAAATTGTAGCCCCTCTTTCTCCCCCCCCTTTGCTACTGTGCCAGGCATGGGCACAGTGAGCCCCTAAAATGCCCGATAATTTAAATCATAGACCCCCCTTTCTCCCATTGTGCCCATGCGGGCACATCATGAAAGAGGACACAAAAGGGAGCTATAATTTAAATTATTAGGGCGGTGGCTTGGGGGGGGGTTGAGCCTTGGCAGAGCCCCTAAAATACCCAATGATTTCAATCACAGCCTCCCTTTCTCCCCCCCCCCCATTGCTGCTGTGCCAGCCAGGGGAACAGTGAGCTCCTAACATGCCCAATAATTTAAACTACACCACCGTTTCCCCCTTTGCCCTTAGCTCTGCCTAGAGCCCCCCCCCACGGTCCTAAACCTCCGCCCCCCCACCAAGCCGCCTCCTAATAATTTAAATTACGGCTCCCTTTTGCGTCCTCTGTCATGCTGTGCCCCCATGCCATCCTCCCTCCAGCAAAGCCGCCCCCCCAAGCCAACCAGGGACCCCTTAGCTCGGCCGCCGCCCCCCACTGCCCAAAACCTCCCCCCAGCAAAGCCGCCCCCCCAAGCCAACCAGGGACCCCTTAGCTCGACCGGCCCCCCCCTACTGCCCCAAACTCCCCCTAACAAAGCCGCGCAGGGACCCCTTAGCTCGGCCGCCGTCCTCCCCCACTGCCCAAAAACTCCCCCCAGCAAAGCCGCCCCCACAAGCCAACCAGGGACCCCTTAGCTCGGCCGCCGCCCCCCCCCTACTGCCCACAAACTCCCCCCAGCAAAGCCGCCCCCCCCAAGCCAACCAGGGACCCCTTAGCTCGGCCGCCGCCCCCCCCCGACTGCCCAAAAACTCCCCCCAGCAAAGCAGCGCAGGGACCCCTTAGGTCGGCCGCCGCCCCCCCCCCTGCCCAAAAACTCCCCCAAGCAAAGCCGCCCCCCACCCAAGCCAACCAGGGACCCCTTACCTCGGCCGAGTCCCCCCCACTGCCCACAAACTCCCCCCAGCAAAGCCGCCCCCCACCCAGGGCAACCAGGGACCCCTTACCTCGGCCGAGTCCCCCCCACTGCCCAAAAACTCCCCCCAGGAAAGCCGCCCCCCACCCTAGCCAACCAGGGACCCCTTACCTCGGCAGAATCCCCCCCCTGTCCAAAACCTCACCCCAGAAAAACCACACCCCACCCAAGCCAACCAGGGACCCCTTACCTCGGTCGAGCCCCCCCCACTTCCCAAAACCTCCAGCCGACCAGCCCGCCCCCCACCCAAGCCGCTCAGAGACCCCTTAACTTGGCCCAGACCCCCCCGCTGCCCAAAACCTCCAGTCGGCCAAGCCGCCCCCCACCCAAGCCGCTCAGAGACCCCTTAACTTGGCCCAGACCCCCCCCCACGGCCCAAAACCTCCACCCGGCCAAGCCGCCCCCCACCCAAGCCGGGCAGAGACCCCTTAACTCGGCCAAGACCCCCCCACTTCCCAAAACCTCCACCCGGCCAAGCCGCCCCCCACCCAAGCCGCGCAGGGACCCCTTAACTCGGCCGAGACCCCCCCGCTGCCCAAAACCTCCAGTCGGCCAAGCCGCCCCCCACCCAAGCCGCGCAGGGACCCCTTAACTCGGCCGAGACCCCCCCTCCGCTGCCCCAAACCTCCAGCCGGCCAGCCAAGCCCCCACCCAAGCAGCGCAGGGACCCCTTAACTCGGCCGAGACCCCCCCCCCGCTGCACAAAACCTCCAGCCGGCCAGCCAAGCCCCCACCCAAGCCACGCAGGGACCCTTTAACTCGGCCCAGACCCCCCCGCTGCCCAAAACCTCCAGTCGGCCAAGCCGCCCCCCACCCAAGCCGCTCAGAGACCCCTTAACTTGGCCCAGACCCCCCCCCACGGCCCAAAACCTCCACCCGGCCAAGCCGCCCCCCACCCAAGCCGGGCAGAGACCCCTTAACTCGGCCAAGACCCCCCCACTTCCCAAAACCTCCACCCGGCCAAGCCGCCCCCCACCCAAGCCGCGCAGGGACCCCTTAACTCGGCCGAGACCCCCCCGCTGCCCAAAACCTCCAGTCGGCCAAGCCGCCCCCCACCCAAGCCGCGCAGGGACCCCTTAACTCGGCCGAGACCCCCCCTCCGCTGCCCCAAACCTCCAGCCGGCCAGCCAAGCCCCCACCCAAGCAGCGCAGGGACCCCTTAACTCGGCCGAGACCCCCCCCCCCGCTGCACAAAACCTCCAGCCGGCCAGCCAAGCCCCCACCCAAGCCACGCAGGGACCCTTTAACTCGGCCGAGACCCCCCCACTGCCCAAAACCTCCAGCCGGCCAACCCACCCCCCACCCAAGCAGCACAGGGACCCCTTAACTCGGCCGAGACCCCCCCGCTGCCCAAAACCTCCAGCCGGCCAATCCGCACCCCTCCCAAGCCGCGCAGAGACCCCTTAACTCGGCCAAGACCCCCCGCTGCCCAAAACCTCCACCCGGCCAAGCCGCCCCCCACCCAAGCCGCGCAGGGACCCCTTAACTCGGCCGAGACCCCCCCCCCACTGCCCAAAACCTCCCCCATGGCCACAAGGAGCCCCTAAAATACCCACAAGCTTAAATCATGACCCCCCCCTTTGCTGCTGTGCCAACCACGACCTTCAAAGACGCCCATTGGTTTATTGAGGAGCTCCAGTCCCCCCCCCCCTTTCCTGCGGCGCCCCCTCTAACGGCTGCCGGGAAAAGCGCGGAGTTTTCCTTCCCGGCTGCAGTGCTCTTAAACCGCCACCAGATGTCGCCCGGCGCTTGTAGAAAGAGGGCGGGCGGGGTTCCCGAGAGCGTTGCCAAGGGCGTTGCTATGGAGACTCTCTAGGCGGCTCAGTCTCAGAGGGCACGGGCAGCGAGTGGGGAGGTGTAGAGCGTCAAAACGCGACAGACTAGGACTTCCGGGTTATAGGGCCGGCCCTCCAAGATGAGAGGGCCAGAGCGTCGCGGGAATAGACTTTCCGGGTCAGAGGGCAGACAATAGAGTCAGATATAGACCGTCCTACGACAGTATAGGACTTCCGTGGCAGAGGGCATACTCTCTGAGAGGCCAAGGGCAGAGCGTCGCCCGATAGACGTCGGAGGCGGTTCCGTCTCAGGAGGCGGGCCCTGAGGTTGGCAGGGAGGCCTTCCGGGCGCCTGTTTGCGAGGGCCGGAGCCTGGCTGTGGGGACAATCGAGGAAGGGCGTCTCCTAGGTCCTGGCAAGGACGGCGGGGAGCTCTAGCACCGGGGAAACAAGGGGGAAGATGACCCCGAGGGACCCCCTGCCCGCTTCCGCCCTCTTGGCGCCATCCGTGGGCATAGTGAGCCCCCAAAATGCCTATTTAGATAACACCCCCCTTTTCTCCCCTTTTTGCTACTATGCCAACCAGGGGCACAGTGAGCCCCTAAAATTCCCAAGAATTTAAATGTTAGTATCTCTTTTCTTCTGTGCCAACCACGAGCACAGTGATCCGCTAAAATGGTCAATATTTTAAAATGTAGCCCCTCTTTCTCCCCTCCCCCTTCGCTACTGTGCCACCCATGGGCACAGTGAGCCCCTAAAATGCCCAGTAATTTAAATCTCAGACCCCCTTTCTCCCCGCTTTGCTTCTGTGCCAACTATGGGCACAGCAACCATCTATAATCCCCAAGGATTTGAATGGTAGGCCCCCGTTCTCCCCCCCCCTTTGCTGCTTTGCCAGGCATGGGCGCAGCCAGCCCCTAAAATGCCCAATAATTTAAATCACAGACCCTCTTTCTCCACCACTTCGCTGCTGTGCCAACCATGGGCACAGTGAGCCCCTAAACTGCCGAATAATTTAAATGGCAGTCTCCCTTTCTGCCCCCCGCTTCGCTGTTGTGGCAGCCATGGGCACAGTGAGCCCCTAAAATGCCCAATAATTTACATCAGTTTCCCTTTCTGCCCCACTTTGCTGCTGTGCCAACCGTGGGCACAGTGAGCCCATAAAATGCCCAATAATTTAAATCGCAATCTCCCTTTCTGCCCCCCCTTCGCTATTGTGGCAGCCATGGGCACAGTGAGCCAATAAAATACCCAATAATATAAATCACAGTCTCCCTTTCCCCCTCCTTGCTGCTGTGCCAGCCATGGGCACAGTGAGCCCCTAAAATGCCCAATAATTTAAATCACAGACCTCCTTTCTCTCCGCTCTGCTCCTGTGCCAACCATGGGCACAACGACCATCTAAAATCCCCAAGGATTTGAATCGTAGCCCCCCGTTCTTCCCCCCTTTCCTGCTTTGCCAGGCATGGGTGCAGCCAGCCCCTAAAATGCCCAACAATATAAATCACAGTCTCCCTTCCCCCCCCCCTTGCTGCTGTGCCAGCCATGGCCACAGTGGGCCCCTAAAATGACCAATAATTTAAATGGCAGCCTCCCTTTCTTCCCCCCTTTGCTGCTGTGCCAGCCATGGGCACAGTGAGCTCATAAAATGGCCAATAATTTAAATCACAGCCTCCATTCCCCCCCCCTTGCTGCTGTGCCAGCCATGGGCACAGTGAGCCCCTAAAATGCCCAATAATTTAAATCACAGTTTCCTTTTCTGCCCCACTTTGCTGCTGTACCAACCAGGGGCACAGTGAGCCCCTAAAATTCCCAAGAATTTAAATGTTAGCATCTCTTCTGTGCCAACCACGAGCACAGTGATCCGCTAAAATGGTCAATATTTTAAAATGTAGCCCCTCTTTCTCCCCTCCCCCTTCGCTACTGTGCCACCCATGGGCACAGTGAGCCCCTAAAATGCCCAGTAATTTAAATCTCAGACCCCCTTTCTCCCCGCTTTGCTCCTGTGCCAACTATGGGCACAGCGACCATCTATAATCCCCAAGGATTTGAATGGTAGGCCCCCGTTCTCCCCCCCCCCCCTTTGCTGCTTTGCCAGGCATGGGCGCAGCCAGCCCCTAAAATGCCCAATAATTTAAATCACAGACCCTCTTTTTCCACCACTTCGCTGCTGTGCCAACCATGGACACAGTGAGTCCCTAAACTGCACAATAATTTAAATGGCACTCTCCCTTTCTGCCCCCCCCCCTTTGCTGCTGTGCCAGCCATGAACACAGTGACTCCCTAAAATGGCAGATAATTTAAATGGCAGCCTCCCTTTCTCCCCCCCCCCTTTTGCTGCTATGCCAGCCATGGGCACAATGAGCATTGGCACAGTGCACAGAGCATTGGCCATTGGCACAGTGAGTCCCTAAAAGCGATAATAATTTAAATGACACCCTCCCTTTCTTCCCCCCTTTGCTGCTGTGCGAGCCATGGGCACAGTTAGCCCCTTAAATGGCCAATAATTTAAATGGCAGCCTCCCTTTCCCCCCACTTTGCTGCTGTGCCAGCCGTGGGCACAGCGAGCTCCTAAAATGCCCAACAATTTAAATCACAGACCCCCTTTCTCCCTGCTTTGCTCCTGTGCCCTAACCCTCACCCTGACCCTAACCCGCCCCCCTTTGCTGCTGTGGAAAGCATGGCCACAATGAGCCCCTAAAATACCCCCTTTTTTCACAGCCTCCCTTTCTCCCCCCCACCTTGCTGCCCTGCTAGGCATGGGCACAGTGAGCCACTGAAATGCCCAATAATTTGAATCACAGCCTCCCTTCCCCCCCTTTGCTGCTGTACCAACCATGGGCACAGCAAGCCGCTAAAATACCCCATTATTTAGATCCCAGACCCCCTTTCTCCCTGCTTTGCTGCTGTACCAACCATGGGCACAGCAACCATCTAAAATGCCCAATGATTTAAATGGTAGCCCCTCTTTCTCCCCCCACTCTGCTGCTGTGCCAGCCATGGGCACAGTGAGCCCCTAAAATGCCCCATAATTTAAATCACAGACCCCCTTTCTCCCCTCTTTGCTGCTGTACCAACCATAGGCACAGCAACCATCTAAAATGCCCAATGATTTAAATTGTAGCCCCTCTTTCTCTCCCCCTTTCCTACTGTGCCAGGCATGGGCACAGTGAGCCCCTAAAATGGCCAATAATTTAAATCCCAGACCCCCTTTCTCCCCTCTTTGCTGCTGTACCAACCATGGGCACAGCAACCATCTAAAATGCCCAATGATTTAAATTGTAGCCCCTCTTTCTCCCCCCCCCTTTCCTACTGTGCCAGGCATGGGCACAGTGAGCCCCTAAAATGCCCAATAATTTAAATCCCAGAACCCCTTTCTCTCCCCCTTTCCTACTGTGCCAGGCATGGGCACAGTGAGCCCCTAAAATGGCCAATAATTTAAATCCCAGACCCCCTTTCTCCCCTCTTTGCTTCTGTACCAACCATGGGCACAGCAACCATCTAAAATGCCCAATGATTTAACTTGTAGCCCCTCTTTGTCTCCCCCTTTCCTACTGTGCCAGGCATGGGCACAGTGAGCCCCTAAAATGGCCAATAATTTAAATCACAGACCCCCTTTCTCCCCTCTTTGCTGCTGTACCAACCATAGGCACAGCAACCATCTAAAATGCCCAATGATTTAAATTGTAGCCCCTCTTTCTCTCCCCCTTTCCTACTGTGCCAGGCATGGGCACAGTGAGCCCCTAAAATGGCCAATAATTTAAATCCCAGACCCCCTTTCTCCCCTCTTTGCTGCTGTACCAACCATGGGCACAGCAACCATCGAAAATGCCCAATGATTTAAATTGTAGCCCCTCTTTCTCTCCCCCTTTCCTACTGTGCCAGGCATGGGCACAGTGAGCCCCTAAAATGGCCAATAATTTAAATCCCAGACCCCCTTTTTCCCCTCTTTGCTGCTGTACCAACCATAGGCACAGCAACCATCTAAAATGCCCACTGATTTAAATTGTAGCCCCTCTTTCTCCCCCCCCCCCTTTCCTACTGTGCCAGGCATGGGCATAGTGAACTCCTAAAATGGCCAATAATTTAAATCCCAGAACCCCTTTCTCCCCCCCTTTGCTGCTGTGCCAACCATGGCCACAATGAGCCCCTAAAATGGCCAATAATTTAAATCACAGACCCCCTTTCTCCCCTCTTTGCTGCTGTACCAACCATGGGCACAGCAAGCATCTCAAATGCCCAATGATTTAAATTGTAGCCCCTCTTTCTCTCCCCCTTTCCTATTGTGCCAGGCATGGGCACAGTGAGCCCCTAAAATGGCCAATAATTTAAATCACAGACCCCCTTTCTCCCCTCTTTGCTGCTGTACCAACCATAGGCACAGCAACCATCTAAAATGCCCAATGATTTAAATTGTAGCCCCTCTTTCTCTCCCCCTTTCCTACTGTGCCAGGCATGGGCACAGTGAGCCCCTAAAATGCCCAATAATTTAAATCCCAGACCCCCTTTCTCCCCTCTTTGCTTCTGTACCAACCATGGGCACAGCAACCATCGAAAATGCCCAATGATTTAAATTGTAGCGCCTCTTTCTCCCACCCCCTTTCCTACTGTGCCAGGCATGGGCACAGTGAGCCCCTAAAATGCGCAATAATTTAAATCCCAGAACCCCTTTCTCCCCCCCCTTTGCTGCTGTGCCAACCATGGCCACAATGAGCCCCTAAAATGGCCAATAATTTAAATCACAGACCCCCTTTCTCCCCTCTTTGCTGCTGTACCAACCATGGGCACAGCAAGCATCTAAAATGCCCAATGATTTAAATTGTAGCCCCTCTTTCTCTCCCCCTTTCCTACTGTGCCAGGCATGGGCACAGTGAGCCCCTAAAATGGCCAATAATTTAAATCCCAGACCCCATTTCTCCCCTCTTTGCTGCTGTACCAACCATGGGCACAGCAACCATCTAAAATGCCCAATGATTTAAATTGTAGCCCCTCTTTCTCCCCCTCCTTTCCTACTGTGCCAGGCATGGGCATAGTGAACTCCTAAAATGCCCAATAATTTAAATCCCAGAACCCCTTTCTCCCCCCCTTTGCTGCTGTGCCAACCATGGGCACAGTGAGCCCCTAAAATGGCCAATAATTTAAATCACAGACCCCCTTTCTCCCCTCTTTGCTGCTGCACCAACCATGGGCACAGCAACCATCTAAAATGCCCAATGATTTAAATTGTAGCCCCTCTTTCTCCCCCCCCTTTGCTACTGTGCCAGGCATGGGCACAGTGAGCCCCTAAAATGCCCGATAATTTAAATCATAGACCCCCCTTTCTCCCATTGTGCCCATGCGGGCACATCATGAAAGAGGACACAAAAGGGAGCTATAATTTAAATTATTAGGGCGGTGGCTTGGGGGGGGGGTTGAGCCTTGGCAGAGCCCCTAAAATACCCAATGATTTCAATCACAGCCTCCCTTTCTCCCCCCCCCCCCCATTGCTGCTGTGCCAGCCAGGGGAACAGTGAGCTCCTAACATGCCCAATAATTTAAACTACACCACCGTTTCCCCCTTTGCCCTTAGCTCTGCCTAGAGCCCCCCCCCACGGTCCTAAACCTCCGCCCCCCCACCAAGCCGCCTCCTAATAATTTAAATTACGGCTCCCTTTTGCGTCCTCTGTCATGCTGTGCCCCCATGCCATCCTCCCTCCAGCAAAGCCGCCCCCCCAAGCCAACCAGGGACCCCTTAGCTCGGCCGCCGCCCCCCACTGCCCAAAACCTCCCCCCAGCAAAGCCGCCCCCCCAAGCCAACCAGGGACCCCTTAGCTCGACCGGCCCCCCCCTACTGCCCCCAAACTCCCCCTAACAAAGCCGCGCAGGGACCCCTTAGCTCGGCCGCCGTCCTCCCCCACTGCCCAAAAACTCCCCCCAGCAAAGCCGCCCCCACAAGCCAACCAGGGACCCCTTAGCTCGGCCGCCGCCCCCCCCCCTACTGCCCACAAACTCCCCCCAGCAAAGCCGCCCCCCCCAAGCCAACCAGGGACCCCTTAGCTCGGCCGCCGCCCCCCCCCCGACTGCCCAAAAACTCCCCCCAGCAAAGCAGCGCAGGGACCCCTTAGGTCGGCCGCCGCCCCCCCCCCTGCCCAAAAACTCCCCCAAGCAAAGCCGCCCCCCACCCAAGCCAACCAGGGACCCCTTACCTCGGCCGAGTCCCCCCCACTGCCCACAAACTCCCCCCAGCAAAGCCGCCCCCCACCCAGGGCAACCAGGGACCCCTTACCTCGGCCGAGTCCCCCCCACTGCCCAAAAACTCCCCCCAGGAAAGCCGCCCCCCACCCTAGCCAACCAGGGACCCCTTACCTCGGCAGAATCCCCCCCCTGTCCAAAACCTCACCCCAGAAAAACCACACCCCACCCCAACCAGGGACCCCTTACCTCGGTCGAGCCCCCCCCACTTCCCAAAACCTCCAGCCGACCAGCCCGCCCCCCACCCAAGCCGCTCAGAGACCCCTTAACTTGGCCCAGACCCCCCCCCCACGGCCCAAAACCTCCACCCGGCCAAGCCGCCCCCCACCCAAGCCGGGCAGAGACCCCTTAACTCGGCCAAGACCCCCCCACTTCCCAAAACCTCCACCCGGCCAAGCCGCCCCCCACCCAAGCCGCGCAGGGACCCCTTAACTCGGCCGAGACCCCCCCGCTGCCCAAAACCTCCAGTCGGCCAAGCCGCCCCCCACCCAAGCCGCGCAGGGACCCCTTAACTCGGCCGAGACCCCCCCTCCGCTGCCCCAAACCTCCAGCCGGCCAGCCAAGCCCCCACCCAAGCAGCGCAGGGACCCCTTAACTCGGCCGAGACCCCCCCCCCGCTGCACAAAACCTCCAGCCGGCCAGCCAAGCCCCCACCCAAGCCACGCAGGGACCCTTTAACTCGGCCGAGACCCCCCCACTGCCCAAAACCTCCAGCCGGCCAACCCACCCCCCACCCAAGCAGCACAGGGACCCCTTAACTCGGCCGAGACCCCCCCGCTGCCCAAAACCTCCAGCCGGCCAATCCGCACCCCTCCCAAGCCGCGCAGAGACCCCTTAACTCGGCCAAGACCCCCCGCTGCCCAAAACCTCCACCCGGCCAAGCCGCCCCCCACCCAAGCCGCGCAGGGACCCCTTAACTCGGCCGAGACCCCCCCCCCACTGCCCAAAAACCTCCCCCATGGCCACAAGGAGCCCCTAAATACCACCCACAAGCTTAAATCATGACCCCCCCCTTTGCTGCTGTGCCAACCACGACCTTCAAAGACGCCCATTGGTTTATTGAGGAGCTCCAGTCCCCCCCCCCCTTTCCTGCGCGCCCCCTCATAACGGCTGCCGGAAAAGCGCGGAGTTTCCTTCCCGGCTGCAGTGCTCTTAAACCGCCACCAGATGTCGCCCGGCGCTTGTAGAAAGAGGGCGGGCGGGGGATCCCGAGAGCGTTGCCAAGGGCGTTGCTATGGAGACTCTCTAGGCGGCTCAGTCTCAGAGGGCACGGGCAGCGAGTGGGGAGGTGTAGAGCGTCAAAACGCGACAGACTCAGGGACTTCCGGGTTATAGGGCCGGCCCTCCAAGATGAGAGGGCCAGAGCGTCGCAGGAATAGACTTTCCGGGTCAGAGGGCAGACAATAGAGTCAGATATAGACCGTCCTACGACAGTATAGGACTTCCGTGGCAGAGGGCATACTCTCTGAGAGGCCAAGGGCAGAGCGTCGCCCGATAGACGTCGGAGGCGGTTCCGTCTCAGGAGGCGGGCCCTGAGGTTGGCAGGGAGGCCTTCCGGGCGCCTGTTTGCGAGGGCCGGAGCCTGGCTGTGGGGACAATCGAGGAAGGGCGTCTCCTAGGTCCTGGCAAGGACGGCGGGGAGCTCTAGCACCGGGGAAACAAGGGGGAAGATGACCCCGAGGGACCCCCTGCCCGCTTCCGCCCTCTTGGCGCCATCCGTGGGCATAGTGAGCCCCCAAAATGCCTATTTAGATAACACCCCCCTTTTCTCCCCCTTTTTGCTACTATGCCAACCAGGGGCACAGTGAGCCCCTAAAATTCCCAAGAATTTAAATGTTAGTATCTCTTTTCTTCTGTGCCAACCACGAGCACAGTGATCCGCTAAAATGGTCAATATTTTAAAATGTAGCCCCTCTTTCTCCCCTCCCCCTTCGCTACTGTGCCACCCATGGGCACAGTGAGCCCCTAAAATGCCCAGTAATTTAAATCTCAGACCCCCTTTCTCCCCGCTTTGCTTCTGTGCCAACTATGGGCACAGCAACCATCTATAATCCCCAAGGATTTGAATGGGTAGGCCCCCGTTCTCCCCCCCCCTTTGCTGCTTTGCCAGGCATGGCGCAGCCAGCCCCTAAAATGCCCAATAATTTAAATCACAGACCCTCTTTCTCCACCACTTCGCTGCTGTGCCAACCATGGGCACAGTGAGCCCCTAAACTGCCGAATAATTTAAATGGCAGTCTCCCTTTCTGCCCCCCGCTTCGCTGTTGTGGCAGCCATGGGCACAGTGAGCCCCTAAAATGCCCAATAATTTACATCAGTTTCCCTTTCTGCCCCACTTTGCTGCTGTGCCAACCGTGGGCACAGTGAGCCCCATAAAATGCCCAATAATTTAAATCGCAATCTCCCTTTCTGCCCCCCCTTCGCTATTGTGGCAGCCATGGGCACAGTGAGCCAATAAAATACCCAATAATATAAATCAAGTCTCCCTTTCCCCCTCCTTGCTGCTGTGCCAGCCATGGGCACAGTGAGCCCCTAAAATGCCCAATAATTTAAATCACAGACCTCCTTTCTCTCCGCTCTGCTCCTGTGCCAACCATGGGCACAACGACCATCTAAAAATCCCCAAGGATTTGAATCGTAGCCCCCCGTTCTTCCCCCCTTTCCTGCTTTGCCAGGCATGGGTGCAGCCAGCCCCTAAAATGCCCAACAATATAAATCACAGTCTCCCTTCCCCCCCCCCTTGCTGCTGTGCCAGCCATGGCCACAGTGGGCCCCTAAAATGACCAATAATTTAAATGGCAGCCTCCCTTTCTTCCCCCCTTTGCTGCTGTGCCAGCCATGGGCACAGTGAGCTCATAAAATGGCCAATAATTTAAATCACAGCCTCCATTCCCCCCCCCTTGCTGCTGTGCCAGCCATGGGCACAGTGAGCCCCTAAAATGCCCAATAATTTAAATCACAGTTTCCTTTTCTGCCCCACTTTGCTGCTGTACCAACCAGGGGCACAGTGAGCCCCTAAAATTCCCAAGAATTTAAATGTTAGCATCTCTTCTGTGCCAACCACGAGCACAGTGATCCGCTAAAATGGTCAATATTTTAAAATGTAGCCCCTCTTTCTCCCCTCCCCCTTCGCTACTGTGCCACCCATGGGCACAGTGAGCCCCTAAAATGCCCAGTAATTTAAATCTCAGACCCCCTTTCTCCCCGCTTTGCTCCTGTGCCAACTATGGGCACAGCGACCATCTATAATCCCCAAGGATTTGAATGGTAGGCCCCCGTTCTCCCCCCCCCCTTTGCTGCTTTGCCAGGCATGGGCGCAGCCAGCCCCTAAAATGCCCAATAATTTAAATCACAGACCCTCTTTTTCCACCACTTCGCTGCTGTGCCAACCATGGACACAGTGAGTCCCTAAACTGCACAATAATTTAAATGGCACTCTCCCTTTCTGCCCCCCCCCCTTTGCTGCTGTGCCAGCCATGAACACAGTGACTCCCTAAAATGGCAGATAATTTAAATGGCAGCCTCCCTTTCTCCCCCCCCCCTTTTGCTGCTATGCCAGCCATGGGCACAATGAGCATTGGCACAGTGCACAGAGCATTGGCCATTGGCACAGTGAGTCCCTAAAAGCGATAATAATTTAAATGACACCCTCCCTTTCTTCCCCCCTTTGCTGCTGTGCGAGCCATGGGCACAGTTAGCCCCTTAAATGGCCAATAATTTAAATGGCAGCCTCCCTTTCCCCCCACTTTGCTGCTGTGCCAGCCGTGGGCACAGCGAGCTCCTAAAATGCCCAACAATTTAAATCACAGACCCCCTTTCTCCCTGCTTTGCTCCTGTGCCCTAACCCTCACCCTGACCCTAACCCGCCCCCCTTTGCTGCTGTGGAAAGCATGGCCACAATGAGCCCCTAAAATACCCCCTTTTTTCACAGCCTCCCTTTCTCCCCCCCACCTTGCTGCCCTGCTAGGCATGGGCACAGTGAGCCACTGAAATGCCCAATAATTTGAATCACAGCCTCCCTTCCCCCCCTTTGCTGCTGTACCAACCATGGGCACAGCAAGCCGCTAAAATACCCCATTATTTAGATCCCAGACCCCCTTTCTCCCTGCTTTGCTGCTGTACCAACCATGGGCACAGCAACCATCTAAAATGCCCAATGATTTAAATGGTAGCCCCTCTTTCTCCCCCCACTCTGCTGCTGTGCCAGCCATGGGCACAGTGAGCCCCTAAAATGCCCCATAATTTAAATCACAGACCCCCTTTCTCCCCTCTTTGCTGCTGTACCAACCATAGGCACAGCAACCATCTAAAATGCCCAATGATTTAAATTGTAGCCCCTCTTTCTCTCCCCCTTTCCTACTGTGCCAGGCATGGGCACAGTGAGCCCCTAAAATGGCCAATAATTTAAATCCCAGACCCCCTTTCTCCCCTCTTTGCTGCTGTACCAACCATGGGCACAGCAACCATCTAAAATGCCCAATGATTTAAATTGTAGCCCCTCTTTCTCCCCCCCCCTTTCCTACTGTGCCAGGCATGGGCACAGTGAGCCCCTAAAATGCCCAATAATTTAAATCCCAGAACCCCTTTCTCTCCCCCTTTCCTACTGTGCCAGGCATGGGCACAGTGAGCCCCTAAAATGGCCAATAATTTAAATCCCAGACCCCCTTTCTCCCCTCTTTGCTTCTGTACCAACCATGGGCACAGCAACCATCTAAAATGCCCAATGATTTAACTTGTAGCCCCTCTTTGTCTCCCCCTTTCCTACTGTGCCAGGCATGGGCACAGTGAGCCCCTAAAATGGCCAATAATTTAAATCACAGACCCCCTTTCTCCCCTCTTTGCTGCTGTACCAACCATAGGCACAGCAACCATCTAAAATGCCCAATGATTTAAATTGTAGCCCCTCTTTCTCTCCCCCTTTCCTACTGTGCCAGGCATGGGCACAGTGAGCCCCTAAAATGGCCAATAATTTAAATCCCAGACCCCCTTTCTCCCCTCTTTGCTTCTGTACCAACCATGGGCACAGCAACCATCGAAAATGCCCAATGATTTAAATTGTAGCCCCTCTTTCTCTCCCCCTTTCCTACTGTGCCAGGCATGGGCACAGTGAGCCCCTAAAATGGCCAATAATTTAAATCCCAGACCCCCTTTCTCCCCTCTTTGCTTCTGTAGGAACCATAGGCACAGCAACCATCTAAAATGCCCAATGATTTCAATCACAGCCTCCCTTTCTCCCCCCCCCCATTGCTGCTGTGCCAGCCATGGGCACAGTGAGCCCCTAAAATGGCCAATAATTTAAATCCCAGACCCCCTTTCTCCCCTCTTTGCTGCTTTACCAACCATGGGCACAGCAACCATCTAAAATGCCCAATGATTTAAATTGTAGCCCCTCTTTCTCCCCCCCCCTTTCCTACTGTGCCAGGCATGGGCACAGTGAGCCCCTAAAATGCCCAATAATTTAAATCATAGACCCCCCTTTCTCCCATTGTGCCCATGCGGGCACATCATGAAAGAGGACACAAAAGGGAGCTATAATTTAAATTATTAGGGCGGTGGCTTGGGGGGGGGGTTGAGCCTTGGCAGAGCCCCTAAAATACCCAATGATTTCAATCACAGCCTCCCTTTCTCCCCCCCCCCATTGCTGCTGTGCCAGCCATGGGCACAGTGAGCCCCTAAAATGCCCAGTAATTTAAATCTCAGACCCCCTTTCTCCCCGCTTTGCTCCTGTGCCAACTATGGGCACAGCGACCATCTATAATCCCCAAGGATTTGAATGGTAGCCCCCCGTTCTCCCCCCCCCTTTGCTGCTTTACCAGGCATGGGCGCAGCCAGCCCCTAAAATGCCCAATAATTTAAATCACAGACCCTCTTTTTCCACCACTTCGCTGCTGTGCCAACCATGGACACAGTGAGTCCCTAAACTGCCCAATAATTTAAATGGCACTCTCCCTTTCTGCCCCCCCCTTTGCTGCTGTGCCAGCCATGAACACAGTGACTCCCTAAAATGGCAGATAATTTAAATGGCAGCCTCCCTTTCTCCCCCCCCCCCTTTGCTGCTATGCCAGCCATGGGCACAATGAGCATTGGCACAGTGCACAGAGCATTGGCCATTGGCACAGTGAGTCCCTAAAAGCGATAATAATTTAAATGACACCCTCCCTTTCTTCCCCCCTTTGCTGCTGTGCGAGCCATGGGCACAGTTAGCCCCTTAAATGGCCAATAATTTAAATGGCAGCCTCCCTTTCCCCCCACTTTGCTGCTGTGCCAGCCGTGGGCACAGCGAGCTCCTAAAATGCCCAACAATTTAAATCACAGACCCCCTTTCTCCCTGCTTTGCTCCTGTGCCCTAACCCTCACCCTGACCCTAACTCGCCCCCCTTTGCTGCTGTGGAAAGCATGGCCACAATGAGCCCCTAAAATACCCCCTTTTTTCACAGCCTCCCTTTCTCCCCCCCACCTTGCTGCCCTGCTAGGCATGGGCACAGTGAGCCACTGAAATGCCCAATAATTTGAATCACAGCCTCCCTTCCCCCCCTTTGCTGCTGTACCAACCATGGGCACAGCAAGCCGCTAAAATACCCCATTATTTAGATCCCAGACCCCCTTTCTCCCTGCTTTGCTGCTGTACCAACCATGGGCACAGCAACCATCTAAAATGCCCAATGATTTAAATGGTAGCCCCTCTTTCTCCCCCCACTCTGCTGCTGTGCCAGCCATGGGCACAGTGAGCCCCTAAAATGCCCCATAATTTAAATCACAGACCCCCTTTCTCCCCTCTTTGCTGCTGTACCAACCATGGGCACAGCAACCATCTAAAATGCCCAATGATTTAAATTGTAGCCCCTCTTTCTCTCCCCCTTTCCTACTGTGCCAGGCATGGGCACAGTGAGCCCCTAAAATGGCCAATAATTTAAATCCCAGACCCCCTTTCTCCCCTCTTTGCTGCTGTACCAACCATGGGCACAGCAACCATCGAAAATGCCCAATGATTTAAATTGTAGCCCCTCTTTCTCTCCCCCTTTCCTACTGTGCCAGGCATGGGCACAGTGAGCCCCTAAAATGGCCAATAATTTAAATCCCAGACCCCCTTTCTCCCCTCTTTGCTGCTTTACCAACCATGGGCACAGCAACCATCTAAAATGCCCAATGATTTAAATTGTAGCCCCTCTTTCTCCCCCCCCTTTCCTACTGTGCCAGGCATGGGCACAGTGAGCCCCTAAAATGCCCAATAATTTAAATCATAGACCCCCCTTTCTCCCATTGTGCCCATGCGGGCACATCATGAAAGAGGACACAAAAGGGAGCTATAATTTAAATTATTAGGGCGGTGGCTTGGGGGGGGGGTTGAGCCTTGGCAGAGCCCCTAAAATACCCAATGATTTCAATCACAGCCTCCCTTTCTCCCCCCCCCATTGCTGCTGTGCCAGCCAGGGGAACAGTGAGCTCCTAAAATGCCCAATAATTTAAATTACACCACCGTTTCCCCCTTGGCCCTTAGCTCTGCCTAGAGCCCCCCCCCCACGGTCCTAAACCTCCGCCCCCCCACCAAGCCGCCTCCTAATAATTTAAATTACGGCTCCCTTTTGCGTCCTCTGTCATGCTGTGCCCCCATGCCATCCTCCCTCCAGCAAAGCCGCCCCCCAAAGCCAACCAGGGACCCCTTAGCTCGGCCGCCGCCCCCCCCTACTGCCCCCAAACTCCCCCTAACAAAGCCGCGCAGGGACCCCTTAGCTCGGCTGCCGTCCCCCCCACTGCCCAAAAACTCCCCCCAGCAAAGCCGCCCCCCACCCAAGCCAACCAGGAATCCCTTACCTCGGCCGCCGCCCCCCCCCCACTGCCCAAAAACTCCCCCCACCAAAGCAGTGCAGGGACCCCTTAACTCAGTCGAGACCTCCCCACTGCCCAAAACCTCCACCCGGCCAACCCGCCCCCCACCCAAGCCGCGCAGGGACCCCTTAACTCGGCCAAGACCCCCCCGCTTCCCAAAACCTCCACCCGGCCAAGCCGCCCCCCACCCAAGCCGCGCAGGGACCCCTTAACTCGGCCAAGACCCCCCACTTCCCAAAACCTCCACCCGGCCAACCCGCCCCCCACCCAAGCCACGCAGGGACCCCTTAACTCGGCCGAGACCCCCCCACTTCCCAAAACCTCCACCCGGCCAACCCGCCCCCCACCCAAGCCACGCAGGGACCCCTTAACTCTGCCGAGACCCCCCCGCTTCCCAAAACCTCCACCCGGCCAACCCGCCCCCCACCCAAGCCACGCAGGGACCCCTTAACTCGGCCGAGACCCCCCCACTTCCCAAAACCTCCACCCGGCCAACCCGCCCCCCACCCAAGCCGCGCAGGGACCCCTTAACTCGGCCGAGACCCCCCCACTTCCCAAAACCTCCACCCGGCCAACCCGCCCCCCACCCAAGCCGCGCAGGGACCCCTTAACTCGGCCAAGACCCCCCGCTGCCCAAAACCTCCAGCCGGCCAGCCCGCCCCCCACCCAAGCAGCGCAGGGACCCCTTAACTCCGCTGAGACCCCCCCCACTTCCCAAAACCTCCCCCAAGGCCACAACGAGCCCCTAAAATACCCACAAGCTTAAATCATGACCCCCCCCCTTTGCTGCTGTGCCAACCACGACCTTCAAAGACGCCCATTGGTTTATTGAGGAGCTCCAGTCCCCCCCCCTTTCCTGCGGCGCCCCCTCTAACGGCTGCCGGGAAAAGCGCGGAGTTTTCCTTCCCGGCTGCAGTGCTCTTAAACCGCCACCAGATGTCGCCCGGCGCTTGTAGAAAGAGGGCGGGCGGGGTTCCCGAGAGCGTTGCCAAGGGCGTTGCTATGGAGACTCTCTAGGCGGCTCAGTCTCAGAGGGCACGGGCAGCGAGTGGGGAGGTGTAGAGCGTCAAAACGCGACAGACTAGGACTTCCGGGTTATAGGGCCGGCCCTCCAAGATGAGAGGGCCAGAGCGTCGCGGGAATAGACTTTCCGGGTCAGAGGGCAGACAATAGAGTCAGATATAGACCGTCCTACGACAGTATAGGACTTCCGTGGCAGAGGGCATACTCTCTGAGAGGCCAAGGGCAGAGCGTCGCCCGATAGACGTCGGAGGCGGTTCCGTCTCAGGAGGCGGGCCCTGAGGTTGGCAGGGAGGCCTTCCGGGCGCCTGTTTGCGAGGGCCGGAGCCTGGCTGTGGGGACAATCGAGGAAGGGCGTCTCCTAGGTCCTGGCAAGGACGGCGGGGAGCTCTAGCACCGGGGAAACAAGGGGGAAGATGACCCCGAGGGACCCCCTGCCCGCTTCCGCCCTCTTGGCGCCATCCGTGGGCATAGTGAGCCCCCAAAATGCCTATTTAGATAACACCCCCCTTTTCTCCCCTTTTTGCTACTATGCCAACCAGGGGCACAGTGAGCCCCTAAAATTCCCAAGAATTTAAATGTTAGTATCTCTTTTCTTCTGTGCCAACCACGAGCACAGTGATCCGCTAAAATGGTCAATATTTTAAAATGTAGCCCCTCTTTCTCCCCTCCCCCTTCGCTACTGTGCCACCCATGGGCACAGTGAGCCCCTAAAATGCCCAGTAATTTAAATCTCAGACCCCCTTTCTCCCCGCTTTGCTTCTGTGCCAACTATGGGCACAGCAACCATCTATAATCCCCAAGGATTTGAATGGTAGGCCCCCGTTCTCCCCCCCCCTTTGCTGCTTTGCCAGGCATGGGCGCAGCCAGCCCCTAAAATGCCCAATAATTTAAATCACAGACCCTCTTTCTCCACCACTTCGCTGCTGTGCCAACCATGGGCACAGTGAGCCCCTAAACTGCCGAATAATTTAAATGGCAGTCTCCCTTTCTGCCCCCCGCTTCGCTGTTGTGGCAGCCATGGGCACAGTGAGCCCCTAAAATGCCCAATAATTTACATCAGTTTCCCTTTCTGCCCCACTTTGCTGCTGTGCCAACCGTGGGCACAGTGAGCCCATAAAATGCCCAATAATTTAAATCGCAATCTCCCTTTCTGCCCCCCCTTCGCTATTGTGGCAGCCATGGGCACAGTGAGCCAATAAAATACCCAATAATATAAATCACAGTCTCCCTTTCCCCCTCCTTGCTGCTGTGCCAGCCATGGGCACAGTGAGCCCCTAAAATGCCCAATAATTTAAATCACAGACCTCCTTTCTCTCCGCTCTGCTCCTGTGCCAACCATGGGCACAACGACCATCTAAAATCCCCAAGGATTTGAATCGTAGCCCCCCGTTCTTCCCCCCTTTCCTGCTTTGCCAGGCATGGGTGCAGCCAGCCCCTAAAATGCCCAACAATATAAATCACAGTCTCCCTTCCCCCCCCCCTTGCTGCTGTGCCAGCCATGGCCACAGTGGGCCCCTAAAATGACCAATAATTTAAATGGCAGCCTCCCTTTCTTCCCCCCTTTGCTGCTGTGCCAGCCATGGGCACAGTGAGCTCATAAAATGGCCAATAATTTAAATCACAGCCTCCATTCCCCCCCCCCTTGCTGCTGTGCCAGCCATGGGCACAGTGAGCCCCTAAAATGCCCAATAATTTAAATCACAGTTTCCTTTTCTGCCCCACTTTGCTGCTGTACCAACCAGGGGCACAGTGAGCCCCTAAAATTCCCAAGAATTTAAATGTTAGCATCTCTTCTGTGCCAACCACGAGCACAGTGATCCGCTAAAATGGTCAATATTTTAAAATGTAGCCCCTCTTTCTCCCCTCCCCCTTCGCTACTGTGCCAGCCATGGGCACAGTGAGCCCCTAAAATGCCCAGTAATTTAAATCTCAGACCCCCTTTCTCCCCGCTTTGCTCCTGTGCCAACTATGGGCACAGCGACCATCTATAATCCCCAAGGATTTGAATGGTAGGCCCCCGTTCTCCCCCCCCCTTTGCTGCTTTGCCAGGCATGGGCGCAGCCAGCCCCTAAAATGCCCAATAATTTAAATCACAGACCCTCTTTTTCCACCACTTCGCTGCTGTGCCAACCATGGACACAGTGAGTCCCTAAACTGCACAATAATTTAAATGGCACTCTCCCTTTCTGCCCCCCCCTTTGCTGCTGTGCCAGCCATGAACACAGTGACTCCCTAAAATGGCAGATAATTTAAATGGCAGCCTCCCTTTCTCCCCCCCCCTTTTGCTGCTATGCCAGCCATGGGCACAATGAGCATTGGCACAGTGCACAGAGCATTGGCCATTGGCACAGTGAGCCCCTAAAAGCGATAATTTAAATGACACCCTCCCTTTCTTCCCCCCTTTGCTGCTGTGCGAGCCATGGGCACAGTTAGCCCCTTAAATGGCCAATAATTTAAATGGCAGCCTCCCTTTCCCCCCACTTTGCTGCTGTGCCAGCCGTGGGCACAGCGAGCTCCTAAAATGCCCAACAATTTAAATCACAGACCCCCTTTCTCCCTGCTTTGCTCCTGTGCCCTAACCCTCACCCTGACCCTAACCCGCCCCCCTTTGCTGCTGTGGAAAGCATGGCCACAATGAGCCCCTAAAATACCCCCTTTTTTCACAGCCTCCCTTTCTCCCCCCCACCTTGCTGCCCTGCTAGGCATGGGCACAGTGAGCCACTGAAATGCCCAATAATTTGAATCACAGCCTCCCTTCCCCCCCTTTGCTGCTGTACCAACCATGGGCACAGCAAGCCGCTAAAATACCCCATTATTTAGATCCCAGACCCCCTTTCTCCCTGCTTTGCTGCTGTACCAACCATGGGCACAGCAACCATCTAAAATGCCCAATGATTTAAATGGTAGCCCCTCTTTCTCCCCCCACTCTGCTGCTGTGCCAGCCATGGGCACAGTGAGCCCCTAAAATGCC
The DNA here is from genome assembly GCA_030847615.1 of Gambelia wislizenii. Taxonomy (NCBI): domain Eukaryota; kingdom Metazoa; phylum Chordata; class Lepidosauria; order Squamata; family Crotaphytidae; genus Gambelia; species Gambelia wislizenii. The sequence goes on from JAUMIR010000009.1 coordinate 21,773, forward strand.
CCATAATTTAAATCACAGACCCCCTTTCTCCCCTCTTTGCTGCTGTACCAACCATGGGCACAGCAACCATCTAAAATGCCCAATGATTTAAATGGTAGCCCCTCTTTCTCCCCCCACTCTGCTGCTGTGCCAGCCATGGGCACAGTGAGCCCCTAAAATGCCCCATAATTTAAATCACAGACCCCCTTTCTCCCCTCTTTGCTGCTGTACCAACCATGGGCACAGCAACCATCTAAAATGCCCAATGATTTAAATTGTAGCCCCTCTTTCTCCCCCCCCCCTTTCCTACTGTGCCAGGCATGGGCACAGTGAGCCCCTAAAATGCCCAATAATTTAAATCCCAGAACCCCTTTCTCTCCCCCTTTCCTACTGTGCCAGGCATGGGCACAGTGAGCCCCTAAAATGGCCAGTAATTTAAATCCCAGACCCCCTTTCTCCCCTCTTTGCTTCTGTACCAACCATGGGCACAGCAACCATCTAAAATGCCCAATGATTTAACTTGTAGCCCCTCTTTGTCTCCCCCTTTCCTACTGTGCCAGGCATGGGCACAGTGAGCCCCTAAAATGGCCAATAATTTAAATCACAGACCCCCTTTCTCCCCTCTTTGCTGCTGTACCAACCATAGGCACAGCAACCATCTAAAATGCCCAATGATTTAAATTGTAGCCCCTCTTTCTCTCCCCCTTTCCTACTGTGCCAGGCATGGGCACAGTGAGCCCCTAAAATGGCCAATAATTTAAATCCCAGACCCCCTTTCTCCCCTCTTTGCTTCTGTACCAACCATGGGCACAGCAACCATCGAAAATGCCCAATGATTTAAATTGTAGCCCCTCTTTCTCTCCCCCTTTCCTACTGTGCCAGGCATGGGCACAGTGAGCCCCTAAAATGGCCAATAATTTAAATCCCAGACCCCCTTTCTCCCCTCTTTGCTTCTGTAGGAACCATAGGCACAGCAACCATCTAAAATGCCCAATGATTTAAATTGTAGCCCCTCTTTCTCTCCCCCTTTCCTACTGTGCCAGGCATGGGCACAGTGAGCCCCTAAAATGGCCAATAATTTAAATCCCAGACCCCCTTTCTCCCCTCTTTGCTGCTTTACCAACCATGGGCACAGCAACCATCTAAAATGCCCAATGATTTAAATTGTAGCCCCTCTTTCTCCCCCCCCCTTTCCTACTGTGCCAGGCATGGGCACAGTGAGCCCCTAAAATGCCCAATAATTTAAATCATAGACCCCCCTTTCTCCCATTGTGCCCATGCGGGCACATCATGAAAGAGGACACAAAAGGGAGCTATAATTTAAATTATTAGGGCGGTGGCTTGGGGGGGGGTTGAGCCTTGGCAGAGCCCCTAAAATACCCAATGATTTCAATCACAGCCTCCCTTTCTCCCCCCCCCCCATTGCTGCTGTGCCAGCCATGGGCACAGTGAGCCCCTAAAATGGCCAATAATTTAAATCCCAGACCCCCTTTCTCCCCTCTTTGCTGCTTTACCAACCATGGGCACAGCAACCATCTAAAATGCCCAATGATTTAAATTGTAGCCCCTCTTTCTCCCCCCCCCTTTCCTACTGTGCCAGGCATGGGCACAGTGAGCCCCTAAAATGCCCAATAATTTAAATCATAGACCCCCCTTTCTCCCATTGTGCCCATGCGGGCACATCATGAAAGAGGACACAAAAGGGAGCTATAATTTAAATTATTAGGGCGGTGGCTTGGGGGGGGGTTGAGCCTTGGCAGAGCCCCTAAAATACCCAATGATTTCAATCACAGCCTCCCTTTCTCCCCCCCCCCATTGCTGCTGTGCCAGCCATGGGCACAGTGAGCCCCTAAAATGCCCAGTAATTTAAATCTCAGACCCCCTTTCTCCCCGCTTTGCTCCTGTGCCAACTATGGGCACAGCAACCATCTATAATCCCCAAGGATTTGAATGGTAGGCCCCCGTTCTCCCCCCCCCTTTGCTGCTTTGCCAGGCATGGGCGCAGCCAGCCCCTAAAATGCCCAATAATTTAAATCACAGACCCTCTTTTTCCACCACTTCGCTGCTGTGCCAACCATGGACACAGTGAGTCCCTAAACTGCCCAATAATTTAAATGGCACTCTCCCTTTCTGCCCCCCCCTTTGCTGCTGTGCCAGCCATGAACACAGTGACTCCCTAAAATGGCAGATAATTTAAATGGCAGCCTCCCTTTCTCCCCCCCCCTTTGCTGCTATGCCAGCCATGGGCACAATGAGCATTGGCACAGTGCACAGAGCATTGGCCATTGGCACAGTGAGCCCCTAAAAGCGATAATTTAAATGACACCCTCCCTTTCTTCCCCCCTTTGCTGCTGTGCGAGCCATGGGCACAGTGAGCCCCTTAAATGGCCAATAATTTAAATGGCAGCCTCCCTTTCCCCCCACTTTGCTGCTGTGCCAGCCGTGGGCACAGCGAGCTCCTAAAATGCCCAACAATTTAAATCACAGACCCCCTTTCTCCCTGCTTTGCTCCTGTGCCCTAACCCTCACCCTGACCCTAACTCGCCCCCCTTTGCTGCTGTGGAAAGCATGGCCACAAAGAGCCCCTAAAATACCCCCTTTTTTCACAGCCTCCCTTTCTCCCCCCCACCTTGCTGCCCTGCTAGGCATGGGCACAGTGAGCCACTGAAATGCCCAATAATTTGAATCACAGCCTCCCTTCCCCCCCTTTGCTGCTGTACCAACCATGGGCACAGCAAGCCGCTAAAATACCCCATTATTTAGATCCCAGACCCCCTTTCTCCCTGCTTTGCTGCTGTACCAACCATGGGCACAGCAACCATCTAAAATGCCCAATGATTTAAATGGTAGCCCCTCTTTCTCCCCCCACTCTGCTGCTGTGCCAGCCATGGGCACAGTGAGCCCCTAAAATGCCCCATAATTTAAATCACAGACCCCCTTTCTCCCCTCTTTGCTGCTGTACCAACCATGGGCACAGCAACCATCTAAAATGCCCAATGATTTAAATTGTAGCCCCTCTTTCTCTCCCCCTTTCCTACTGTGCCAGGCATGGGCACAGTGAGCCCCTAAAATGGCCAATAATTTAAATCCCAGACCCCCTTTCTCCCCTCTTTGCTTCTGTAGGAACCATAGGCACAGCAACCATCTAAAATGCCCAATGATTTAAATTGTAGCCCCTCTTTCTCTCCCCCTTTCCTACTGTGCCAGGCATGGGCACAGTGAGCCCCTAAAATGGCCAATAATTTAAATCCCAGACCCCCTTTCTCCCCTCTTTGCTGCTTTACCAACCATGGGCACAGCAACCATCTAAAATGCCCAATGATTTAAATTGTAGCCCCTCTTTCTCCCCCCCCTTTCCTACTGTGCCAGGCATGGGCACAGTGAGCCCCTAAAATGCCCAATAATTTAAATCATAGACCCCCCTTTCTCCCATTGTGCCCATGCGGGCACATCATGAAAGAGGACACAAAAGGGAGCTATAATTTAAATTATTAGGGCGGTGGCTTGGGGGGGGTGTTGAGCCTTGGCAGAGCCCCTAAAATACCCAATGATTTCAATCACAGCCTCCCTTTCTCCCCCCCCCCCATTGCTGCTGTGCCAGCCAGGGGAACAGTGAGCTCCTAAAATGCCCAATAATTTAAATTACACCACCGTTTCCCCCTTGGCCCTTAGCTCTGCCTAGAGCCCCCCCCCACGGTCCTAAACCTCCGCCCCCCCACCAAGCCGCCTCCTAATAATTTAAATTACGGCTCCCTTTTGCGTCCTCTGTCATGCTGTGCCCCCATGCCATCCTCCCTCCAGCAAAGCCGCCCCCCCAAGCCAACCAGGGACCCCTTAGCTCGGCCGCCGCCCCCCCCTACTGCCCCCAAACTCCCCCTAACAAAGCCGCGCAGGGACACCTTAGCTCGGCTGCCGTCCCCCCCCACTGCCCAAAAACTCCCCCCAGCAAAGCCGCCCCCCACCCAAGCCAACCAGGAATCCCTTACCTCGGCCGCCGCCCCCCCCCACTGCCCAAAAACTCCCCCCACCCAAGCAGTGCAGGGACCCCGTAACTCAGTCGAGGCCTCCCCACTGCCCAAAACCTCCAGCCGGCCAGCCCGCCCCCCACCCAAGCCACGCAGGGACCCCTTAACTCGGCCGAGACCCCCCCGCTTCCCAAAACCTCCACCCGGCCAACCCGCCCCCCACCCAAGCCACGCAGGGACCCCTTAACTCAGCCGAGACCCCCCCACTTCCCAAAACCTCCACCCGGCCAACCCGCCCCCCACCCAAGCCACGCAGGGACCCCTTAACTCAGCCGAGACCCCCCCACTTCCCAAAACCTCCACCCGGCCAGCCCGCCCCCCACCCAAGCCACGCAGGGACCCCTTAACTCGGCCGAGACCCCCCCGCTTCCCAAAACCTCCACCCGGCCAACCCGCCCCCCACCCAAGCCACGCAGGGACCCCTTAACTCAGCCGAGACCCCCCCACTTCCCAAAACCTCCACCCGGCCAACCCGCCCCCCACCCAAGCCACGCAGGGACCCCTTAACTCAGCCGAGACCCCCCCACTTCCCAAAACCTCCAGCCGGCCAAGCCGCCCCCCACCCAAGCAGCGCAGGGACCCCTTAACTCCGCTGAGACCCCCCCCACTTCCCAAAACCTCCCCCAAGGCCACAACGAGCCCCTAAAATACCCACAAGCTTAAATCATGACCCCCCCCCTTTGCTGCTGTGCCAACCACGACCTTCAAAGACGCCCATTGGTTTATTGAGGAGCTCCAGTCCCCCCCCCCTTTCCTGCGGCGCCCCCTCTAACGGCTGCCGGGAAAAGCACGGGCTTCCCTTCCCGGCTGCAGTGCTCTTAAACCGCCACCAGATGTCGCCCGGCGCTTGTAGAAAGAGGGCGGGCGGGGTTCCCGAGAGCGTTGCCAAGGGCGTTGCTATGGAGACTCTCTAGGCGGCTCAGTCTCAGAGGGCACGGGCAGCGAGTGGGGAGGTGTAGAGCGTCAAAACGCGACAGACTAGGACTTCCGGGTTATAGGGCCGGCCCTCCAAGATGAGAGGGCCAGAGCGTCGCGGGAATAGACTTTCCGGGTCAGAGGGCAGACAATAGAGTCAGATATAGACCGTCCTACGACAGTATAGGACTTCCGTGGCAGAGGGCATACTCTCTGAGAGGCCAAGGGCAGAGCGTCGCCCGATAGACGTCGGAGGCGGTTCCGTCTCAGGAGGCGGGCCCTGAGGTTGGCAGGGAGGCCTTCCGGGCGCCTGTTTGCGAGGGCCGGAGCCTGGCTGTGGGGACAATCTAGGAAGGGCGTCTCCTAGGTCCTGGCAAGGACGGCGGGGAGCTCTAGCACCGGGGAAACAAGGGGGAAGATGACCCCGAGGGACCCCCTGCCCGCTTCCGCCCTCTTGGCGCCATCCGTGGGCATAGTGAGCCCCCAAAATGCCTATTTAGATAACACCCCCCTTTTCTCCCCTTTTTGCTACTATGCCAACCAGGGGCACAGTGAGCCCCTAAAATTCCCAAGAATTTAAATGTTAGTATCTCTTTTCTTCTGTGCCAACCACGAGCACAGTGATCCGCTAAAATGGTCAATATTTTAAAATGTAGCCCCTCTTTCTCCCCTCCCCCTTCGCTACTGTGCCACCCATGGGCACAGTGAGCCCCTAAAATGCCCAGTAATTTAAATCTCAGACCCCCTTTCTCCCCGCTTTGCTTCTGTGCCAACTATGGGCACAGCAACCATCTATAATCCCCAAGGATTTGAATGGTAGGCCCCCGTTCTCCCCCCCCTTTGCTGCTTTGCCAGGCATGGGCGCAGCCAGCCCCTAAAATGCCCAATAATTTAAATCACAGACCCTCTTTCTCCACCACTTCGCTGCTGTGCCAACCATGGGCACAGTGAGCCCCTAAACTGCCGAATAATTTAAATGGCAGTCTCCCTTTCTGCCCCCCGCTTCGCTGTTGTGGCAGCCATGGGCACAGTGAGCCCCTAAAATGCCCAATAATTTACATCAGTTTCCCTTTCTGCCCCACTTTGCTGCTGTGCCAACCGTGGGCACAGTGAGCCCATAAAATGCCCAATAATTTAAATCGCAATCTCCCTTTCTGCCCCCCCTTCGCTATTGTGGCAGCCATGGGCACAGTGAGCCAATAAAATACCCAATAATATAAATCACAGTCTCCCTTTCCCCCTCCTTGCTGCTGTGCCAGCCATGGGCACAGTGAGCCCCTAAAATGCCCAATAATTTAAATCACAGACCTCCTTTCTCTCTGCTCTGCTCCTGTGCCAACCATGGGCACAACGACCATCTAAAATCCCCAAGGATTTGAATCGTAGCCCCCCGTTCTTCCCCCCTTTCCTGCTTTGCCAGGCATGGGTGCAGCCAGCCCCTAAAATGCCCAACAATATAAATCACAGTCTCCCTTTCCCCCCTCCCTTGCTGCTGTGCCAGCCATGGCCACAGTGGGCCCCTAAAATGACCAATAATTTAAATGGCAGCCTCCCTTTCTTCCCCCCTTTGCTGCTGTGCCAGCCATGGGCACAGTGAGCTCATAAAATGGCCAATAATTTAAATCACAGCCTCCATTCCCCCCCCCTTGCTGCTGTGCCAGCCATGGGCACAGTGAGCCCCTAAAATGCCCAATAATTTAAATCACAGTTTCCTTTTCTGCCCCACTTTGCTGCTGTACCAACCATGGGTACAGTGAGCCCATAAAATGCCCAATAATTTAAATCGCAGTCTCCCTTTCTGCCCGCTCTTCGCTATTGGCACAGTGAGCCAATAAAATGCCCAATAATATAAATCACAGTCTCCCTTTCTGCCCCCCCTTCGCTATTGTGGCAGCCATTGGCACAGTGAGCCAATAAAATGTCCAATAATATAAATCACAGTCTCCCTTTCCTCCTCCTTGCTGCTGTGCCAGCCATGGGCACAGTGAGCCCCTAAAATGCCCAATAATTTAAATCACAGACCCCCTTTCTCCGCTTTGCTCCTGTGCCAACCATGGGCACAACGACCATCTAAAATCCCCAAGGATTTGAATCGTAGCCCCCCATTCTCCCCCCCTTTCCTGCTTTGCCAGGCATGGGTGCAGCCAGCCCCTAAAATGCCCAACAATATACATCAGTCTCCCTTCCCCCCCCTTTGCTGCTGTGCCAGCCATGGGCACAGTGAGCCCCTAAAATGCCCAATAATTTCAATCTCAGACCCCCTTTCTCCACGCTTTGCTCCTGTGCCAACCATGGGCACAGCGATCATCTAAAATCCCCAAGAATTTGAATCGTAGCCGCCCGTTCTCCCCCCCTTTGCTGCATTGCCAGGCATGGGCTCAGCCAGCCCCTAAAATGCCCAATAATTTAAATCTTAGCCGCCCGTTCTCCCCCCCCCCTTTGCTGCTGTGCCAGCCATGAGCACAGTGAGCCCCTAAAATGGCCATTAATTTAAATTGTAGTCTCTGTTTCCTGCTATGCCTACCATGGCCACAGTAAGCCGCTAAAATGGGCAATAAATTTAAATTGGACCCATTTCTTACCCCCTTTGCTGCTGTGCCAGCCACGGGCACAGCGAGCCCCTAAAATGCCCAATAATTTAAATGGCAGCCTCCCTTTCTCCCCCAGCCCTTTCCTGCTGTGCCAGCCATGGGCACAGTGAGCCCCTAAAATGGCCATTAATTTAAATTGTAGTCTCTCTTTCCTGCTGTGCCCACCATTGGCACAGTAAGCCGCTAAAATGGGCAATAATTTAAATTGGACCCATTTCTTACCCGCTTTGCTGCTGTGGCAGCCACGGGCACAGCGAGCCCCTAAAATGCCCAATAATTTAAATGGCAGCCTCCCTTTCTCCCCCACCCGTTTGCTTCTGTGGCAGCCACGGGCACAGTGAGCCCCTAAAATGCCCAATAATTTAAATCGCAGCCTCCCTTTCTCCCTCACCCCTTTACTGCTGTGCCAGCCATGGGCACAGTGAGCCCCTAAAATGCCTAATTATGTCTATAAGACCCCCCTTTTGTCACCTTTTTGCTACTGTGCCAACCAGGGGCACAGTGAGCCCCTAAAATGCCCAAGAATTTAAATTGTGTTGTCTTTTTCCTGCTGTGCCAACCACGAGCAGTTATCCACAAAAATGGTCAATATTTTCAATTGCAGCTCCTCTGTCTCCCACTTTGCAGCTGTGCCAACCATGGGCACAGCGACCACCTAAAATCCCCAATGATTTAAATTTTAGCCCCTCTTTCTCCTTTGCTGCTGTGCAAACCATGGCCACAATGAGCCTAAAATACCCAATAATTTGAATTACAGTCCCCCCTTCTTTCTCCTTTCCTGCTTTGCCAGTCTAAAATGCCTGATAATTTAAAGCACAGACCCCTTTTCTCCCTGCTTTGCTGCTGTGCCAACCATGGGCAGTGACCATCTAAAATCCCCATGGTTGGCACAGCAGCAAAGGGGGGAATGGTGGATGCAATTTAAATTATTGGGCATTTTAGGGGCTCACCATGCCCATGGCTAGCACAGCAGCAAAGGGTAGAGAAAGGGAGGCTGTGATTTAAATTACTGGGCATTTTAGGGGCTTACTGTGCTCGTGGTTGGCTCAGCAGCAAAGGGAGGCTCAATCAAGACAAGAGTTGTTGGCCAGTAGGAAAACCTACCTGCGACTGGGATCACAGACTGTCCTGGATGGGGCTGCACTCTCTCTGAAAGACTGGGCTCGTAGCTTGGGTGTGTTCTTGTACCCAGCACTGCTCCTGGAAGGCCAGGTTGCTGCAATGGCCAGGAGCACCTTTGCCTAGCTTTGGCAGGTGCACTAGCTGTGCCCTTCCTTGGTGAATAGTTAGCTCCCAATTAGACTACTGCAGTGCGCTCTACAAAGGGCTACCCTTGAAAAATGTTTGGAAGCTGCATGTAGTGCAAAATGCAGCAGGCCAACTGGTGTCAGCCGTGCAGGTAAGAACACTGGTCTTATAAGAAATGCACTGACTTCCAATTTGCTTCAAAGTTCAATTCATAGAATCCTAGAGCTGGAAGAGACCACAAGGGCCATCCAGACCAACCCCCTTCCATGCCAGAATACCCAATCAAAGCATTCCCAACAGAAGGCTTCTGTTTAAAAACCTCCAAAGAAGGAGACTCCACCACACTACGAGGGAGCAGCATAGTCCACTTTCGAACAGTTCTTAATGTCGGGAAGTTCTTCCTAATGTTTAGGTGGAATCTCTTTTCCTGGAGTTTGAACCCATTGCTCCATGTCCTAGTCTCTGGGGCAGCAGAAAACAAACCTTGTTCCATCCTTGGTATACTGTATCCCTTCAAATATTTAAACATTCACGCTGCTGGTTTTGACCTACACAGTCCTAAATGGCTGAAAGACCAATGCGTCCTCCCACTGGGGCCTGCCCCACATTTGAGATCAACGAAGTTAGGTTGGTAAGTACATGTAACAGGGTCTTCTCTGTGGCAGCACCCTGACTGTGGAACTCCACAGCTTATGCCAAACACCTTCCATGCCAAACGATGTTAGGCTGGTTCCGTCTCTTTTGAGTTTCCGGTGGGCAGCCAAAATAGTGCTGTTCTGCATGGCCTTTAATCTTAGACACAGCTCAACTATTCAAAAAGTATATTTTGGAAATGTTTTTAGATTGTTTTTTAAAGTGTATTTTAATGAATTTTTAAAATGTTGTGTTACTTGACAGTAAGAGCTGTTGGACAGTGGAATCTGCTGCTGCCTGGAAGTATGGTGGAGTCTCCTTTGGAGGTTTTTAAGCAGAGGCTGGATGGCCATCTGTCACTAGGAGGGCTTTGATGGTGTGTTCCTGCAGGGCAGGATGGGGTTGGACTAGATGGCCCTTGGGGTCTCTTCCAGCTCTATGATCCTATGATTTGTTCATCACCTCAAGAACCTTTGTGGGCCTGGAGGTGATGCCTCCCCTGCTATGCCATGGGCACGAGTTAAGGCAGGACTCAGTGTGCCAAGGAAAACTGCAGCTGGGTCCCATTCAGGCCTCCTTCAGTTAAGACCCACGGACTCCCATGTGGGTGGAATTCAAACACACAGCTATGTTAGTCTGGAATATCGGTATGCAAAAGAATCTTGTAGCACCTTTGAGACTTGGTAATAAATAAATTCCCTCCCAATGGCAGGGAATGCTGGGAGCTACAGTTCAACAAGCTGCCCCCCCCCCCGCAATTAACAGGAGCAAGGCTGCCACTTGGTCCACCTGCCTTTGTTTTGGGTAGATGGTGGCACAGTGGTTGGGGGAAAACTTGTCCCCTTCTGCACAGATGCCTCCCCCCCCCCCGGCTCAAGATGCCTGAGATCTACAAAAAACAGGTGAGCTCAGATTGGGAGGAATGAGAGGCTGGGGCTCCCGGATAGCAAAAGCAGACCTTTGGCGCAACTGACACCGCGACCACCCTCCCACACAAGCCGTACGAACCCCCAGGAGGCTCCCTGGAATCACTGCCCAGCAGACATGCAGCTGAGCACCCTGCCTCCGGCGCAGCCTACCACTCTGCCCAAAGGCACATAGAGCACATAGACAGGTACTCCACTGGTAGCCCAGCAGCCATGTTTATTACCACACAACGGAGGGCAACAAAGGCCCCGTTCCTGCCATGGAAGGCAAGGCCTCCTGCTCTGCTCTGCTCTGCACAGCCACAAGGGCTTCAGTCTTGAAATCCCTCCTGCTTTGCAAGGGTGGCACTCCTGGACAAAGGGGCCATGGCTGGACAGGCCGTGGAGGCCGGCACGCCCTGCCTGCGTGCGAATCTCCGTCACACGCCAGGAGAGTGTCCAGCCCTGCTAGACGGGGGTGCCCTGGGGGGCTCCTGGGCCCACACCCTGGGCCTGCCGTTGTGCCTCCTCCTTGTAGCCCTTCAGCAGCTGGTTGACGAGGGTCTTCTCGCTGTCCCGGAGGGGGAGGGGGAGGGGCGGGAGCGGGTTCCCCTTGTACTCGATGACAGCCATCGGCGCCCGGTCCAGGTTCTCCCGGTTGGGGATCCGGAACATGCGGGTGTAGCTTCCTGCGTGGGGCTGGAAGCGCGGAGCCAGCACCTTGAAGAGCTTGTGGATCAGGTCCTTCTCCTGCAAGGGAAGGGTGGGGGCAGAAGTTGGGGGGAGGAAGGTGGGGGACCACCCCCTCCCTCCCTCCCTCCCTCCCTCTGCCGAGGCTGTGACCCCCCCCCAAGAGGAGCGCAGGGGCAGCACCCCCGGGGCCGAAGGGGCCAGGAGGGAGACCCCACGGCGGCCTTACCGTCAGCCAGAAGTTGGCCATGCGCATGGCTCGAGGGTCCGTGTCGCCCCGCTTGGCGTAGTTGATCAGCTGCGGAGGAGGTGCAGGTGGGGGGAAGACTTAGCCCCCCTGGGGCAGAAACCCCACTTTGGCCAGCCCCGCCCACCAAGACTCCATTGGAAGAGGAGCTGCCCCGCCCACTGAGGCCCCACCCACTCTACACCAGAGGCTCAACATCTGTCAGGGCCGCTGAGAGCCAGGGAGGAGAAGGTGGGGAGGAGGAGGAAGCCCCGCCCACAGGGAAGCCCCACCCACTTTGGCCAGGAGGAGTTAGCCCTGCCCACTGAGAGGCCCCACCCACTCTATACCAGAGGCTCAACATCTGTCAGGGCCCCTGAGAGCCAGGGAGGAAAAGATGGGGAGGAGGAGGAAGCTTTGCTCACAGGGAAGCCCCACCCACTTTTACCAGGAAGACGCTCCACCCACAGGGAAGCCCCTCCCCCTTTGGCCAGGAGGAGTTAGCCCCGCCCACAGGAAGCCCCTCCCCTCTGAACAGGGGAGTTAGCCCCGCCCATGGGGAAGCCCCTCCCCTCTTTGGACAGGAGGAGTTAGCCCCACCCACAGGAAGCCTCTCCCCTCTGGACAGGTGGAGTTAGCCCCGACGCCGGAAGCCCCGCCCACTTTGGCCAGGAGGAGTTAGCCCCGCCCACAGAAGCCCCTCCCCTCTTTCGGACAGGAGGAGTTAGCCCCGCCCCTCTTTGGACAGGAGTTAGCCCCGCCCACCGGAAGCCCCTCCCTTCCCTCTTTGGACAGGGGAGTTAGCCCCGCCCACAGGGAAGCCCCTCCCCTCCCTCTTTGGCCAGGAGGAGTTAGCCCGCCCACGGGGAGCCCCTCCGCTCACGTGCTCCGCGTAGTTGCGCATCTCATCTGCGCGTGCGCGGGGGGCCTCGATCCGCTCGTGCCGCACCAGGGCGGTGAGGAGGTTGCGGAGGAGGTCGAGCCTTGATCGGGGGCCGAGCCCGAAGCGCCGCTGGACCCGCCCGTGGGAGATCAGCGCCGCCACCGACAGCCTCATGGCGGAAGCGCCCCGGGAGTGCCGTTTCCGGTCCGGTGCCGGAAGTCCTTCCCCTGGCCGTCATGTGGGAGGCGCCTGCTGACCATAAAGTCGGGCCTGAGCTCCTGGCTAGAGCGGCGCCACGAGCAGGGCCCCGGATGTTGGAGGCGGGGCCTGGGTGGGCAGGGCCCCCCAGACAGTGAGGGACCCCCAGCGGCAGATAAATTGCGGTGTAAAACATTGAAAACCGCAGCATGGCAACCTCAAGGCACACAAAGCGCATGAAGGAGGAAAGCAGAGCCACCCCCCAGCCCATAGCCCCGGAAGTCGCCCCAGCGCGGAAGGGAAGGGGCCGCCAAAGGCCACCTGGACTACCTTCCTCCTCCTCCGGCCCGTCCGCCTCCCGGCCTCTCTCCCGAGGTTTCCGCTGGGGGAGACCAGGGTTCGAATCCGTCCTTGGCCATGGAAGCCCCCTGGGTGACCCCAGGTAAGTCGCACTCTCTCAGCCTCAGAGGAAATTCTGCCAGGAAAACCCAGCGATAGTTTCGCCTTAGGGGTGCTGTAAGTCAAGCAGCACGTGAAGGCACACAGCCGCCACCACCAGAATTACTTCCCTTGACTTGGCAACTACGGTTCCCTCAGTGCAGCTAAAATAGCATTCGCAGCCTTTGCTGCAGCATCGCACTGCTGGCTCATGTTCGATTTAGGATCAACAATAATAAGTAGGACCCTTTCACATGTACAAGTTGCCCCTTCCTATTCGCTGGGGTTTGGTTCCAGGACCCCCGTGGATACCAAAATCCGTGAATACTCAAGTCCCATGATATTGAATGGCGGAGAAAAATGGCGTCCCTCATATGGAGGGACAACTGTACTTAAATCTGTAGATACCAAATCTGTGGAGATGGAGGGTCAACTGTAGTACTGCTGAGCTAAGCATCCCTATTCTATGCCTGTGCATTTGGTTTTTGTGCTCTAAATGTAGAATTTTGCATTTATCTCCATTGAATTTTATTTTATTAATTTCAGCCCAGTTTTCTAGTTTAGCAGGTTCCTTTTGAATTCTGTCTCTATCTCCCAATGTGTTAGCCACCTCTCCCAGTGTTGTGCCACCTGCAAATTTTGTAAGGATTCCCTCCAGCCTGTCATCTATATCATTGATAAAAACATTGAAGAACGTCAGACCCCAGACAGACCCCTGCGGGACTCGCTTTGAGACCTCCTTCCAGGGCAAAGCACAGCCACTGCTGATGAGTCTTTGAGCATGGTTCTCCAGCCAATTATGGATCCATCTGATGGTGTTTGCTGAAATCCAGATAAATCACTTCCACAGCATTCCCACCAAATATATATATATATATATATATATATGATTTGTTTGGCAGGATTTGCTCTTGACAAGCCCACACTGGCTCCTACGGAAAGACCAATGCCTCCTCCCACATGAGCCTGCAAGAAATTTGAGATCATCAAAGGAGGCCCTGTTGTGTGTTCCCATACTCTAGAAGTTAGGTGGGTGGGGATGTAGAACAGGGTTTTCTCTGTAGTGGTGCCTTGACTGTGGATGTCCCTACCCAAGGAAGTTTGGATGGCCCCATCTTTTTTAGGCTTCTGGCTATTTAGTGTTTGAAATTGCTGTTTTAACTGTATCAAAGCTGGACTCTAGGATTGTTTTTAGACGGCTTTTATGGGTTTTAAGTTTATCCAGTATTAATGTGTTTTAAAAATGCTTTTATCTTTGTATTGTTTTAACTGGTTTTTATTTGTTCATCGCCTCAGGAGCCTTGTGTGCTGGGATATAATACAGCAATACTTTAAATAAGTAAATAAATAATACTAATTACTGCATTGTCATCAAGATAATTACAAACTCCTGTATAATCTATTCTAATATTTTTCTGAACACTCTTCAAAGGCAGCCCCACATAGAGCATGTTACAGTAACCCAACTGGGATGTAACTAAGGCACGTATCATAGAAGCGTAGAGTTGGACGAGATCACAAGGGCCATCCAGTCCAACCCCCTTCTGCCACACAGGAATCATGATCAAAGCATCCCCAACAAATGGCCATCCAGCCTCTGTTTGTACACCTCTAAGGAAGGAGACCCCACCACGCTCCGAGGGAGTGTGTTCCACTGCCGAACAGCTCTTACTGTCAAAAAGATTCTCCTAATGTTGAGGTGGAATCTCTGTTCCTGGAGCTTGCACCCATTGCTCCGTGTTCCAGTCTCTGGAGCAGCAGAAAACAAGCCTGCTCCATCCTCAACATGACACCCCTTCAAATACTTAAACAGGGCTATCATATCGCCCCTTAGCCGTCTTTTTTCCAGGCTAAACATACCCAGCTCCCTAAGTCTCTCCTCATAAGGCATGGTTTCCAGACCTTTCACCATTTTAGTCGCCCTCCTCTGGGCACGCTTCAGTTTGTCCATATCCTTTTTGAATGGTGGTGCCCACTTCTGGGCACAGTATTCCAGGTGAGGCCTGACCAAGGCAGAATAGAGCGGCACTATGACTTCCCTTGATCTAGACACTATACTTCTATTGATGCAGCCCAAAATCGCATTGGCCTTTTTAGCTGCCGCATCACACGCATCCTGGACGGATCTGAAGTGGGAAGGAACAGGCACAGCTGGTGCACAAACGTTAACTGTGCAAAAGCACTCCTGGCCACCGCAGAAACCTGGGCTGAATCTAGGAGCACTCTCAAGCTGCAGACCAGCGTGTTCATCGGGGGAGTGGGACCCCATCCAACACAGGCTGAACTCCTAATCCCTAATCTGCCTTCCAGCTGACCAGGAGCACCTCTGTCTTGCCCTGATTAAGTTCCAGTTTGTTTGCCCTCATCCAGTCCATTGCTGATGACAGGCACTGGTTTGGGACCAGGACAGCCTCCTTGTGCTGGGGTGGAAAGGAGTAATAGAGTCGGGTGTCGTCTGCATATTGATGGCACGGCACCTCCAAACTCTCAAACCTCTCCCAGCAGTTTCATGTATATGTTAAATAGCATGGGTGACAAAACAGAACCCTGAGGGACCCTACAGGCCAAGGTCCAGGAGGTTGAATAGAAGCTCCCCAGCACCACTACCTGGGTTTTCCCCTTCAGGAAGGAAAGGAGCCGTTCTGAAACAGTGCCAGCCCAGGAGGATACCATGGTTGTGAAGTCAAAGATACATCACGGCTGATGGCATCAAAAGCCACTGAGGGGTCCAGCAGAACCAACAGGGACACACTGTTCCCAGGTTAAACCATCCACTAAGGCAGCCAAAGCTGTCACTCTGTCCCATCACCAGGCCTGAAGCCAGAAATTAATCTAGATAATTGCCCTCATCCAGAAACTCCTGGCGCTGGGAGGCTCCACATCCACCCAGTAATCCTGCCTTTCTCCCAGGCTGGAACTCAAGGCGGCTTACGAAAAGACAGAGAATAAAAGAAAAGGCATATACAGTTGTCCCCCCACATTCACGGATTTGGTATCCACGGATTTAAGTATTCATGGCTTGAAAATATTCTTTAAAAAATAATAATCCAAAAAGCAAACCTTGATTTTGCCATCTTATATAAGGGACACCATTTTGCTGTGCCATTGCATATCATGGGACTTGAGTATTCAGGGATTTGGGTATTCACGGGGGAATCCTGGAACTGAACCCCGGTTAATGTGAAGTTAAAAACAGAAAATCAAGATTAAAGCAGCACTAAATAACAACAGAATTAAAACCAATTTAAATCTTACTTTAAATCAGACTGAAACATCCCAAAATGGGGTACTGGACACTGGCTAATAATTATCTCTTGGTGCTGGATTCAGCGAGATCTTTGGTCCGGCCTCCTCTGGCCTCTTAGATAAGCCACGAAGGGCAAGGATCCAGCATCCATGGAATGGCTCTCACTTCTCCAAGGGTCCTATCCAAATCCTCAGGCTACACAAGCTGAAAACTGCCCATCCGCATTGGACAAGCAGGGCCCAAGGTTGCATCTGCAGAATCTGTATCGCTTGTAGCATCCAAGCCAGAACAGATCTGAGTTATTTTATCTGTAAAGAGCTTAGCAAATTGTTCACACTGGGCTATCAAGCAGTTTAGATTCTGCTCTTGTGGACAAAGGTGTAAAAGGGCCATCGTGACTCAAGACAGCTTGGCTGGACAGCTCTTTGCAGACAAAATGTTGACAGAGGAAAAAAATACTTTTCTGCTGGACACATGGCCACAGAGTAGGTCTTTCCTGGGGCCGCCCCTGGGAAGCCCCCGCCACCATCGCCACAGCAGATGCTCCTGGTGGGCGTCCTTTTCTTGCCGGGGTGGCTCTGGAACGCCGGCTGGGCCGGAGAGTTCCAAGCTGGCTGGGCTCACAAAGGGTTGCCAGGGCACCCGGCAGAGGAACAATGATGCGCTAAAGATGGGAGCAGGGCTGAGTGGCTGTGGCCATGGCCGGCGGGTACCAGCTTTGGGCACCCTGGTCCCCACTGGATGAATCCCTGCAGTGGCTCCGGGGCACCGTGCCCAGGGGCACTGGGGCCACCAAGCACCCCCGCCAGGGTGGCCAGACCCCTGCTGCTGCTGCTGCTGCTGCTGCTGACCTGGAGGTGCAGCTCTGCTTCCAGGGGCTCAGCCTGGTGCTGGAGCCGGGGCCCAAGGGGGGAGCTGGGCAGCTGCAGCCCCCGGGAGCATCTGGGGAGATGAGGGTGCACACAGGGAGGGTGTGCAAGCCCCAGGCCGTGCGCCTCCGAGGGCTGGACTCTGTCTTTGGGCGCCTGGTGACGGTGCAGCCCCCGCGCTGGACTGGCTCTCTGAGGTTCTCAGAGCACTCAGCCTTCTGTCAGGTGGTGAGCCACCGCCAGCGCTGGCCCCACGGTCTCCGGGAGCGCCAGGTGCATGTGGCCATGGCCATGTGCCGCCAGATGCTGCGCGCCATCCTCCTGCTCTATGCGGCATACAAGAAGTGTGCCTTTGCCCTGCAGCACTCCTGCTGAGGGTCAGGGCAGAGCCACTTCTTCACCCGCCATCATGGCATCCGGGGCGCCTCTTCGCCTCGTGGAGAGTGGCCCTCTGCTCCAGCAGCCCAACGGTGGGCCCGTCGTCTTTGCCGCCACCTCCTCTCCTCCTGCCTGAACTGTCTCCTGCCTACTCACCAGGGCCAGTCTGCAAAGGGAGAATCTCGAGGGGCCCATGGATCCTTCGCCGGAGGACGAAAGCGACCTCGCTTTGTATTCTGCCTTGGAGAAAGAGCACACCAGGCTCTTTTCCTTCCACATCCTGGTTTTCCGTGGAAGGATCCAATCAGATTATTATTATTACAAAAAATAAAGACATAAACATTTTTATGTACAAATGCACGGTCTACAAGCTGTGTAGTGAGACACGATTTTGCTGTTTGTCCTTGAGAGATGGACAGAGCCATGCTTGTGGGGAAAACATGTTTGTCCACCATATAGAAAACTAGAAAAAACTCAGGAAGCATATGTATATAAAAATACAATGTATCCAATGATATAACAAAGTATTATTGAAACTAATAAAGTGATGTTGCAACCACAAAAATCAGTGTGTCTGATCATTTAAGGCTGTAATAAAATAATGTTGGAACCACAATAATTGTCAGTGGGTCTTATCATATGCTATATTGGTACAAATATTTTATATAACAAAAATGTTACTACATTGGGGTTGAAAGATAAATGTTGCAATAAAGTTATATTATAACACAAAGGGTTATAAATTTCACCTTATGATGTGGTTTATGCAAACATACAAATATTCAACCAAAATATTACCACAAAATATTACCACATACAATAATGAACCAATCTATTACCACATATAGATTAACATTAATACTTTTAACACTGTTGTTTATATCAATTTTTCACAATTTCTCTCTCTCTCTGGCTTTTCTTTGCAAACGAAGATTCAGGAAGGACTCATCCCGTACTTTCTGCAAGCACATTGATGACTGAAAAGGCCAATCCGAGATAAACAAGTCCGGTTGCAGAAAGCACAGCAGAAGGTCTCCTTGGGTGATGTTTCTGGGTTCTGATTCTTTCTGCGTTGTCGTTTCTCTTCAAGACTTGTTCGGCCTGAGTTCTCAAATAAGGCTGCAACATTGTGGATAGTGCGTCTCCATGCCTCCCGATGTGAGGCCAGGGCGGACCACTGTTGGTGAGCAATTTGGCCGATCCTGAGATGTTGTTTTAGGGAGTTCCTAATGTCAGGAAATGACATGGATGTGACCACAAGATGGAGCTATAAGCTTAGTAATGAAAGTAGTTAAGCTCCAGTGGCAGGTGTTTGTGTGAGTCAGCACTTGAGAGTATGCACATTTGAGATGCCTGATGGAACAGGCATTGTTTAACTGCCTATAAAAAGGAGATGGGAATTATCTCCTATGTGGGTTTGTTGTGGATGGTGGTTGGCAAAGCAGTTTGTTGGTTTGAGAGAGATTTATGAGACGGCTGTCCTATACTCTGTATATATATTGTAAATATACTGCAAACAAAGATTAAAGCCCTCAAGTTGAGTGAAGGCTGGCCTTGTTGCTGCCTTTATTTGGCAAGCCAGAGCTCAAGAATATTTCCTTCTCAGCCTGAAGTGTTTTGCAGAAGTCTCTCCAGAAACCTTCTCCTTGGCGTCCTGTCAACGTGGAACAACTCGGCAGGTGGTCATGGTGGACACAGCACATCTTTCTACGCCCCAACACCTGTATTGCTTTTTTGGAGTGCCCCTCTTACGCTGACCCGTGGCGAGTTCACCGTAGAGTACTATTTTTGGGAGGCGATGGTCCTCCATCCTAGAAACATGCCCTGCCCAGCGCAGCTGTGTTCTCAATATCATGGCCTCAATGCTGGTGATCCCTGCTTGCTCAAGGACAGCAACATTCGTCACATAGTCAGTCCAGTGTATATTTAGGATTGTGCGTATACAGTCCTGATGAAAGCATTCGAAAAGTTGTAAGTGTTGGCAACAGGTGACCCATGTTTCAGACCCATAAAGGAGAATAGACAGTACGATGGCTCTATACACACTGATTTTTGTGCTTCGTCTCAGGTGTTTATTACTCCAGACTTTTTTGTGAAGTCTTCCAAATGCGCTATATGCCTTTGCTAATCTGTGATCGATCTCTTTGTCAATCTTGGCATCTGAGGAGATGATGCTTCCCAGGTAGGTGAGCTGCTGGTGCAACAGCAATGTGGGGATGGTGGTGTTCGTCCTGTGGTGCAGGCTGGTAAAGGACTTCTGTTTTCTTCAGGTTGACTTCTAGCCCAAACAGCTCTGCAGCTGTTGCAAAGCAGGACGTTAGGCGCTGCAGAGCTGCTTCTGTGTGGGCAACAAGGGCAGCAGCATCAGTGAAGAGCAGCTCACAATGGCATAGTTAAATGGTTTCCCTTATATAAAATGGCAAACAGCAAGGTTTGCTTTTTGAATTTTTTTTAAAAATATTTTCAAGCTGTGGATGATGAAATCTGTGGGTACCAATTATGTCGCTAAGGAGCGTCAACTGTATTACATTCTGGTCCCCAAGAAGACAATGCAGACCAGTCTGCTGTGAAGAATAATTTGCACAGCGCTTTGCAGATAAAGTGGCCCAGATCCAGCCTGGTGTGAGTACTACAGCTGATAGAGTCCGTGCCATGAGCCAGGATCTGGACCTAGGTGAGGAGTCGGAGGAGGAGGCTGAAGAAGACACAGGCAGCCCTCCCTGGCAAAGAGGAGCCTGAAGATCCGCCTCAGCCAGGGGAGGATCAAAGGCAGGTCTCGCCTGTGGATGATGAGGCGGAGGGTACAGCCGGGGAGGCAGTACGGGCACCCAGGCTGTGGACTTGGCGCGCAGAGCAGGGAGCAGAAGAACAACGCTCAGGCTGGCTCCTTGGCAAGCAGCAGAGGAGGAGAGGCTGTGATTAGAGCCAGCTGGAGCCGGCACATGGGAGAGCGGGGTCTGCTTCGGATGGGCGCGGGAAACAACGTGTCTTCTTCTGCCCAGCCTTCCTGTCTCCAGATTTGGACCTCGGACTGCCTGACAATGCTTCCTGGATTGACCCTTGGACTGCTGTGACCACACTGAACTCAGACTGGCTTTGACAAGCGCAGTTTCTGAACAGACTCTCACAGGCAAGGACACTCTGAGTACTGTGGGTGTATTGCCCTTGTCTGTACTATCCGCAATACTCAGCTAAATACTGTAGTTTTCTCCTGTGGCTGGTAAGTGTGTGTGTGCCCACATATGTGTGTGTGAGTTAGCTGAGCCGGGACAGTCCCAGGGAATGTGTCTCTAGCTTGTCCAGCAGTAATGGATTATTTTCCATTCATGCAGCCTGAGGACATTCTTGGAGGGGTGAGAGCCATTGCATGTCAACTCATCTTTTGCCCTTCTTGTTTCATTAAAAGGGCGAGAGAGCGGCTTGCTCAGTGGGTGAAGGAAGTCCCCAGTGCCTCCTGACAACAAGGCAGAATTGCAGCTTCCCTAAAGCAGGCAATTGTAAAGCCTCTATTGAAGAAGCCTTCCCTCGGTCCCTCTATAAGGGATAACAGTTGTCTAACGTTATGTTTTGGGTATTAGGTATTAGGACATGTGGTTGAATCCCAGATCCAGGGCTCCTGGATGAGATGGATTCTCTAGATCCCTTTTCCCCCTCCTGAGAATATGTGCTGCACGGCATCCTGAGGTTTCCCTTTCCCTTCCAGCTGGCTTTTGGGACTATAATATTTGAAGGGATGTCACACTGAGGATGGAGCAAGTTTGTTTTCTGCTGCTCCAGAGACCAGGACACGGAGCAATGGGTTCAAACTACAGGAAAGAGATTCTATCTAAACATTAGGAAGAACTTCCTGACAGTAAGAGCTGTTTGGAAGTGGAATGCATCTCTGCCTGGGAGTGTGGCGGAGTCTCTTCTGCTTTGGAGGTTTTCAAACAGAGGCTGGATGGCCATCTGTCATTGGGAATGATTTGATTGTGTATTCCTGCATGGCAGAAGGGGATGGACTGGATGGCCCTTGGGGGCTCTTCCCGCTCTAGGATCCTATGGTTCTATGACAAGCAGCCCAGCGCTTCCAGGCAGGCTGTTGTGCGATGCCTTTCTAGCAAGAGAATCGTAACAGGCTCCCAGGCTCCCTCCCAAACCATTTCTGCCAGAGGATCTGCACTAGCAAAGTGATTACAATGTTAACTCTTTTGTTGATTGCTATTGAGTTCAAAAATTAATTTAGATTTAGATTAAATGGTGGATGGGGCAATTTTTTCACATACTACATTGATGTTTACATTTATGTTACTTGGCTACACTAAAAGCCTTACCAGAAAAAAGTTTTTTTAAAAAAAACCACATCATGATTTTAGTGACTCTGGTTGTCCCTGTTTTGAGCCTGGGAGAGAATGAAACAGCAATCACCCACCCTTTTGAAAACCCTTCCTTTCCCCTTCCGAGGTACTAGGTCAGGATAGAAAATCCTCTCCAAGGCCATCCTTTGTGTTTCATGGCTCCTTAGAGACAAGACCTAGGTTTCACATTCTGGTCCAGCACTCTATTCTTTATACCACATGGCTTTTGCATGTTGTATTTTTGTGTTGTATTTTGTTTATTGCTTTTGCTTGCATGATTAGCTATTCAGGTTTTCACAAAATATATGAGACACCAGATTTTTTACTCCCCATGTCAGTGGAGATAAATTGTATTTCACACTTAAGAAATCCATACTAGAAGTAACAGGTGTGATGGGAATTAGGCCTGGCTGTTATCTAGCACAGCAGCCTGTACAATAAGAACCACAACTACATTTCCAGTCCGGGCTGGCTAATGCTCCTGAAGGGACAGGCAAGAGACTTGCAGCCAAGAGTCAGATTTGGCTGATCCGTATCGTCCGTATTTTGGCTGCAGCGTAAGAGGGAGCAGCATTGGAATAGGGCCCTGCAAGCTCTTGGGAGCCTGGGCGCCAACACCTTCCCCAAACTGGTGGCAGCTGGGAGCCTGCTAGGTCACCATGAAAGCCAGACTTGCACTGTTTATGACTCCGTTCCCTAATCTGGTAGCAAATTGTTTAAGATGAACTGAAATGGACTTGTGGCAACAAAATACAAAGAAGTTTCTTTCTTTCTTTCTTTCTTTCTTTCTTTCTTTCTTTTGGCTTGTTGCACCACTTCCATAGAGTCAGGTGTGACTAGCGAATTTGGCTGGTCTGGTGTTCTTGGATTTCCAAACACCAAGTATTTTGCATGGAACAAAGAGTGGAATGTGGTTTTTGTAGGGTTTTTGGGGGGGGGGGTTGGCTTCTTATTTCACTCCCATCTGACTACATGCAACTGGTCCATTGGGTTGTTTGGCTGTCACTAGCCCTGGTACCCCCTTTCCCCTTTCTCTGGGGGTCCCCTCATAATAACTGGCAATATTTAATAATTTGGTCCAACACACGCAGCATAGCCAAAGACACATTGATTACTAAGGGAGGGGCCAAGCCTAAATCCCAATCAACTGTAAATCAGCTGAAGGCAACAGCTTGCCAAAGCCCCAGGCTAATCCTATTAAGAGTGGCACAACCAAAACTTGCCAACTATTCTCTATCCCTTTCCCCCACCTAAACAAAGGAACTTTGCTCCCTTGCTTTGATTCGCAAAATATTAACCCATCAAAATGCCACCCGCGTATCCAGAATGTTTTTGTCGCTGTCTGACCGACAGCTTAAGATATTGTCTTCCACTCAAAATCAATCCCCAGAAGGCAAATATTTCCCAAAAAAAACCCTTGGAATCTCCACTCAAATGCGTACAGCCATCTTCCCCTCGACTCCACATCAAACTGTGTAGCCATTGCAGATCCGCACCCAACCCTGCTGGTTTCTTCTGCGACTTCCTATCTTCAGGAAAAGGTGTCGTATCGCCCGTATTCCTTTCTCTATCCCCCATCTCAATCTCTCCCACTTTATTGGGAGTCTAATGTGAATGCTTGATGCCTGAATGTGTGGGTGAATGTGATTATTATGTTTCCTAATAAAAATTATTGTTATTCTATCTAGTTTACGTCTCCTCCATTAGTACTGGTATTATAGAATCATAGAATTGTAGAATTGGAAGAGACCATAAGGGCCATCCAGTCCAACCCCATTCTGCCACGCAGGATTGCTGGTCACAAGATCGTGCCGTTAACAAAGTGAGTACATTAATTCCCCAAATTAATGTTGGTGTTTTTAGGGTCCCCAAGACCCCAGAGAGATTGGGGTTGTCAGGCCCATCCCTGAATTCTGGGGTTTAGAGTGGAGTTCATGGAGGATCCTGGCATGAGGCTGACTTTGGCCTGTTAACTTTGCTTAGGCCCCTCTGTCTTTGGAGGGGTACTAGCCCACCTTGTTGGCCTGGGAACGCTGCTCTCCACAGCAACTCAAGGTCGCAGCTCCAGGTGCTGGCTGGACCGTTTCTCCTCCCTAAATGCCATTCTCACGCTGTAAGGGTTTATCTGGGGGTTTGTGACACACGTTTCCTTACCAATAAAGAATTCTTATTGAGTGAATGCGAGCGTGTGTTATTGGTACATCACAGGGGCAACGTGGCTAACTGGCAAGTTGGCATCACATTATGAAATCCAGATGTCCTGGGCTATTTTATTCTATTATGAGTGGTTTCTGGGTATTTCTCTGGCTTTTCTTCGCAAACGAAGTTTCAGGAAGGACTCATCCCACGCTTTCTGCAAGCGCGCTGATGACCAAAAAGGCCAATCTGAGATAAACAAGTCCGGTTGCAGAAAGCACAGCAGAAGATCTCCCTGGGTGATGTTTCCGGGTTGTGATTCTTTCTGCGTTGTCGTTTCTCTTCAAGACTTGTTCGGCGTGAGTTCTCAAATAAGGCTGCAGCATTGTGGATAGTGCGTCTCCATGCCTCCCGATGTGAGGCCAGGGCGGACCATTGTTGGTGATCAATTTGGCCGAGCCTGAGGTGTTGTTTCAGGGAGTCTTTGTATCGCTTTTTTGGAGCGCCCCTCTTACGCTGACCTGTGGTGAGTTCATCATAGAGTAGTATTTTTGGGAGGCAATGGTCCTCCATCCTAGAAACGTGCCCTGCCCAGCACAGCTGTGTTCTCAATATCATGGCCTCAATGCTGGTGATCCCTGCTTGCTCAAGGACAGCAACATTCGTCACATAGTCAGTCCAGTGTATATTTAGGATTGTGCGTATACAGCGCTGATGAAAGTGTTCGAGGAGTCGTAAGTGTTGGCGATAGGTGACCCATGTTTCAGACCCATAAAGGAGAATAGACAAATAAATGAATAATATTTGAAGGGTTTCACCTCTAAGGGCTCATTCATACCACCATTAGTGCTATTATTCCACTTTAACTGTGATGGTTCCATCATATGGACTCCTGGGATCAACCGTTCAGTCATTTTTCATTCTCACCCAGGGGGCCTCATTAGACCTCAAGCCCCACGACTCCATAGGACAGAACCGCGGCAGTTAAAGTGGAGTCCTAGTTTGCTGGCTGACTTCAGAGACCCCACGCCAAGGTCATGAGAGGAAAAGCAACTCTTGGCAGCCCCTTTGCGCCTTCCATTTCATTGTGACACCCTCTCTGGATTCATTACAAATAAACAACGTATTGGTAGCCATTTGACAGAAGGGTAAGGAAATGTTGATGCACCTTCAAAAATCTCTCTCTGGTCTCTGTTTAATAATTACCCAAGAGGATTTTGCAATGCTACTCTTTGTACACAATACAACTGCTTGATTGGATCTTTCAGCTAAAACCCGTTCAATGGTTTAAGAGTCTGAACCTGTTTGCATAATCTTCATTTGAGGAAGTAACTGCAACTCTTCCAACTATCCAAACAGTAGATTTTGGTAGCTGGGGAGGAGAAGCAGAATTTGGGGGTGGGGAAGCAGGACATAGTTAATTAAACAAGAAAATTAAATGATTCATCAGAGTCAACATGTCACCAAGTCTAATGTATTTGTAGAAAATGTTAGTACACCCTTTTTCAGTTGGCACTGTTCCTGATTAAGTTGCAACCTTCCTCGCAGGCTCTACAGAAAACAGCTTACTGGGGGAAATGGATTGGATTCATCCTATTTCAGTATTGTTCCTATTTGCCCTTATGATTGTGTTGGTTTGGAAAATGGGCCGTTTCTGGAATTACAGTTCCCAGAACCTTCCACCGGGTCCCAGGCCTTTACCACTTGTTGGAAATCTCCACATAATGGATCAGAAGAGACCTCACAAAACAATGCTAAAGGTAAGGTTTTCTCTTCTTTCTGCGACAGGTCAAAGTCCACCAAATTATAGCTTTATTTTTTAAAAATCTTTTTTATTATAAACTAGCTATACCCGGTATAACATACACTGTTATCTATACATATAAAATGCCAGACATGTGCCGCCATGCCTCCACACGCGCACCCCACGCTGCTGCTGCGTGCCACGTGCCGCCAAATGCACCCCAATGCTGCTGTCATGTGCCCCCATGCTGCCAGACACGTGACCCTCGAACACATGACCCCCATGCTGCCACATGCGTGCCCCCCCACCAGATGTGTGCCCCCCTTGCTGCCAGATGCACACACCCCACACTGCCACATGCACGCCCCACACCGCCAGATGCACCCCTATGCCGCCACCGCTCTTTCCGTAGCTCTTTCCAGATCAACAATCAATGTAGTTAAGTTCCTGTATCTACCACATAGGACAAGCCATCTGTACACACTTTCCTACAAACTGGACAAACCCGGAGGCCTCCCCTTGCCTTTCCTTACGTGGTACATCCATCCTCCAAACAGACCTTGTCTGAAATAGAGGCCTCACACTAAGCAAAACATTATTCTCCATCCCAGAATTTCTTCCCATCCACAATAGACTTAATCTCTCCCATCCAAACATATTTTTCTCAATTCCACTGCACATTTTAACATTATTATTTT
The DNA here is from genome assembly GCA_030847615.1 of Gambelia wislizenii. Classification (NCBI taxonomy): domain Eukaryota; kingdom Metazoa; phylum Chordata; class Lepidosauria; order Squamata; family Crotaphytidae; genus Gambelia; species Gambelia wislizenii. Next base: position 47,913 of record JAUMIR010000009.1, read on the forward strand.
GAAACAATGCAGCATCCACATTCATCTTAACATCATTCCCATATTAAACTTTTTTCTCAGTCTTAAAAATGACCATCCATCAACTTAGACTTCTGTACTCCTTTCCATTTTTTATTTATGGAAACCATATTGGCCAGATCTTTTTCCTTCTCTTCACTTATGTCCAAACTTCGCACTTTATCATCATTTTGCTTTACCATCTCAACCAGTTGCTTCACTGCTTCTTTAAATTGCTTAGCCTCATTTTTTCCAATCTTCCTTCAGTATCTCTTTCAGATCCATAAATTCATTTTTCAAATATCTCATCTCTTCTAACAGTATCTGTAAAGTTTCTGAAGAGAGTGCCAACTTCTACCAAGCCAGCAATTACAGAGTTAAAAACAAAAGCCAGGTTTCTGGAATTTAATGACTTCAGGTTGTTGCCGTAGTTCCAACACCCCCATCTGATTGTTTTCAATTCTCAGTCTTATCCTCTTTTAAAAATAAGCAAAATCCACATTCCCATGGAGAAATGAGCTCTTTATTCAATTATATTCAGTATTCTCAAGACAAATTCAATGGCAGAATAAGAAAACTTGTGTGTTTTAAAACTGCTGTCCCCTCTATGCATTAAATGACTTTATCTTATTAAACTTTTTACTTTTTCTTTCTTTAGCTTGAATCTTATAAATACAGTAGGCTTCCCCCCATCTCATTTACAGAAAGAAGAAAACTCATTGAAGTTTTATTTTTACCACCAGCAGGAAGAACTCTCTTTCTTTGTAAATTAAGATGTTAACAGTGATTAAGAAAGTGGAGAATTTCCAGGTTTGGTGTCCTTTTGGGACCTGCATAAACAGCCTGAGCTTGATGTTTATTCCAAGGCTCCCCGCTGCTCAAAACTTGCTTCCAGTTCCTGCAAATGAAATGGACTCCCATGATGGACAATGATCATGTGGACAACCTCACACTCTCTCCTTTGTCCAGAGAGAGTTCTGTCAGCTAATTAGCTGCTCATTGGCTGGCTATTCTGCTGATTAGCTTTCTCTGCCCTGGAATGCAAAACAAAACTGTCTAATCCACCATAGTCGCCACCTGGAAGTCCAAATTCCAGTTGGCTTTCCACTCTAGCAGGAGATAGTGGCAAAAGATCCCATAAAAGTGGAAAACCATGAATATCTCTACCCCTCAAAAAAAAATCCCTCTATTTAACACGCAAAGGAAAGTACCTGAACTAGCAGGGTGGCAGCGTCTGTTCCCTTGCTCGCTTGCGCAGACAGGAGGGGGGAGAAGATGGGATGAGGGAACCGGAGGAGGGAGAAAGGGGACACCCTTCCCATCTCCTTCTCCCCTCTCACCTGCAAACGTGCATGCCCTCCTCCCATCCATCCATCCATCCATCCATCCTCTTCCCCTTTCCCACCTGCACAAGGGAGCGAGGGAACAGGCATGCGGCCAGGCCAGCTACACCACCATTTTGATTTCCTCCCAGCAACACCAGTGTTATCGATGTCTCTGCCTCTGCGGCAGCAAATACAGTAATCTGCTAATAATCAAACCACAAACGCTTAACCTGCTAATGTGGAGGGCCGACTGTAGAGCACATTATAGCAAATCCTAAAAGACATGCATCTGGCAATATTAAAAGCCTGTGTCCCATGTTGTTTCCTCAATGCTTGTTTAATTATCTGCAATTGTCATGCTTTGTAGACTGAAAAAAAAATTACCTTCATGAATTGCCAAGGCTTAGTGGTTAGTTTACTAGAAAAATTCTGGATGTAGTCAAAATAGAAAAGGAATAGTCTTCTTAAAGGGAAGAAGAGCACAAAGAAAGCACAGGATTTATAGCACTGAAGAAATGCTTTTAAATCCACTGAAAGCTCCTCTGTCTTGCTTGCCTCACACACCTCCACCCAGAACAAACCACTAAATCTGTTGTACCCAATCAAGCCCTCTGGCACAACCACATCTGCTCAGACCTGCTCTGCAGGAATTTGCAACAGGCATTCCTCTAACTACCATACAGTAGCACCCCGCATCCGCTGGTTCGCCATCCGTGGATTCAATTATCCGTGGATGGTGACAGCGGGGGGGTGGTGGGTGGGGGAGGGAGGGAGGGAGGGAGGGAGGGGAGGTCTTGCCTCGCTCCTCCCTTTGCGCCCAGGATCGCTCCCAGGGTGGAAATGGCGGTGCAGGGGTGAAGGGAAAGGAGGAGAGATCTGGCCTCCCGCCTCCCTTTGCCCCTGGGATTGGAAAGGAGAGATGTAATTTAGACAGTCATGGGAGATTTCACCTATCCTGATATTTCTTGGAAATCATACAGGATCCAATAAATTCCTCACTTGCCTTGCAGACAATGTCATTGTCCAGAAGGTGGAAGAGGCAACAAAGGCATCAACTATTTTAGATCGGATCCTAACCAACAGGGATGACTTGGGGTTGTCTAGATGGGGAGTTTACCCCGGCTTCCCCCTGTCTGGGAACCCTGCACACTTTATCGCCTCCAGGCAGTCCTGGTGGTGCCCAAGGAAAAGCTGGGGTAAAGCCCTTTAAAATGTGATATTCTTGCAAACAAGCTAGGCAATGTGACTGGTAGGTGGACTTGTAATTGGTTGACCAGCCAAACCCAAAGGGGTTCACCAGTGGCTCCTCTTCATCCTGGAGAGAAGTGACCAGTGGGGTGTCCTGGGCCCAATGCTATTCAACGTCTTATCAGTGACTTGGATGAGGGCATAGAGGATATACTTAGCAAGTATACAGATGCCATTTACTACAGGGCTTATTACTTGCACCCAAAACCATATACAGTAACAAAACAATTAGAGGATAATGTCCAGGTCTCCTCCTCAGACCCCCCTCCTCTTAACCCCCCTCCAAGTCTTCCAGGAACAAAACTGAAAGCCCTTAACTCCGGGGTTCACACAAACTGTCTCAACCCCCGTGTTGTCTAGCCCTCCTTTGCCAATAGGTTTCTGGCCCCTTCTGCCCTTCTCCATCTCCTGCGGCTCTGCTTTCCCCCCAGCCCGTACGCCTCTGCCAGCTCTCTGCCACAGCTCCACTTTCGCCTTCCCCTTTCTCTAGCTCCCTTGCCCAGTCTAGCGGCAGGAAGGGGCGCTGGGGGCGAGGCGGTTTGGGCCATTTTCTCTCCCCGGGGCTGGCAGTCTCAGACTCTTGGCCAGAAGGGCCTTGCTCTCCGCCTGTTCTCTCCCTTCCCCTGGCCACCTGTCCTCCCTGTCGCCTCTCGCCCCTTCTCCCCTCTTACTGCTAACACCCCTGTTTCCGTCTCCCCTTCCCTTGAGTCTCTTCCCTTTCCCCTCAGCTTGCCTCCCCTTCCAGCTCAACGCCCCAAAAGCTCCAAGGGCTCACGGGGTTTCTGCTGTTGCTGCCGCCGTTCCCTGCCTCAGGTCACCCAGCGTGGCTGTCCTCGGGGTCCCCGCTGGCTCTAGGTGAGTCTGGGGTCTGTCCTGTGATCGCGGCGTGCCACACAGTCCATTTTTTCCCTTCATGTAAGACAAGCCCAATGTGATACTGAATGTTTTCAAACAGGTATGTTCCCATTTGCTTCACTAGCATGATGGTTGCGAGAAAAGAGGCTGGTGTGATAACGTCTGTTTCCAACTTACAGCAACCCTAAGGTGAACCTGTCGGGGTTTCCTTGAGAGGATTTGTCCAGAGGGTTTGCCATTGCTTTCCTCTGAGGTTCCCAGTCCACCCAGTGGGTTTTCACTGCCAAATGAGGATTTGAACCCTGGCCTCCCAGAGTCCTGATTCAGCAATCACTGTGTTGGCTCTCTGATGCTCGGCACATAGCTTCAACATAGCATTTGGCAAAGTTGTTGAGCACATCGCTTGTTTCATCCTCCCTCTCCGTCCATTCCTTTTTGTCTTAAGAGGACCAAACGTGTCCAGCCCAAGCCTGATTGAGCAGCCAGTGCTGGGACTTGCTTGATACGCCTTACTATGGCAGTATTTCATTGTAGCAATTCATATCACAAGGCTATCAGTTTTTGCTTCAACATGCTGACTTATTCTCCCACTTTTGGTTGACATCCTACAAGTTTCATAATGCAAATAAAATAATCCAGCCCATCCTTGAAGCTACAGATTTCCCCTCCCCGCTCTGACAGTCATGCATGAACTCTATAAAAATGTGAGGCATTCTGCATATTTCTGTCCTCAGAAATACGGAGTGACCCTACTTAATATTTGGGCCAGAGGGTCCCACACCAAGGTGGTTGACCACACAGAAATGCTGTCTTCATTAAAAACAAACAAAACAAAAAACAACCCCCCCAAAAAAAACCCAGTATCCCAAATGTATTATCAAATAAAGTGGAACCCAAAAGAGATCATATCTTGGAAATGTGAGAGATTAATTGTTTCAGGGACAACTTCCAATCAGTTGACTGAGACTTGGACTCATTATAATTTAAAATTGACAGCGCAGTTATTAAAAACACTGAAACGTAGCAGCATCATAAAAAGTACTGGCATAATAATCATATCATCAGATAAAAACCAAACCAAAAGGAGTCAGGTCTGGGAGATGTGAGGGATGTTTTATATTCATATGCTCTATGTAAGGAGATCTTCTTAATGACCAGAACTATGTGTCTCAACTTCTAAAATATATTACATTCCAGTTGTCGAAACAGTATGGCCCTGTCTTCAGCATCCAAATGGGCGTCCAGAAAATGGTGGTGTTGGCTGGATATGAGGCGGTGAAGGAGGCTCTGGTGAACCAGGCTGATGCGTTTGCAGAGAGGCCCCTCGTCCCAATGTTAGAAGAGTTTTCAAAAGGCTTTGGTGAGTGTTTTGTTTTGTATGGTAGTTGTGGCTATTTGTATAGTAGCTGTGATTGCTTATATGGTAGTTGTGACAATTTCACCACATCCATGCCAAAATTTCTGATGGGAAATACACAAAACAAATTTTCCAGAACAAAGAACGCCCCCCCCCTTGCCTTGTTTTCTGAAGGAGAGAGCTCAGAAAGTGTTTCCTGCTTGATTCCTTCCCCACTGGCTGATGGAGTCCCTCGGGGTTTTGTTTTGCCGGGGTGTCAAACAGGAATCCCTCAGCAGCACCTTCTGAGGGCACCCCCAAAGAAGTATTGGCGCCATTGTCGAAGAGTGCCGCCAAGTCCCATCCCAGAAGGATACCATGGTTGATGGTGTCAAAGGCTGCTGAGACGTCCCACAGAACCAACAGGGGTACGCCCCCCTGTCCAGTTCCAGGTGTAGGTCATCCACCAAGGCAATGAAATCCTTCTATATCCCATAACCAGGCTCTGAGTCTGACTGAAGCCCATTTGAAGGTCTGTTGTGTGGCAAAAAATTACAGTTGCCCCTCCACATTCGCGGTTTCAATTATTCGTGGAAAGCTGCCCCCCCCCCCGCTCTCCACCCCGTCCCTTCCCAAGGCAGCGAAGGGCTTAGCACGTTGCTGCCTTGGGAAGGCAGGGTGGAAAGCCGCCGGCAGGCTCGCTCTCCACTTTGTTCTTTCAAAATCTTTTAAAATCTAGTTGCAAGAATATCAGCAAACATTTTGTAATCCTGGTTTAGTAAGGAAATGGGTCTGTAGTTAATCCCCTCCATTGGATCTTTATCTTCCTTATGAATTAAAGTAATCTTGTCTCCAAGATGCTGGGAAATGATTATCCTTCATGTTACTTAACAGGTGATGTAATGGAATAATCAGTTGTTGTTCTAGTTTTTAACAATATAAAGATGAAAAACTGTCTGGACTAGGTGCTTTACCTATTTTACTATGTCTAATTGCCTCAGAAATATCAGTTAAAGTTATTAGATTATTCAACATTGTTCTTTGCACTTCTGCACTTTGCAAAGAGTTAGAATATTTTGATTATCTAAATATTCATCTATATAATCTTCATTAACTGTTTGTGCCTTGAATAATTCTGAGTAGAAATGTTGAAGAGTTTTCATAATTGTATTTTGATCTGAACAAAGTTTATATTTCACCTTTGAAATTAAATTTCTCTCTCGCTCTCGCTCTTTTTCTTTGCTTTTTGTAAAATGTCTTCATCTTTTAATAGACTATCATCCAATTTCCAATAATGGGTATTATTATTATTTTCCATTTGCAATGAAATACATATTGGGTTATGGTCTGAAAATATTATTGGTTTAATTTCTACCTAAACTTATAACAGTTTGAGTAAAAGGTAAAATCTTTTACATTTTTGTTTTTAAACCTCTAAGCGTCTTCTAGTGTTAGATCTTCTAACATCTGAAAGAATGGTATTGGGAGTTTTCCTTGATCATTTTTGATTCCTGCTCCCCATGTTCTATCCATTAATGAATTAATAACCCTGTTAAGATTGCCCATGACCAAAAGGTAATAAAAACTCTGTTGATTATTTTTTTCAGAGAGCTCATAGTAGAACTTTTTTTTTCTAAGGACCCTATATTCCCATTATTAAACATTTTTTTCATTCTAAATTAACATCTACTCCTATAGAATTACTTTCTGATTTGTTTTGCATTAATATTAGAGCTGATATACAAGATAACTCCTTTTCCCCTTCTCTTAGCAGATGAAATAAATTCATTTCCTAATTTACTATTCTTTAACAAATATTTATCTGCTGCTTTATTTTTTGTTCCTTGCAAACACACTATATCATATCTGGTTTTACCTATATAGTGGAAGATCTTCAATCTTTTGTGGGGAGAATTTAACACTTTGATATTCCAAGAGATAACTCAGATTTTTCATGAGTTATTCTTAGTTTTGAGTTAATGGAGGTATCAAATCTTCTTTCTCCAACAATGGGTCTTCCTCTGTTTCCGATTCTAACTCTTTATCACTTTCCCCTGATTGTACAAAATCTACCCTATCAGTTTCGCTGTCACCCGTAGCTCCTAGTTCTGGGTCTTCTTGTTCCTTTACTTCTCCTTCCCCTGATGGTTTCCCAAATTCTGTGTAAAAATTACTTCAAATATTTAAACGTAGCTATCATGTCATCTCTCAACCTTCTCTTCCCCAAGCTAAACAGACCCAGCTCCCTAAGCCACTCCTCATAGGGCATAATGGCTTCCAGACCTCCCACCATCCTGGTCGCCCTCCTCTGGACACCTTCCATCTTCTCCATATCCTTCCTGAATTGTGGTGGAATACTGGAATTATTCCAGTATTCACCTGGAATACTGAACTGGACACAGGATTCCAGGTGAGGTCTGACCAAAGCAGAATAGAGTGGCACTATGACTTCCCTTGATCTAGACACTATACTCCTATTAATGCAGCCAAAATTGCATTGGCTTTTTTAGTTGCTGCATCACACTGCTGACTCATATTCAGTTTCTGGTCCACTAAGACTCCTAGATCCTTTTGGCATGTACTGCCATCAAGCCAGGTGTCACCCATCCTGTATCTGTGCATGTCATTTTTACTGCCCAAGTGTAATATCCTACATTTCTCCCTGTTGATATTCATTTTGTTAGTTTTGGCCCAGTTCTCCAATCTGTTAAGGTCATCTTGATTTCTGGTTCTGTCCTCGGGGGTACATTTCAGACCATGGGCCATTCTCCCCATCTAATCATTGCTTGTTGGTTTTTTGCCCACTGTTGAGCTCATGTTATTGTTAACTGCCCTCGAGTCGGCTTTGACCCATGGCCACCCCATGAATGAGGCATCTCCAAGACCCCATTCTCCACTGCCCTGCTCAGGTCCTGCATGATTGAATCTATCCATCTAGTGTGCGGCCTTCCTCTCTTTCTTCCCCTCTCCACCTTTCCTAGCATTATTGACATTTCTAGTAAGTCATTCCTTCTCATGGTGTCTCTGAAGTATGGCAGCCTCAGTTTGGTCATCCTGGCTTCTGATGAGGGTTCAGGCTTGATCTACTCTAAGACCCCCTTGTTTGCCCGTGGTATCTGAAGCCCTCGTCTCCAACACTGCATCTCAAACGAGTTGGTTTTCTTACTATCAGCTTTCTTCACTGTCCAGCTCTCACATCCATACATGTCGATGGGAATCATGTACTATTGGCCCAGTTAGAGATTACCTCTTCCCCACTCCAGCAGTTTCTGTATAATCTTCATAGAATCATAGAACCATAAAGTTGGAAGGGCCCCCCAGATCCCATTGAGTCCAACCCTGTCCTCAATGGAGGATATCCAGCTAAAGCATCCCCTGCAGCTGGGAGCTGTTGTCACCTTTTTGAAGGCATCCAGAGAAGGAGACCCACCACCTCCCTAGGGAATTGGTTCCATTGCAAAGCTGCTCCCTTTGTCAAGTGGTTGTTGTGAAGAAGTTCCTTCTTCTAAGGTTCAGTCAAAATCTACCCTCCTGTAACTTCAAAGCATTAGACCTGGTCCTACCCTCTGGGGGGACAAAGAACGAACCCTCCTCTCTCTGGCAGCCCTCGAGGTATTTAAAGAGGACCATCATGTCACCCTCCGTCTTCTCTTCTCCAAGCTGAACAAGCAACTTCAACTCCTCATCATATGTTTTGTTCTCCATCCTTCTTATCCTCGTTGTCCTTCTCTGAACCTTCCCCAACTTGTCTATAGCCTTCTTAAAATGAGGCACCCAGAACTGAACACAATACTCCAGATGAAGCCTGTTCCTTGCCTAATAAAAAGTATGAATTTCATGGAGTCGGCAGAAGTTGACAGGCAACTTGAAGGCATACACACACTAAATTGTTATGTCCTACAACTATAAACAATAAAGTTATAGTTGCAGTTGTATGTACTGACATCTTATGAGTTATTATCTCAGTTCTTCCATTTACACTTCTGCTATTTATAAACTTTTATAAATCTTATCCTGTTGTTTAGAACTAATTGCAATTCTAGGAATCTGAGCTCTGCTACAGTATTATGAACCACCAAATAAACTTAGGGGCTCTCTCCCTGGCCAAGCTTAAGATCAGCCAACATTACATGCTAGTATCTTTTAAGTGTCCTTAAGAAAATCCATGATGGATTCACCTTTGGGTTGCTTAAGTTGGAAATGACTTGAAGGCATACAACAACAAATCAAGCAACAAAGAAAAGATAATCCAGCTGAGGAGACATTTCTTAATAGTCACTCCTCTTGTTGTTGTCCTTGGCCATTCTGGGCCCAATCCATGGGTTCAGGTCTCCAGAGCCACACTTGCTCCTCTCTAACCCCAAAGAAAGACAAAATAACTTCACTGCCAGTTTGGAGATCCCCTAATGATTCAATTGACGAATCCCCTTTGATCATCAATCTTGTGTTATTAAGCCCTTCTTGCCATGGAGCCAAGTACATTAAAAGGTAAACTGAAAACAAGCTTTGTCCCATTACAGCCAAAGTGACTGAGACAATATAAAGAAGGCAGACATGGGTGAGTCAGCTAGATGAGGGACAGGTGGGTAGATGGGGAAAGTATTTCCCAGTAGCTGGTTCTTGAGGAGAATAAATAGAAAATCACCGCACAGGCAGCTCACTATAATGGTGAATCAATGCCCGTAGAGTGATGAAGTGAACTGTGAACCCTTTCCCTGCCACTTTTCTTCAGGCATTATTTTTTCTCATGGAGAGAACTGGAAAGTGATGCGGAGGTTCACCTTATCCACCTTGCGGGACTACGGAATGGGCAAGAGGTCGATAGAGGACAAAATCACTGAGGAATGCGGCGTCCTGATCAAGAAACTGGAATCTTACGAAGGTTGGCTGGTGTTTCCTTCTGATGCCTCGAGCATGTCTCCCCTAAGGGAGTTTAAAGCAGCGGGCAATGCCGACGCTCTGGGGCCAAACTAAAGAGTCTGTGTCAGCGTACACACTTGCGTATTCTGAAGCCCTTGAAGCCTTTTAGCATTTCTTTGTTCACATCATCCTAAATGTATCAGCACTTAGGAGATTATCAGACAGGCTAAATATGACGTGACAGCGACACCGGGAGATTGTGAAAGGGCTTTCTTTTCAGACGACATCGTCCCCGAGTCGTTATGCCCCTGTGCGCCTTCCGTTCCGCCATCATTCTTTTTTATTCACGGGCTACACCATGAATAGCTAGCCTGTTCCATTCCTGTCACAGAATGACACGCAAGTGAAAAGGTGCCCCGTTATGCTGGTGCAATGCCAGCGTCGGTGGGAGGTCAGTTGCAGAACACCTCCGGGTGCGATCGGGACATCCAGGTAAGTGACACCCTTTTTTGTACCCTCCCCGGGTTACTTGGTGTTTGTTAAGTGTGTTTTTGTGCTTGCTGTCATTTTTTAACTTGTGTTTGACTTTTTATTTTTGAATTTCCCGCATGCTCGTCCCCTCATGAGAACAGCCCAGGATTTGAAACTAGGAAGTGAATGAAGCTCCAGAGAGCCACGTTCACTCCTGGGCTGCTGAGGGGGAGGGAGTATCGCGCGATCAAGGTAGGTGTAAAATTGTTCGTTATTGTGCCGGGAGGGGAGCGGGGGGGGTTGGAGAGGAGACAGCGAGATGGGGACGCTATTCTTGTCCCCGTCTTTAGTCTCAGCTCCTAAGATGAATGCAGCAGACACTTGGAAGGCTGACTTAGAGATCTTACACCTATGAAGAGGAAACCCAGTACTGATATTCTTTCCATAATCTAATTTTATCTAATTAGTTTATCTGTTTAAATTTTATATTTGTTGTGTAGGAAAACCATTTGAGACGACTAAAATCATGAATGCAGCGGTTGCCAATGTTATAGTGTCCATACTACTTGGCAGGCGATTTGAATATGAAGATCCCACATTTCTAAGACTACTGATGTTAATCAATGAAAACATACGGCTTACAGGAAGCCCCTCAGTCATGGTAGTCTTACTGTTTTTCTTTCAAAACTATTGCTTGTCTAGATGTTGTGGGCTGGACAGTGTGGGTTTCATGTTTTGTAATCTCAGAAAAATCCAGGGTCTGAAAATTGAGGCTCAGAATACTTCTCCCATATGCCACAGGATCAAACTCCATGAAGAAACATCTGGATGACACAGTTTATCTCAGTACTGGTTATTGAACCCATTTGGTCTTTCATCCAGCCTGTGGGCCTGAGGCTGTTTTTGCTGCTGTGGTGGATGTCCTTTGGCAGGTTCTGGAGGGGAGGAGCACGTTCCTGGTAGCTCTCTTGGTGGCCTTTCATGCCATCAGCCATGATATTGTGCTGAACCACAACTGATGGTTGGCTTGTTGCATTGCATCTTTTCTGCGCTTGTATTCCAAATGCTATGCTTGGGGGTCATTGTTCAACAACTCGGCCTTTTTAGCATATGCTGACTCACAATGTTGTGTTCTGTTTCCCATCTTGCTCAGCATTTCTGTGATGTTACTGGAAAAGATTTAGCGTGAGGTACCACCAATATGCTGGTGACACCCAGCTCTGTTGCTCCCTGTCAGCTGACATCAAGATAACCATCCAGTGCCCTTGAATGGTCACTCAGTTAAAAAAAATAGATCCAGCTATTCTGGCAGCAGGGGTTCTTCTTAGAATCATAAAGTTAGAAGAGACCACAAGGGCCATCCAGTCCAACCCCCTTCTGACTTGCAAGAATACACAATCACATCATTCCTGACAGACGGCCATCCAGCCTCTGTTTAAAAACCTCCAAGGAAGGAGACCCCAGCACGCTCCCAGGCAGTGCATTCCACTTCTGAACAACTCTTACTGTCAGGAAGTTCTTCCAAATGTTTAGGTGGGATCTCTTTTCCTGTAGTTTGAACCCATTGCTCCGTGTCCTAGTCTCTGGCGTGGCAGAAAACAAGGTTGCCCAATCCTCAGTGTGACATCCCTTCAGATATTTAAACATGAATATCATATCCCCTCTTAACCTTCTCTTCCCCAGGCTAAACATACTCAGGTCCCTAAGCCACTCTTCATAGGGCATAATGGCTTCCAGACCTCCTACCATTTTGGTCACCTCCAGAAAGCATTGGGCTAAGAGTGTTGCCTGATCCTGCACTGTTTCTGAACTCCAACAGTTGGCAGTTGGTGTTGTGTGTTTGCATAACTCAATGTAGTTTGGCAGCTATGACCTTCCTTGAATCTTGGCAACAGTCATCTGCCTTATTCACAGGGTATCTTGACTGTTTCAATACATTCTATGCAGATGACCATTGAAGAGTGTCTGGGAGCTTTGCTTGGTGGGAAGTCAAGCGACTGCACTGGTAACTGGTGCCCAGAGTTATGATCATGTTACTTGGATGATAGGAGTCCCCCACTTATTTAACAAGTTAGGCACCACAGCACTGTCAAGAAGCAGACATCGTCGAAATGCAGAACCATTATGTGCTCTGGTCCCTATCCTGTTGAGTAAGCAGGTGATCCAAAGAACAGGGCCAAACCTTCCCCAGAAAAGAACGGAATCCCTGACTCCTGTGGAGGTGTGTTTTTTCTCTCCATTTCCACACCCCCTGATAGCACAGGCTGACTACTCACACTCTGCAGGATACTCAATGCCCTTCCCTGGGCAAGGGAGATGAGAGAGTAAAAAAGAGCCAGGATCAATGTGGTGGCAAATACCAATGAGCAGAGCTGATGCAATATACCCTCCTCCCAGCCAGCACTAGGGACAGGCCAGAGAATGTCTCCCCATCAAATTAATGACACTTGTCTGTCATTTGAAAGTGCCAAAAGATCAAGTTGCTAGAACGCCTTCCTTCAGTTGCCAGTTGCTTGCTGGGTCCAGTTCAGGGTGACACAGTATTTCACAGCAAAGGCTGTAATGTATTATGGTGTCACTGGTTTAGTTCCTCTGTAAAATATGCAAACATACTTTGATGAAAGTACTTTGAAATGTTCACCTGAGAACCTATTTTCTCAGGAGACTTTCTTAACATTTCTTTTTCTTTGTCATATTTCAGCTGTACAACATGTTTCCTGCTCTTGGTTTTCTTTCCGGCGGTCGTAAAACTGTCCTTAATAATAAAAATGAGCTTTATGCATTCATAAATGCTACCTTCATAAAACACCTCACAGAACTGGATGAAAATGACCAGCGGAGCTTTATTGATACTTTTCTTATCCAACAGCAAAAGGTAATTAAGTCTGGTATAATTGTGGTGGGAACTGCAGCTGACATTTTCACAGTGTGTTTTAATGGACTGCTTGCATTCACAAAGGAACCCGTATTTCAAAAGAAATCTTAGAAAACACCATCTAAACAAACACGTAGCATTTTCTAAACTATCAGTAGTAACATATTTTCTCCTTCACGGTCTCTGTGACTTACACAAATGGGGTATTCTGAGCCTGCGCAGAGTATCTCCCGGAACCTTTTAGAGAATTGCATAAGCGTTTGGGTGGTAGCCCCACCCACCTCCAGCGCCAATGTAAAGGGGTCTTCCTGCTAAAACTGCCATTTTCTTTTCGTCCACCGCTGCAGCAGCATCAATAGGAACGGCATTCTTCGGCCTTGTCTTTTCCTTCCAGCTAGCCATTCCAGCTTCTCCACACCAGGATCTACTGTATCTGGTGCTTCGTCGATTCCTGGGTTGCGCTGGATTTGAGGCTGCGCTTGCCCTTTGGGCCCGTTGTCCCACTGGCATTCTTTAATAAATGTGTTTCATGTTGTGCTAATATCCCAGAGAAGGATGCACATGTGAAGTGCCACCTCTGCCTCGGAGAAGCTCATGTGGTCACCTCTTGTGCTCGTTGTAGAGCTTCCACGCCTCAGGTGAGACGAAACAGAGAGTCAGGCTTGAAAGCACTCTTGTACAAACAGTCTCTGAGGCCTCAAATGCTGTCTGCTGGGCATTCTGCTTTGGTCAGTTATGGAACGGTCAAGCAGGCCTTCTTCCCTGGCAACTGTACCCACATCAGGGTCCTCCAAGTCCATACAAACCTCTCTGAAGTCCACACTGGCCTCCACCGCTGCCAGGCCTCCATCTGCGCACTCTCTTGTAGGCTCCTCATTCATTCCTTCAAAAGTGAAGACCGTGTCTTCACTACCTGAATCCAACAGCCATGCCTCTTGCCAGAGCCTGCCTACCCCAGGTTGGTCCTTAGAGGCTGAGATGGAGTCGGTAGCCCAGCAGTGCAAACACAAGAAAAGGAAGCAGGCTAAGGAGAAGGATTGACAGCGTACGAACGCTCCTGCTGTACAAGCAGTTTCCAATGTTCTTTTCGTGAATCCACACAATGGGTAATTTCTCAGCCTGTGCAGTGCACTTTGGAACCTACTAGAACCTCATTATACTGATTTTTGGTAGGAACTCCGCCCACCTTCCCCTGCCCTATATAAGCTCCCTTCCTACCGAAATATCTCAGTTCCTTCTTTTCTGCCACATTAGCAGCATCTAGGAAATTCTCTTGAACCTCAATCTTTTCTATTTGCCTCATTGTGTTTGACCAAGGACTGTTTTTGTGACTTTGGCTTGTCTAACCCTTTCTGGTTGGTTCGTTCATTATTTTGCAGTTTGACTCGGCTCTGTGACTATGTTTTTTCTCCTCTGTGATTTGGCTTGGTTCTATGGACTTGTGTTAGGCCCTCTTGTTTGATGGTTTCCACAGGGTGTCAGGGGATGATAGGCCACTCAATCCCCAACAGAACCCAAAAATTATCTCAGCAGACTCAGTAGCAACCCTTTCCCAAGAATACTCACACACAGAGTGTTTGACGTCCAAATAAGCAGGACGCACTTTTATCTTCAATGTCTTCAATGTCAAACAGTTGCAAAACATACAAATATTACAATTGAAGGAGAAACTGCCGATGACTGACAATGGTGGTTGTGTGAGCCTTGTGCTGTGCATGGCATCAGCATCAATCACAGCCTAAAGAGAGACCATGGACTAATTTAACAACACCATTTGGGACACTTATGCATGGACATAAGAGGACAGCTAAGACATCCATCGCAGACTCCCATCCATCTGCAAAAGTTCACAAAATACCACTGGCAGACAGGAACACTGACAGTGAAGATATCATGGCCCGTGGGCCTAATAGGACGGGAAAAGGAGGCTATGCAGAACTAGAATTGGTCTCCAATCCCTACTTCCAAGATCTCTTGGAAGGCAAAGAGAACATCTAACTTGGGACTGGACGCTCGCTTTAGAACTGATTACATCAAAACTATCAGCCTTAATAGAAAAAATAGATTCGATAAGGGAGACATCACGTGAATCACTTGCTATGGTCTCCTCGCATAACTCCAGGATCCAAAAATCTCGATCACTTGATTTGAAACTAGAGGAGAATAGAAATTGCCATTTAAATATTTGCTTACATGGAATAAAGGAAGGAGCGGAAGATCAAGGCATCACCCAATTCATGATTGATTGGATAAGCACGCAGTGCCCAGAATTGGAGCTACACAGAGAAGATGGGAGCACTAGGCCTGACACCAATGGCCAATAAACCCCCATGAGACATCTTAATCAGGTTTAATTGGTTTCCCAAGAAAATGGAGACACTAGCAAAGCTTTCAAAAATAGAGGATTTAACCTATGACAACACACCAATTTAAACTATGACAACGCCAGGAGAAAGAAAAAAGTATGCCACAATGGAGCAACAACCCCAGGGCCTTAAACACTTGTCAATGCTCCCCCTCTCTGTCAGCCACAACTCTCCACCAGATCTGCTCTTTTTGCTGCTGATGTCGGGGAGGAATTATCTGAAACTCCTTCTTTGCCTGGACCTTCTCTCTCTACAGGACGGGCAAGTCCTTCATCCAGACTTGAACACAATCAAGCCTGTGGCATGCCTCATCCAGCCCTCGAGGGCCTCTCTTAGGCTGTCTGGAGCACAGTGGAAGCCACCCAATGCATAGCACTTACGCATATAAGTGGCAAAAACGTGCGTCCCCCCTGTGGCTGGTCCTACGCCCAGTTAGAGTTTGGAGTTGGTACTCACAGTGTTGTCCAGGGCCCCCTTTGAACCCCTAGCCACTTGCAACTTGCATCTCCTTTCTCTCAAAACTGCCTTCTTGGTCACTATCATGTTGGCATGCAAAGTGAGTGAGTTTTGTGCATTGAGGATTGATCCGCTGTATACACAGTTCCATTGTGACAAAGTGGTGCTCAGGCCTTGTATTGCCTTCCTGCCTAAGGTGGTGTCTTCCTTTCACTTTAATCAATATATTATCCTGCCGGCCTCTTCCCAACACCCATCTTTGGAGCTGGAATGTTCTTTGCATACCTTAGATGTGCGATGGGCACCTTTTCTTCTATGTTGACAGGACTGTACCTTTTTGTTGTTCCTGTAAACTGTTTTTGTGTTACACAGGTCAACAAAAGTGTCCTCTTGTGTCCTCCCAATGTTTTTCCAGGTGGGTTGCATCAGCTATTTGCCTATCCTACCAGCTTATGAAAAAGCCTGTACCTGAGACCATCCACAGCCACTCTGCTAGGGTGACTGTGACCTCTACTGCATTTCTTTATGGTGTCAGGACATTTGTTGGGTGGCTACCTGGGCTATGGCTTTGACTTTTGTTATGAACTATAAGATGGACAGATGCTGCTCTGGGGAGAACTGTTTTGTTTTCATGCATTGCATAAGCTTCTGTGGTTTGTTGGTGCTTCTCTGTTTCAATATATTACAGTTGGACTTATTTGATGTGTCCTTTGTGTCACATTTATTGCACTGGTACACTCCCTCCTCCTTATTACATGAGCTTGCTAGTCTACCCATTGTGTGGATTCACAGAGACCATGAAAAAGAAGGACCGGTGCTTACCTGTAACTGTAGACCACAGAAGTGGTCGTCTGTGGATTCGCACAAACCCACCCATCCTCCCCTCTAGTGTCCTGCCTTTTGAGGAGCTGCCGCGTGTGGCTCCAAAGTCCAAGACTGCCCACACTAAGAAGCACTGTGCCAACTACTCCAGGCAGCGCCTTTGAGTCCCATGAGACTACCACTTTGTTCCCATTGTGTTGTCACCATCTACACCACCTTGTCACAACAGGCTTGAGAAGTTCCACCATGCCTGGGCCTCTGTCATCTCCTATTCATGGGTTCTCAACATAGTTGCAAGAGTTCAGAACTCTTCCCTCAAGCATCTTTCACTCCACATCCCTTTCTTCCATTCTGCTCTTCTGCAAAAGGGAGCTATCAAACCCAGCTCCCCATCCCAGCTCCATCAAGGGTTCTTCTCCAGGTATTTTATCATAACCAAAAAGGAAAGGGGTCTCCCTCCCATATTGGAGCTTGGGGCATGAATCACTACATCCTCCTGAGGTGTTCAGGATGGTAACCTTGGCTTCCATCCTTCTTCTGATGCAAGGAGAACATTGGTTTGCCACCCTGGACTTGAAGGATGCCTGCTTCCTTGTGTCCATCAGTCTGTCCCATTGGAGGTTCCTCAGCTAAATGATAGGCCACAGAGCTTTGGTTTTGGGTACTTCCCTTGAGCCTCAGCACTGCTCCTTGTGTGTTCACAAAGGTCATGGTGGAAGCAGTGGCTTTCTTGTGGCAGCAAGGTGTCCTCCTTCACCCATATATAGATGATTGGTTGATTTTGTGGCTCCAACCAGACAGCAATTTCTATCAGATATCGGCCATACTCTATGCCATCTCGACTGCTTTGGCCTCATTCTAAATTAAGAAAAGTCTTTGTTGCTTCTAACCCAACAGTTTTTTTAGGTTTTTTTTTTTAAATTTTTATTCGTTTATAGTAATAAAATGCATAACAATTCCATTTTGTGGTTGACAGTCTCCACAAAATGACAAGTAACAATAATATTTTCAACATATATGGTGATAAGAAAAAATAAATAACTACAACAACACAAACAAACAAGGATAAATATTAAAAGGAAAAATTATGCTGTTATATATGTCTGGTATGCAGTTTCTTAATATATGATTCAATTTGGTTGTGCTGAACTTTGTACAGTGCGTTTATATGATACAGTACAGGAGTTAACATCTTAATTCTCCAGAATATCAGTTTTCCTGCCAGAGAGAAGGAGAGCAGCTTCTGGACAGCAAGTTTCCTGCCAGTTTCCTGCCAGGGAGAAGAAGGAAGCAACTTTTAAAACTTTTTTTAAAAACTGTTGGGAGAGGCTGCTTGTTGCTGAGGGGCTTGAACTTCTGAACTTCCCCTTTTACCCTCAAGAGCCAGAGGCCTTCCTGTGAGTCACACCTGTGAGTCATTAGGGGGTGGAGCTGGGAGCCTAGCTCTATATAAGTCCTTGCAGAGGCTTTCCAGGCCAGTTTCCTGCCAGAGAGAAGGAGAGCAGCTTCTGGACAGCAAGTTTCCTGCCAGGGAGAAGAAGGAAGCAACTTTTAAAACTTTTTTAAAAAACTGTTGGGAGAGGCTGCTTGTTGCTGAGGGGCTTGAACTTCTGAACTTCCCCTTTTACCCTCAAGAGCCAGAGGCCTTCCTGTGAGTCACACCTGTGAGTCATTAGGGGGTGGAGCTGGGAGCCTAGCTCTATATAAGTCCTTGCAGAGGCTTTCCAGGCCAGTTTCCTGCCAGAGAGAAGGAGAGCAGCTTCTGGACAGCAAGTTTCCTGCCAGTTTCCTGCCAGGGAGAAGAAGGAAGCAACTTTTAAAACTTTTTTAAAAAACTGTTGGGAGAGGCTGCTTGTTGCTGAGGGGCTTGAACTTCTGAACTTCCCCTTTTACCCTCAAGAGCCAGAGGCCTTCCTGTGAGTCACACCTGTGAGTCATTAGGGGGTGGAGCTGGGAGCCTAGCTCTATATAAGTCCTTGCAGAGGCTTTCCAGGCCAGTTTCCTGCCAGAGAGAAGGAGAGCAGCTTCTGGACAGCAAGTTTCCTGCCAGTTTCCTGCCAGGGAGAAGAAGGAAGCAACTTTTAAAACTTTTTTAAAAAACTGTTGGGAGAGGCTGCTTGTTGCTGAGGGGCTTGAACTTCTGAACTTCCCCTTTTACCCTCAAGAGCCAGAGGCCTTCCTGTGAGTCACACCTGTGAGTCATTAGGGGGTGGAGCTGGGAGCCTAGCTCTATATAAGTCCTTGCAGAGGCTTTCCAGGCCAGTTTCCTGCCAGAGAGAAGGAGAGCAGCTTCTGGACAGCAAGTTTCCTGCCAGTTTCCTGCCAGGGAGAAGAAGGAAGCAACTTTTAAAACTTTTTTAAAAAACTGTTGGGAGAGGCTGCTTGTTGCTGAGGGGCTTGAACTTCTGAACTTCCCCTTTTACCCTCAAGAGCCAGAGGCCTTCCTGTGAGTCACACCTGTGAGTCATTAGGGGGTGGAGCTGGGAGCCTAGCTCTATATAAGTCCTTGCAGAGGCTTTCCAGGCCAGTTTCCTGCCAGAGAGAAGGAGAGCAGCTTCTGGACAGCAAGTTTCCTGCCAGTTTCCTGCCAGGGAGAAGAAGGAAGCAACTTTTAAAACTTTTTTAAAAAACTGTTGGGAGAGGCTGCTTGTTGCTGAGGGGCTTGAACTTCTGAACTTCCCCTTTTACCCTCAAGAGCCAGAGGCGCGCGCCTAACGGCGCGCGAATTTCAGTAACCAAACAAAAATACAGCAGATCTAAAAGTACAGCTTAGCATTCTCAGCGTTAACTAAGAGTTCTTAGATTACCTAAAAGCTCTCATCATGGACACTGAGGGGACTGCAGCAGTCACTTGCAACACTTGTGCGATGTTTCTATTCTTGTCTACAGACGTGGAGAACTTCACATGCACCAAATGCAAGCTGGTAGCCCTCTTGGAGGAGAAAGTACAGCAGCTGGAGACACGGGTAGCTACACTTCAACAGATTCGGGAGCAAGAGGTTTTCCTGGACAGAACAGAACGAACACTCTTGGATGGGGACCGCACAGAGGAAGTGGCTGTGGAGGAGAGGGTCACTTCACGGACACAGGAAGTAGACAGCTGGAGGAATGTCACACACAGAACAAGAAAATCCAGGGATTCTTCCAGCAGCTTGCAGCTACAGAATCGATTTGAAGCCCTTTCCCTTATCAAGGACAATGAGGAAGAACAGCATGGACAGACTTCAGGGGTAGAGCAGGGGACCTTGAGAGGACCACCGCAAGGAACAGCAGCTGCGAAGCCTCAGCGGAGGCGTGTGGTGGTGGTGGGGGACTCCTTGCTGAGGGGTACAGAAGCAGTGGTATGTGGGCCTGACAAGATGACTCGGGAGGTGTGTTGTCTCCCTGGGGCAAAGATCTGTGATGTGACCGAGAGGCTGACAAGACTCATCAAGCCTACGGATCATTACCCCTTCCTTTTGGTCCATGTGGGAACCAATGATACTGCAAGGCACAGCTTTCCCAAGATCAGAAGAGATTATGAGGCCCTGGGGAGGAAGCTGAAAGAAATGAACGCACAGGTGGTCATCTCGTCTCTTCTGCCAGTTGAAGGGCATGGTCCAAGAAGGGAGAGGAAAATAGCCGACGTAAACAACTGGCTCCGTAGATGGTGTCGCCGAGAACAAATTGGATTCTTGGATCATGGACTGCGCTTCCATGCAGGGGGACTTCTGGCAAGAGATGGGGTGCATCTTACAACAGTTGGAAGAAACATTTTTGCCAACACTCTCAAGAATTTGATCAGGAGGGCTTTAAACTGAGTCAAATGGGGGAGGGAGACAGTATTCTGGAAGGCAAAAGGGCTGGAGAAAATAGTCAAACTGTCATAGAGGGAACAAGGCAAACAGCGCAAGGACCCAACAGTGGGAGGCAAAAAAACTTGCACAGGGAGCAAGTAAAGGGAACACATGGTCTCAGATGTCTCTACACTAATGCACAGAGCATGGGAAATAAGCAAGATGAACTAGAACTCCTTGCACTACAAAACAAATATGATATAATAGGCGTTACTGAAACCTGGTGGGACGAGTCTCATGATTGGAATGTAGGAATAGAGGGGTATAACCTTTATAGGAGAAACAGGCCAAACAGGAAAGGAGGAGGAATAGCATTATATGTCAGGGATATTTACACCAGTGAAGTGATCCATGACATCAATACTGGAAGCCAGGTGGAGAGCATCTGGATAAAAATTAAAGGGGAGGGAAACAACAGGGATGTTATTGTGGGACTCTACTACAGACCCCCAAATCAGACGGAGGAATTGGATGTTGCCTTTCTAGAACAGATGAACATACATGCAGAAAGGAGAGATGTAGTAGTGATGGGTGACTTCAACTATCCTGATATTTGCTGGCAATCTAACTCAGCCAAAACTACAAGGTCTAGCAAATTCCTTACATGCCTGGAAGACAATTTCATGGTCCAAAAGGTGGAAGAGGCAACAAGGGGGTCAGCTATTTTAGATCTGATCCTAACCAACAGAGACGACCTTGTTAATGGGGTGCAAGTGGTGGGATCCTTAGGTGAGAGTGATCATGTTCTCCTGGAGTTTGTTATACAATGGAAAGGAGAAGCCAGGCATAGTCAGACACGCATTCTTGACTTTAGGAGAGCTGATTTCAATAAACTCAGGGAAATACTGGGGATGATCCCATGGTCAAGAATACTAAAAGAGAAGGGACCTCAAGACGGTTTTGACTTTCTCAAAAAGGGAGATACTGAAGGCACAATTTCAAACAGTACCATTGAGGAAGAAAAATGGGAGGTGTCTCAAGAAACCAGGATGGATGACTAAAGAACTTTCAATGGAGCTAAGTTTTAAACGGAACATGTATAGGAAATGGAAAAGGGAGGAAATCACCAAAGAAGAATTCAAACAGATAGCGAACACGTGTAGGAGTAAAGTCAGAAAAGCTAAAGTGCAGAATGAGCTCAGGCTTGCTAGGGAGGTTAAGAACAATAAAAAGGGTTTTTTTGGGTATGTCCGCAGCAAAAGGAGGAAGCAGGAAATGATAGGGCCACTACGTGGAGAAGATGGCAAAATGCTAACAGGGGACAGAGAAAAGGCAGAATTACTCAACACCTTCTTTGCCTCAGTGTTTTCAGAAAAGGAAAAGGAGGACCAACCTGAGGAAAATGGAACAGAGGACACAATAGGGGAAATCCAGCTGAAAATAAGTAAAGAGGTGGTACAGGAATACCTTCTTAATCTAAATGAATTTAAATCTCCAGGACCAGATGAACTACATCCAAGAGTATTAAAAGAGCTGGCAAATATAATCTCAGAGCCATTGGCAATAATATTTGAGAACTCCTGGAGAACAGGAGAAGTCCCAGCAGACTGGAGGAGGGCAAACGTTGTTCCCATCTTCAAAAAGGGGAAAAAAGAGGATCCCAACAACTATCGTCCAGTTAGTCTGACATCAATACCAGGGAAGATTCTAGAACAGATCATTAAACAGAGAGTCTGTGAACATTTAGAAGGCAATGCCATAATCACAAAAAGTCAGCATGGGTTTCAGAGAAACAAGTCATGCCAGACTAATCTGATCTCTTTTTTTGATAAAGTTACCAGCTTGGTAGATGAAGGGAATGCTGTGGACATTGCATACCTTGATTTCAGTAAGGCCTTTGACAAGGTTCCCCATGACATTCTTGCAAACAAGCTTGTAGAATGTGGGCTAGACAAGTTAACTGTTCAATGGATTTGTAATTGGTTGACTGGCCGAACCCAAAGGGTGCTCAGCAGTGGCTCCTCTTCGTCTTGGAAAGATGTGACCAGTGGGGTGCCACAGGGTTCTGTCCTGGGCCCAGTGCTATTCAACATCTTTATCAATGACTTAGATGAGGGAATTAGGGGCATACTTATCAAATTTGCAGATGACACCAAATTGGGAGGAGTAGCTAATACCCTAGAGGACAGGATCAAAATTCAGAATGACCTGGATAGACTGGAGAGCTGGGCCAAAGCTAACAAAATGAAATTCAATACGGAGAAATGTAAAGTACTGCATTTAGGGCGGAAAAATGAAATGCATAAATATAGGATGGGAGAGACCTGGCTGAATGAGACTATGTGCGAAAGGGATCTAGGAGTCCTAGTAGACCACAAGTTGAACATGAGCCAACAGTGTGATGCGGCAGCTAAAAAGGCCAATGCAATTTTGGGCTGTATCAATAGAAGTATAGTGTCTAGATCAAGGGAAGTAATAGTGCCACTCTATTCTGCCTTGGTCAGACCTCACTTAGAATACTGTGTCCAGTTCTGGGCACCACAATTCAGAAAGGATATTGACAAATTGGAGCGTGTCCAGAGAAGGGCAACTAAAATGGTGAAAGGTCTGGAAACGATGCCTTATGAGGAGAGACTTAGGGAGCTGGGTATGTTTAGCCTGGAAAAAAGACGGTTTAGAGGCGATATGATAGCCCTGTTTAAGTATTTGAAGGGATGTCACGCTGAGGATGGAGCAGGCTTGTTTTCTGCTGCTCCAGAGACTGGAACACGGAGCAATGGGTGCAAGCTCCAGGAACAGAGATTCCACCTCAACATGAGGAGGAACTTTTTGACAGTCAGAGCTGTTCGGCAGTGGAACACACTCCCTCGGAGCGTGGTGGGGTCTCCTTCCTTGGAGGTCTTTAAACAGAGGCTGGATGGCCATCTGTCGGGGATGCTTTGATTGTGATTTCCTGCGTGGCAGGGGGTTGGACTGGATGGCCCTCGTGGTCTCTTCCAACTCTGCAATTCTATGATTCTATGATCATTCCACAGTTTTCCATGGGTGGCGGGTGGGGTTTGATGAACCAGGTTGTGATTTATATATTCAATCATCAGGAACCATTTTTCTGCAAAGGTTGTTTTTGCAAGACTGCCTTGGGATGCTCTAATTTGTTCCTTAAGTTTTTCCATTAGCCAAATGTTCCAAAACCGATTCCACCATTTTTCCATTGTAAATTTGCCTGTTTTCCAATTTTGCGCAATTTCCAGTCTTGTTATTGCTAATAAAAATCGTATCAAATCTCTGTGTTTGACTGTGGTGTTTTGATCAGTGAAACAAGAGAGGAGTACCAGGCTGGGAGTCACGGTAATGGTTTGTTTCGTAATTTGTGAGATCAGTCTGAGTACCTCAGACCAAAATTTTGGAACTACAGGGCAATGAAACCACATGTGGAGATATGTACCTTTTTCTTTGCATCCTCTCTAACAGGTAGGGTTATTGCTTTTGGTGATTTGAGTAAGTTTGTGGGGTGTCAGATACCATTGGTACACCACCTTAAGTATGTTTTCTTGTATTATGACTGGGCTTTTCTGAAATGTTGGGGATTTCCAGATGTTCGACCAGTCCAGATCGCTTAAGGGATGTGCAATATCTGCTTCCCAAGCTAATTTAAAACGTGAAGTTTCAATCATGGTAGTTTCCATCATGAAGTTATATATAGTTGCCATGTGGCCTTTGACTTGGTTGGTAGAGGATACACATAAATATTCAAATTTTGTTAGAGGTCTGGGTACAAATCCCTGACATTGAATATGAGACAGGAAACGCACAATTTGGATATGTTGTAGCCCGGTGGGTTGAATAGGGTATAGGTCTCTTATTAGCTCTTCTTTAGTTTTAGGAACGTTTTTGTTAATAAAGGTCAGATATCGTATATATCCCCTTTCTGTTCCAATCTGAGTAGGATTTGTATTTGATCGGGTCATAAAATTCCAGATGTGTCAGAAAAGAGCAGATAGGTGACACTTGTGGCATCATTTTATGGCTCCATTGTTTCCAAATTCGTAAAGATGTTTGTAAAAAGGGGTTGTCCAATTTATTAATCTGAGAGTGGGAAAGGTTTTGGGTCGCCTTGGTCTAGTTCAGCTTCAATCCAGTTGGTTTGGGGGTTTCTCTTGAATATCTGGACCAAATGCGCTAGCTGCGCAGCTGCAAAATAATGTGGAAGATTTGGGACACCTAGATCACCTGATTGGAGTTTTAAATGTAAGATACTTTTTGGGAATCTTGGTTTTTTATTGTTGAAGATGAAGGTATAGAATAGTTTTTTCCAGTTGTTAAAATATGTTGCAGGGGGTTCTAGAGGTAGTGTAAAAAACAAAAATAGAAGTTTTGGGAGTGCAAACATTTTTATTATAGCTATCCTTCCCAGGAGGGAAAGGTTGAATGTGGTCCAGTGTTTTATTTTTTGCTTAATCCATTTTGTGAGTGGTTTGTAGTTCCGTGACAGCAGTTGTCCCCTGTCTTTGGTAACTAATATCCCTAGGTATTTAAATCCTGAGGGCTGTAGGTGTAGTTTGGTCATTCCTGTCAACACAACTGCCATTCCTGTTGTGTTGCGTGTGGAGTGTTTGGACATAGTAGTTTGGATTTTTGCATATTTACCCTAAAACCTGTATACCAGGTCTATGACCCTTCTTCATCTCACATTATGCCCTTGGGAGTGGTGTATCAAGAGCAAAATCATCATCTCGGCAGCCCATCTTTCCAGGGAAGAAAACACTCTGGCAGACACCCTAAGCAGGATGTCAAACTTGTCCCACCTCCACCTGAGGTGTTGGTACCGATCTTCTGTCGTTGTGGTGAGCCAATGGTGGGTCTGTTCATGTCTGAAGCAAAACAGTGCCTGGAGTTCTGCTCTCAGCCTTGCTGAGGCAGGTCGTGAGGTGCTGCCTTCCTTTTTGACTAGGGTGGCATCATGGCACATGCTTTTTCCACTCTTCCCACTCCTCACCATAGCCATTGCCCTTTGTTGGGACGGGGCAAATGGCATCTTGATTGTGCCATGGTACCCCAGGCAACTGTGGTTTCCCCCTCTCCTTCACCTGTCTTGAGGAGTGTATACTCAGCTTCCATCTCACCCTCTACGGAGGTCTTGTCTGGCATCCCAACCTTGACACCCTCATTCTCACGGCTTGTTGAGTTGCTCGTTAGATGCCGTGCCTGCTGCTGTTAAGGACATCATCTCTGCAGCACATGAACCATCAGCGAGATGGATAAAGGGTTCAAATGGCCTCTGAATGAGTGCCCTAAGAACCACATTCAACTTCCATGATGGAAACCTGTGACTCACCAGTGGTTTGAGTAAAGAAACTCCCTTAAGAAAACTGCAAACATGGGGATGAGATTCCAAAGGTTTACTATGTGAGTCTTTCAAAATTGAGCCTAAAGTGGATATGTGATGACATAAAGTGTTGGGAGAAAGGCCTTTCTTCAATCCCGATTGCAAAAAGGCCAAGACCGTACCCACTGAAGCCTGCAAAGGATGAACCCCTTTAGAAAAGCTCCACCTACAAAAGGCTCTCCACGTAGATTCGTAGAGTCTAATGGTGGAAGATCATCCTGCTGCCAAAATGGTCTCTACCACATCCTTGTCATAACCAACCTTCAGCAATCTTTCCCACTCAACCTCCAGGTGTGGAGTTGTAACCAGACTGGGTTTGGATGTAGCAGTCCTCCCTGCACAAGAAGAGGAGGGAGAGGCCAGGAAGGCAGAGGCCATGGGTCCTGTATCTGTAACTGAATCTGGGAACCATGATCTCCGGGGCCACCTGGGTGCAACCGAGATTACCTCTGCCTGTTCCTGTCTGGTCCCTCACAGCACTCGCGCCCAACAGTGAGGTTGGAGGGAAAGCATAGCACAGGACCGATGCCATCTTATGATGGCGTAGCATGCTAATACTCCCTCGGTCCAGAACCTGGACACATAACGAGGCAACTTGTGATTCTCCTTTGATGCAAATAGATCCACCCAAGGGGATCCAAACCTGTGAACAATCATCTGAAAAATCGGTGCATGGAGACCCCATTCTTTGTGGATCAGTGTCCGTCTGCTCAGCCAGTCTGCCTGAGAATTCAGTGCTCCCTGAAGATACTCTCCCCTGATGAGATGCTCCTCCTCCTCCTCCTCCCACTGAAACAACAAGGTTGTCTCCTGTATCGGAGCGTGTGAATGTGTCCCCCCCCCCAATTGTCTATTCAGGTGGGCTCGTCAAGATGTCCATCTGGACCAACGTGGTTCTCCCTCACTAGCGAATGAAGTTTGGTCAAGGCCAGTCTCACCGCCTGAAGCTCCAAAAGGTTGATGCTGCATTTCTGTTCCTGATGGGACCACATGCCCTGAGCCATCTGATTCCCACAGTGGGCTCCCCATCCAGTAAGGGATGCATCTGTGGTCACTATGATTCTCCTGGGGTCCTGAATCTGAACCCCTTCCTGAAGTGTCTCCATCAGCCACCAGCGCATTGACTCCTTCACCCTCGGCAGCACTTGCATGAACACGCAGGCCCTCTGAGCCATTAGATGTTAATAGGGGAGAAGGAACTGTTGCAGTTCCCTGAGATGAAATCTGGCCTACGGGACTGAGTCTATGCAGGACACCATCAACCCTAACAGTTTCGCCAAGGCCATCAAGGGAGTCCTTGTCTGACCTATGACTGACTGAACCAAGTCTTGTAGTTTTGTCTTCTTGTCCTCCAGCAGAAACACCTGGAATAATCTGGTGTCCAGAAAGTTCCCTAGATGCTGTAGTCACTGGACAGGTTCCAAGTGACTCTTGTCCCTGTTCACTACGAAACCGTGGGACTCCAAACAAAGAATGGTCGTCGCTACATCCTGCTCCATCTTGGCATGAGTCAGTGCCCTGATCAGAATGTCGTCCAGGTATGGATAAAGATGGATTCCTTGTAGTCTGAAATGTGACACCAGAGCTACCAACACCTAGGTGAAAACCCTGGGTGATGTGGATAAGCCAAATGGGAGAGCTCGGTACTGGTAATGGCTCCTTCTGTAAGCGAAACGCAGGCACCGCCTGTGCGCTGGATTGAAGATACACTTCCTGCACATCCAAGGAGGCCTGAAAATCCCCCTCCTGTATGCTCTCCAGGATTGACAGAAGAGTCTCCATTTGGAATTTGTGCTTGGCAACACACGGTTGACTCCCCAAAGATTTAAGATGGGTCTCCAGTCCTTGTTTTTCTTTGGCACCAGAAAAAGGAGTGAATAGGTGCCTGAGAATCTCTCCGACCTCGGGACAGGTTCTGTTGCCTGAATCTGCACCAAGTGATCTATAGCCTTTTCCACGACACAATGTTTTCCCACTGATTTTGTCCGACAGGACTGGATGAAGGGGGGGGAGGCTTTGATAGAGAGTCTATGGTGTAGCCTTGACTGATTGTATGAACCACCCAAGCATCTGAGGAGGCGGCTTCCCAGATCTGGGCAAAACTTGCCAGTCTGCCCCCACCGGAAGCGCTGCATAGTCTACGTGACTGCCCAGGCTTGCCTCCTTGTTTGGGAGCCTGTGGAGCAGCCACCTTGGGAAAGGATGAAGACTGACCTTTCGAAAAGTACTTTGACGATCCCCAGGAGTTCTTGGAGGACCGAAAATCTCTGAAGTTCTGCGTGGTAGATCATGAGAATCTGCGCTTTTCTTTCTTAGGCAACGAGGGAAGAGCCTTCTTCTTATCCTTGGTCTCTACCAACAGCTCATCCAGCGTGTTGCCGAACAACTTCCCCCCTTTGAAGGCACAGACAGAACGATTTGCCTTAGCCTTGTTGTCAGCATGCCAGTTTCTCAACCACAATTGTCGCCTGGCTGCCACATTGGCTGCTATAGAGCGCGAAGAAAAATGTAAGGCATCCAGACTGCCGAACACCAAAGCCTTAGCCATCTTGTTCATCCCCTGTCTGAACTTGGTCTGCCCTTCAGGAAAGACTGCTAGCAAGTCCTTAGTCCACCTGATAGTCACCCTGGCGAAAATAGATAGGCTCTGATGGCCAAGGCAGACGCCTCATGAGACCTGCAAAGGAAAGCCTTAATCCTTTTGTCCTCAGGACCTTTGGGATTCTCATCCCCATCCATGGGAAAAAGCGAACCCGAGATGAGCCCTGCCACTGTCGCATCAATGGCGGGCAATTTCAGTAGGTCCATGATCTCGCTAGGTAGGCTGTAAAAAGCCTTTGCAGTCGCCGGCTGAACCTTAGAGGTGCCAGGTTGCACCCACTCCCCCACCAGTGCTTCCCTGAAAATGTCTGGGAAAGGAATCACATTGGGAATCCCTTTGCCCTGTGGTCTCAGTTCAGGGGCCTCCTGACTAGGATCTCCTGGGTCTGGCTACTCATTCCAAGCCCCAGTGCCTTTACAGCCTTGTGCAAAAGGATGGGGAAGACTGTGGCTTCAAACAGCTTGGGGGGGGAGAATGTCCAGAGGAAGCCTCCTCTTCCCCCTCTGACGACAGCCCCCTTCCTCTTTGGTATGGGAATCCCCATCCCCATCCAGATTTTCCCCTCCTGTGCAGTGATGGAGGCGTGCTTTTGCTTTCTGCGCCTCTTGCAGGAGGGGTGGATTTTTCCCCGAGGGAAGGAGAGGCTGTTCAGACCCGACGCTAGCCACCCATGACTCTGGAATCGTGGAGCCCGGTCTTTTCCCCTTGGAGATTTCCCCACTTGGGCACACAGCTTTCTGGGGTATGGGGGCAGATGAATGGCCCCCTCCCTCCAGCCACGAGGAGTCTCTACCAAAAGCCCCAAAGGCCATCTCGCGGCCAGGGACCCCGCCTCTGCCACTTGCCACCACAGCCTGCTGAGCCATGAGTGCTATCCATTCAGCAAGCACTCATGGTGGCAACTCCTTACCGTCCATGATCAGCAGAGGAAGGTCCCCATTGCCAGTTTCCTCCTCGCTTCCCTTCTCACCAGGTACGGCTGCTCCTGTCCGAATGCCGGGCAGCAAGGTCTTTGCAGCCACCACGTGGTCTGTCCCCATGGTGGGGGCCCCATCATCTACCGCACCGCCAGTGCCCGAGCTGCCACACGCAACTGCACGCCTCTGAAGAAGCCCTGAAGCCAGCACAGCAAGCTTCGCCACGGGTTGTTCTTCCTCCTCCTCCAAGGAGAGATCCGCATCATTCAGCATCTTCCTGTTGATGGTCACCATCTTGCCTTCATTCCCTGCAAGCTAGCTAGCCGGAGCAACAAAACCCTGACCTGCTCGTTCCTGAGGCAGAACAGAACTGGGGAGGTTGGGGTTGACTCCAGCTCCTGGAGTGTCTGTGTTCAAATTTTCTTGGTAGATTGCCCTGCCTGTTATTTTGGAAGGTGGAGCTAAACCCAAGATAAGGAGTCCCTCCCCACACTGCTGGAAAATTCAGATGTATTCTGTATCCTGAAACTTGAATTGAAATGGAACCTGAATTTCTTTGCCTGTTATCTGGAGTGTTATGCTTGGACTAAATGTACGCGCTTGCATTTCTTGATGTTCAGTAAACTTCTTATTGGTTTGCAGTGACGGCCTTGCTTCCTAATTGTGTGGTTTGCTAGTCTCCCAATTGTGTGAGTCACAGAGACCGTGAGTAAGAAGGACAGGTTGCATACCTGTAACTGTAGTTCTTTGCGCGGTCACCTGTGAACTCATGCAACCCTGCCTATCCTTCCCTCTTTGTGTTTTCCTTGTCCTTTGGATGGCTGCATCTGCATCCATGGAACCGGACGTTTCGGTGGGAAGGCTCCTGTATAGTGGCACTGGAGGTGGACGGGGCTACCACCAAAACGCTCATGTAACTCTCTAGAAGATTCCGGAAGATGCACTGCACAGCTGCAGGATAACCTGTTTGTGTGAGTTCACAGATGACTACTCAAAGAACTACAGGTTACAGGTATGCAACCTGTCCTTATAGAACCTACCTCTGGTAACAGTAAGAACTGTGTGCAAATTGTCAGGATTGGTCCCTGATGGAGCCTAATCCTGCCATTTTCTCATTGTGTTTTGCTTTATCGTACTTGCTAACAAGTGTTCTTTGCCAACTGTGGAAGGAGGTGGTAATGGTTAAAGATAACACTGCAGCCGCAAAGTTGGCCTGGGGAAAAGAGGCTTGGCCGGTGTAAAGGAATATCATGTCAGGGGATGATGGTTGGCTGATGGTATAAGAGCCCGACAGATTTTATAGATTGTAATATGCTTTTAATACAGTGTGTAGCCCTTAAGTTTCAGTTCTCAGCAACAACCTTGGGCTTCTGTGCCAATAAAGTTTTCTGATCACTCTGAAATGGTTGTTCATTGCATTTGGGAATGCAAGTACATCGCACAAATCCACCTTGATCACAAAAATACAGAATACGGAAGGGGATATCCTGTTAGGGGCATATTTGGGTGTATGATTCCCTTACATGTGCAGGTGTCCTTTTGGAGGCACTTTTTTGGGTTGGTATTCCCCTCCTTCCTCCTCAGTGCCCAAAGCCCCCGCCATTACGGAACAGTCTCTGCGGACCCCACGGCCATTCCTTGCTTCAGGGGGAGAAGCAGGATTGCAGACGCATCTCTGCGCAGCCAGAGATCTGTTGGGGTCCTCCTGGAGTCTCAGCACCTGAACTAATTTCACATCTGTCTATGGGGATGTAGCCAGATTCTTCTGCGATCCTGCCTGCTCCCCATGAAGCATGGAATGGCTGGGGGGCCTTCAGAGGCTGATCAATAAGTAGCGTGGTGGTATATGGTTCCGTGTGGACCTGCAATGCTAAGCCATACAAGATAATGGTCATTAAACTTTATTAATGTATCACAATTAATCACATTTCATTTTAGGCATAACTTTAGAGTGGAACAAAATACTTTTAATGTGTAATAATATAACAATACAATCTATCTCTCTCTGGCTTTTCTTCGCAAACAAAGATTTAGGAAGGACTCATCCTGCGCTTTCTGCAAGCGCGCTGATGACTAAAAAGGCCAATCCGAGATAAACAAGTCCGGTTGCAAAAAGCACAGCAGAAGGTCTCCTTGGGTGATGTTTCCGGGTTGTGATTCTTTCTGCGTTGTCGTTTCTCTTCAAGACTTGTTCGCCGTGAGTTCTCAAATAAGGCTGCAGCATCATGCATAGTGCGTCTCCATGCCTCCCGATGTGAGGCCAGGGCGGACCATTGTTGGTGATCCATTTGGCCGATCCTGAGATGTTGTTTCAGGGAGTCCTTGTCTCGCTTTTTTGGAGCGCCCCTCTTACGCTGACCCGTGGCGAGTTCACCGTACAGTAGTATTTTGGGGAGGCGATGGTCCTCCATCCTAGAAACGTGCCCTGCCCAGCGCAGTTGTGTTCTCAATATCATGGCCTCAATGCTTTTGATCCCTGCTTGCTCAAGGACAGCAACATTCATCACATAGTCAGTCCAGTGTATATTTAGGATTGTGCATAAACAGCGGTGATGAAAGCGCTCGAGCAGTCGTAGGTGGTGGCGATAGGTGACCCATGTTTCAGATCCATAAAGGAGAGTAGACAGTACAATGGCTCTATACACACTGATTTTTCTGCTTCACCTCAGGTGTTTGTTACTCCAGACTCTTTTGTAAAGTCTTCCAAATGTGCTATATGCCTTTGCTTATCTGTGATCGATCTCTTTGTCAATCTTGGCATCTGAGGAGATGATGCTTCCCAGGTAGGTGAACTGCTGAACGGACTTGAGCACAGATTTGCCGACGGCAATGTGGGGATGGTGGTGTTCGTCCTGTGGTGCAGGCTGGTAAAGAACTTCTGTTTTCTTCAGGTTGACTTCTAGCCCAAACAGCTCTGCAGCTGTTGCAAAGCAGGACGTTAGGCGCTGCAGAGCTGCTTCTGTGTGGGCAACAAGGGCAGCAGCATCGGCGAAGAGCAGCTCACGGACTAGATAGTTTAGAGTCTTAGTGTGAGCCCTCAGGCGGCTTAAGTTAAACAAGCTGCCATCAGTACGGTAACGTATATAGATGCCGTCGTCTTCTTCGAGCTCTGGTGTAGCCCTTTGGAGCATGCAGTCTGTCCGTGTCCGTGAACATCAATTTTCCTCCTATTTCTCAGCTATTTGTTTTTATATGCACACATGGAATATTGTTTTAAGCCACGGTTTCTTTTTTTATAACCTAGGAGAAGAACCCCAATGGGAATGGCTATTTCCATAATGAAAATCTGAAAAGTGTTGTAGGTAATTTATTTGCTGCTGGCACGGAGACCACTTCCACCACTCTGCGATGGGGACTCCTGCTAATGATGAAATACCCAGACATTCAGCGTGAGCACCTTTCATTATTCTAGTAGATCTTCATTTCAGTTCTGCATAAGAATTAGAAGAACTAAAGGAAACAGGGGTAGGCTTGGGTGTCGTCACAATAGGAGAGGGAGAAAGTGAGAGGCATTTCCTGCTCATGCTCTGATGGAGGCAAGAAAGGCATGAATGTTGTGGTGCGTGCCATTTCCACATCTCTCTCACAGGCACATTCACAGCCTCAATATTTCATCAGTCCCAGAATCTGCCTTGGATTCTGTATGGAGAGAAAGAAAGGCAGGCTATCCGTTAGAAAATAAATGACATAATATCCCCTTCTCAACACTGAGGGATACTGAGGAGACCTCTTTGGCTAGAGAGGGCCATAAAGAGGGTCTTAGATGTGGGACAGTTGGCCCTTTCCCAGTTGCCTCATCAGTCCTGAGCTATTGGTGCTCAGCATCATGGAAGAGACCCAAGGCTTAGACTGGCATCTTCTCCCCTTTTCAGTCTGCTTCCCACTCTATGTTGTATTCTTTCCAGTGCTTGAAAGTGCAGAGGTGAAAATGCCCTGAATAGATAGGTTTGTGCATCTCAACAAAGAAAACCTAGTAACAAAATGATAAGTGGGAATTTAAGGTACTTGTCATTGTTGATACCACTGTGTGATAGTGAAGGATGTAGACATAATGCAGAATCCCTTATCTTAGCAGAAAGGATTGTTTTGTTTTCTAGGCAAGGTCCAAGAAGAAATTGCTCTCACAATTGGGTCTGCTCAGCCAAAGATTGAACACCGAACAAAAATGCCATACACAGATGCAGTAATTCATGAAGTTCAAAGGTTTGCCAATATTGTCCCAACAAATTTGCCACATGCAACCACTCTGGATGTCACTCTTAAAGGCTACTTCATTCCAAAGGTGATTGGATTAATATAATTGTCTTTGTCACTTTCCAGTCTTAGCTCAGCTAGCAATATGATACTTGAAGCAACATCCTGTTCAGAAGCTTTTGAGCATTATAAATCTTTCTCTTTGGCTTCATATTGCCTTGAAATTTTTCTAGCTACAAGGTTATCTAGGTAACTCAAATCTCAGCCCTCTGTACTGAGATGTTTATCTCAATATATACGAGGAGACAATTTTAGATTTTATTTTAAAGATTACATCAGAGCCTTGTTTGTATGTGTATTAAAATAACGGATTGCTTTGACTCTGCAGGGAACTCACATAATTCCGTTACTGTCCTCTGTGCTCCATGATGAATCCCAATGGGAGAAACCACATAAATTCTACCCTGAGCATTTTATCAATTCTGAAGGAAAGTTTGTTAAGAGAGACGCCTTCATGCCTTTTTCTGCGGGTACAGTAGTATCTTTTATGTGTCACATGTCCAGTTTGGGCTTCATTCATTCATTCATCCACACTAAGCACATGGACTTGGTTTACAAACTATCCCAGAGGACATTCTTGCAAACAAGCTTGTAAAATGTGGGCTAGACAAGTTAACTGTTCAATAGATTTGTAATTGGTTGACCAGCCAAACTCAAAGGGTGCTCAGCAATGGCTCCTCTTCATCTTGGAAAGATGTGACCAGTGGGGTGCCACAGGGTTCTGTCCTGGGCCCAGTGCTATTCAACATCTTCATCATTGACTTGGATGAGGGAATTAGGGCATACTTATCAAATTTGCAGATGACACCAAACTGGGAGGAGTAGCTAATACCCTAGAGGACAGGATCAACATTCAAAATGACCCGGATAGACTAGAGAGTTGGGCCAAAGCTAACAAAATGAAATTCAATACGGAGAAATGTAAAGTACTGCACTTAGGGAGGAAAAACAAAATGCATATATATAGGATGGGGGAGACCTGGCTGAACAAGACTATGTGCGAAAGTGATCTAGGAGTCCTAGTCGACCACAAGTTGAACATGAGTCAACAGTGTGATGCGGCAGCTAAAAAGGCCAATGTGATTTTGGGCTGCATCAATAGAAATATAGTGTGTAGATTAAGGGAAGTAATAGTGCTGCTCTATTCTGCCTTGGTCAGACCTTACCTAGAATACTGTGTCCAGTTCAGGGTACCACAATTCAAGAAGGATATTGACAAATTGGAGCATGTCCAGAGGAGGGTGACTAAAATGGTGAAAGGTCTGGAAACCATGCCTTATGAGGAAAGACTTAGGGAGCTGGGTATGTTTAGCCTGGAAAAAAGACGGTTAAGGGATGATATGATGGCCCTGTTTAAGTATTTGAAGGGGTGTCACGTTGAGGATGGAGCATGCTTGTTTTCTGCTGCTCCAGAGACTGGAACATGGAGCAATGGATGCAAGCTCCAGGAACAGAGATTCCACCTCAACATTAGGAGGAACTTTTTGATAGTCAGAGCTGTTTGGCAGTGGAACGCACTCCCTCAGAGCGTGGTGGGGTCTTCTTCCTTGGAGGTCTTTAAACAAAGGCTGGATGGCCATCTGTCAGGGATGCTTTGATCGTGATTTCCCACATGGTAGAATGGGGTTGGACTGGATGGCCCTCGTGGTCTCTTCCAACTCTGCAGTTCTATGATTCAGTCAGCTGGTTTCCTTGATCATAGGCCAATTTTCCTTGATCCTAGGCAAATTTTTCCTACAATCTTTGATTCTGCTCCATTTCCTGTTTTTGCATTCCAGTCACCTATGATTAACAAGAAGTCCTGTTTCTTGTTAAGACGCAGGAAAGCATCTCTACCCTGCCTGCAGGAGATCACAATAAGGTGGTTTCAGTGGCTGCTAAGCCCCGTGTGCCCCGCCGCGCTCAGTTTGACAGCAATTTACATATTTAAAGATGGCTATCATATCATTCTCTTGGGTTTCTTTTTCCAAGCCCATCTCTTTTGTTCTAAAATGGGGCCATCTAATTGTTTTAGCAACTCTAATGAAGGCAAATGTACCACTTTCCAAGATAGTCTCTTGTACTGTAGAGTAATTCTTACTATGAGGAAATTTAACCTAATTTTTGATCAGAATTTTCCTTCTTATAATTTGAACCCTCTCATTCAGCTTCTGTCCTCTACATTAGAAAACAATCTTGCTTCTTCTTCTACCTCACAGCCATTCAGATATTTAAAGATTTTTATCATTTCAATCTTCTCTTCTCCAGACTAAATATTCCCAGCTCCCCCAACCATTCATTCATAGAGGTTTACATTTTATATTTACATTTTGGTTGTCCCCCTCGGGACACATTCCCAACTGTCAATTTCCTTCTTAATCCTTGGTGCCCCAAACTGGACACAGTATTATTTTGGAGTTGTCTAATCAAAGTAGAATAGAGTGGTACCATGCTCTGGGAGCAACAACCCTGATCAGGACAACATGCCTCTGTTAAGAGAGTCAAGGATGGCATTGGCATGACTGATAGATGAAATAAGCCCCTTCCTGCCCAGAGCCACATGGCCACTTGCAATATATTGAGGCACTGCCTGGCAAACCTGGGCTGGAACAAGGGGGATATGCGCAGGGTGCTTGATGATGCTCAGCAGCTTCTCTCCTCTTGGAAGGAACCACCAGGAAGGAAACCAAAGAGCATCCCGTCAGCTCTACACACCACTGCCTCCCCACACACACCCCAACACTCACCACACATCTTCCTCCTGGCCACCAGCTATCACACATATATTCCTCCTCCTTTGGGAAGTGAGAAGAGCTCCTTCATCAATAGAACCCACTACAGTTAGATGTGCAATTGTCCCTGTGCCCAGAATCACTACTCACAGAAGGGCATGGAGTGAATTGTGTAGCTCTGAATACACAGCATGATCCCTGATTGTCCTGTTTCCCTAAGAATTCCTAAGTGTATGTTTCTGTAGATGCATACGGCCTCTCTCCTCCAAGAGCATCTGCTCTGCTCCATGCAAGGTGTCCTAAGCATCATTTTATAATCCTAAAGAAGCTTGTTTCATTTCATTGATCATTGGCGGTCTCAAAAATAGAATTATTATTGTTGCTAATGTAAAACACAGGATGCAAGCTTTTGAAGCTCTACTGGCTTCTTCATCAGACAAAAGATGTTAAGAAAGAAAGAAAAATGGTGATGTTGGAGTCACAAACCTACATGTTGTTTGAGATGTTTCTTGTGTTGTTGTTCAGGTGGGGGGTCTCATGCAGGCAGAGGCTATTCCTGCTTCCTGGCCATGTGCTGCTGAGACAAAGGACAGTAAAATTTAAAGCCTTTTGCAGCATTGAGGCAACTTACCTAGCATCTGGCATATCCCCCCTATTCCTTTGTGAGACCATGGGACCTTTTGTTAGGCAGAGATCATTGGATTTCTCAAGAAGTCTCTGTACTGCTGCACCTGGACACAACTTTTAGGTGCTGCCTAGGTAAAACTAGCCAACAACACAAGCATTATCTGAAACAGCATGTAAGCCTGTGACTCCAACATCATCACTTTTCTTTTCAAAAAAGCTTGCATCATGTATTTTGCAGTTTGGTTGGCTGATAACGGTATTGCTTTTTTGTGGATTTTGGATTTTGTTTTGCTGCCTGGCCAACACAGTGACCCCTGAATGTGTTGCTAATATGTCTCTGTTGCTTACAGGTCGGAGACAGTGTGTAGGGGAGACCCTGGCTAAAATGGAGCTCTTCCTGTTCTTCACGAGTCTCCTGCAGAGATTCACCTTCCAGCCAGCCCCTGGAACCGCTAAAGAAGACCTGGACCTCACCCCCGCAGTTGGGTTTACGACACCGCCGATGCCCTTTGAGGTCTGCGCTGTGCCCCGTTGAGGAGGCTCAGCCTCTCCTGACTGCCACGTGTCCGCCGCTGAGCTGCTTCTGCTGTCTTACTCGCCAAGAAAATGTCAGTGTACCAGCCACTTCATGCAACTAGCACACGCTTAGCCACATGCCTAAACTGTGCCACCGGCCACTGTGCTATTTCCAGTGCCACACTCGTTCAAGGGGAAAAGGCCATAGGGCTTGCTCACCCTGCTGGCCGGGTCTCCCCTTTGCCTGAGCAGCAGCAGCAGCGCCTCAACTCAGGTACCATTTCCTCAGAAATATCAGTCAGGCAGGAGACTGTGAAATAGTTTAGCATTCTTTGTATATTTTATAATTCAGGTCTTGCAATATTTTGATATTCAAACCAGTATCAAAACATATAGGAAACAAATGACCACCACCACAGGCTGCTGTGGTTATTTCTTTCTTTTGTATTTCTTCACATCTGTTGTGGCTTCTGGTTTGGAGATATGGGACCAAATTCATGCCCAGCCTTATGTCATTGGGTGGCATTGGTTAAACCCCTTTCATTCAACACGCAGTCTGTATATAATGGGTGCATTAGTGACAAGTTTTGTTGCTGCTGCTGCTGCTGCTGCTGCGTGCCTTCCAGTCATTTCCGGCTTATGGCAACCTTAAGGAGAACCTGTCACAGGGCTTGCTTGGCAAGGTTTGTTCACAGGGGATTCACCATTGCTCTCCTCTGAGGCTGAGAGTGTGTGACTTGCCCAAGGTGACCCAATGGGTTTCCATGGCTGAGCAGGGATTTGAACCCAGGTCTCCCAGAGTCGCAGCAGTCCAACACTCAAATCCCACAACTCCATGCCAATAATTGTACAAATATGCTTTATAACCTGAGGCTTTGATGCCACTCTGTACTGCCTCTGAAGAAATGGGTTTATATCCGCAAAAGCTCACACTAAAATAAAAATAGTCTTAAAGGTGCTGCCACGTTTCCTTTTTTCCTTCCCCTCCCTTCCTCCTTTTAATGCTCCACCACACTGGCTTTCTGACAGATTTCACAGAGGTCAGTAAAACTGATTAGGCTGATCAAAAACTTTACACAGTGAAACCACCAACAACCTTAATCATGGCATGTTGCAAGGCTGTGGGGACAAGGAAAGATGCCCATCGCACAGTGATTTTACTCAGCGAGAAATAGGCTGGCCAGTGTTTCCAGCGGAGGACGTGCTTCGCCGTCACGGACGCCGCATCATTATCTGCAGCATGTTGGCATTCTCCTTGGGGCGAAGGGGCGACAATTCTGTGCCATGGCAGGGAGTACACTGGTGTGATCTGGAACATGAGTGGGTGGAGGCTAAACCCTGATCGCACCAGGAGGTGAGAACCAAGCCTGCCCCTCTCTTCCAAGGTCTCCAAACATCCCTCTCCCTAGGCTGTTCTAGAATAAGGCATTGAGCATTCGGGGAGCTGACAGAAGTCGGTGTTCAGTTTACACCTCTGCAGGGCGCTCCTCTCGGGGCAGAGAACTGAGCTGGCTGCAGTGGCAATGCAGCCACAAGAGGGGAATCTAAGCTAAAGGAGAACTATGTCTTCTAGGAGCCTCATGTGGGGGTGGCTGTGTTGGCCATGCAGCAAAACAAAACAGAATCCACAATCCACAAAAAAGCAAGCATTTCTTTGGCCAACCAAAATGCATAAAGTAACTTCCAAGAGGAGTTACTTTATTGCTGCTAGCAGAATTTAAATTGTACTGCCTTTGTCTCAGGCCCCACATGGCCAAGAAGGGAGCAGCCTCCACTCAGACCCCTCCAGACCAGCTGAACTCCAAGAGAAACAACATCTGGTACAAAACGTAGGCCTGTGACTCGAACACCTTCGCTTTTTTCTTCTCCTGATGAGGAAACCAGTGGAACTTCAAAGATTGCACAATGTGCTTTATGTATTTTGGTTGGCCAATGTAGGTATTGCTCTTTTGTGGATTTTGGATTTATTTTTCCAGGAGCCTGACTCTGAAGGCCTGCCCTCTGAAAGGTGGGAGCTAGAGTACTCGGATCCCTCTTGCCTGGGAGAAGGGGTGCGTCTGGCTATGGCTTCACATGCACATACGCACGCACCAAAGCTGCCCCCCTTTTGCTTTCTAAGGGAGGTTCTGGTGCCTCATGGGAACTTTTGGGGGCCTGGAAGGGAAGTGGTCCTAATGTCTGTGGAAAACGGAGGGTAAGCCCTCTGAAGGAACCTAAAGGCACCATCAGATCTTGGAAGCTAAGCAGGGTCAGCCTGGTTAGGACTTGGCTGG
Organism: Gambelia wislizenii; assembly: GCA_030847615.1. Taxonomy (NCBI): domain Eukaryota; kingdom Metazoa; phylum Chordata; class Lepidosauria; order Squamata; family Crotaphytidae; genus Gambelia; species Gambelia wislizenii. The sequence continues at coordinate 87,586 of JAUMIR010000009.1, forward strand.
GTGGCCACGAACAAATCCAAGGTGCTGGAGGCTTCATTTTAGAGGAAGGAACTGGCAAAAGCAGCTCTGAGGATTCCTTGCCTAAAACCTCCGAAATTCATGGGGCCGCCATAGGCCACATACACGCAAGCCGGCTGAAACAGGCTTCTAGAAGGTCTCGGAGCAGATACTGTACTCTCGACAGTAACATTTGGAGGGCAGGTCGGTGCAGAGAGAGATGCGCGAGGCGGGGGCTTTCTCCCGACGATGCTACAGCTGCTCTCAGGATGGGGGCCCCGTGGCATCAGCCACCCTTTTCTCAGCACCCCTCAGTTGCTTCCACCAGGGAAAGGGCAGATAGGGGCCGACGATCCCCGCCTCTCCCTCACAGCTGCTCTTCCACAGTTCCAGATGGCCTATGCCTTCTAGTCCACCACTCCCAAGATGGCTTCCCCTTTGGGTTGGCGTGATCTCGATCTCTCTCGGTGGCTCTGTTTCCCTCCGCATCCTGGCACCCAGGGAGGGCAGTGCATTCAAGCTCTGGGCACCTCATCGGACCTCTGTGCGTGCGGAGAGGGTGCTGCCAAGTGTGCCCGCCCGGGCAAGAATAAGGCCTTCTTCCCCCCTAATCCCTGGAGGGGCAACTGCATTAGCCCCCCCCCCCGAGACCTTGGAGGGCCACACCCCAACAGCTCACGTGCTCCCACAAAAACAATCCCTTTCCCCTCCCAAATGCTCCTAGAGGGCATTTTGAAGAAGAAAATCTTCCTTGGTAAAATTTTGCAAAATTTCATTTTGACCACTGGCAGGGGGGGGGGGAATCCCAAACATGGTGGAAATGCTATCCACGCCCTCTCCGTATTATTCTTTGGGCATTTGGGTTTGGTTTTTTTAGAGTCTGGGGACCACATCCAGCCTGTGGGTAGCACTCTGCCCACCTTTGCTCTTCAGGGGACATAGAGGGCATTTCTACCACATTCATGGGCCCAAGGGAGGCATGTTTCTATAACAAGCAGTTGCTTTTAAAAAAATTAAAAGAAAAAAGAGGTGTGCTCTCCTGGACCTAAAATGGACCAAGGCCCCCATTCCCCCTGGATGCTGCTGGGGCCACGACAGAATAATTTTCTTTAAAAACTCTGCAAGTGTGTGCCCCCCGCCCCCGGAGGCCTAACTAGTTCTCAGGGGCTCTAACTGGTACAACCGCATTGCTTCTCACCCAAACCTGCGTAAGCTGTGCTGGCAGAAGACTCTGAGGGCGTGAATCCCAGTTCCTCCGAACTCAGGAGCAAGGGTGGCTCTTTGGGGTTCTTCGTTCCCAAAGGAACCTCAACAGCCCCATCGCGGTGTGGAAAAGGCATTTCCAAAACACACCGAAGCGGGCGGTGGCGGGGGGGGGGGCTGGAGTATGCAAAAGGCAGACTTGGACAAGTCCTAGAAAATGCTCCTGAACTCCTCAGCTGGACAGCAAATCATGTACCCTTCCAAGTGTGTTTGGACTGCAACGCCCAGCAGCCCTAGCTAACAGTCAGTGGTGAGGAATGCAGGGAACTGCAGCCAAGCTCCGTCTGGAAGCTGCACCATTCCTGCCCCTTTCTGTGGGACTTTAAAACCAACTTGGGCAACCGGCTGGTTTCCTCCCCTAGCCAGGGCCAAGGCTGTAGCACGCCCAGTTACACTTTGGCCCTTTGGAGCCCCCCTTTACGGCCATATTGTAAAATTCTAATTTGGGCAGATGAGCAAAGTTATCATCTTTGAAACGAACTGAATGGGAAAGGACAGGTTTGATCTATGGGATCTATAACCACTCCTTTTAACAGACGGGATGGACATCAATAGGAACTGGGCTAAGGGACAGGCGTACCAGCATGACTCAAGCCGTGAAGGCTGCACAGCCCGATTAGCTGCAAGGGACAATCCCACCCCCAATGCAAAAACCCCACACATGCAGCCCCAAATCAAAACTGGATACAACAGGAACCCTACACCTGGCTGCCCACCCCCAGCAGATCTGTATCCTCCTGGCCGGCAGCAATGCATCTATCCCCGTTATGGCCGTTTGCCTCGGCTGCAAGTAAGTTAAGATCTAGACATCAACATCATCTATAAGAATTGTATGGGGGGGAGGGGAGGGGATGAAGATACCTGGTACCCTATCCTTGCATCAGAATGATTTTATATTTCCGTACTGGTATATCCTCTGAACCTCTCGTTACCCGTAACCTACTTCAAATTCATTATTGTATTTTATGTGCTTGTATTTTATCCTATTTATATTGAACTGAGATGGCTTATAGCTCTGAGCAATAAATATTCATTCATTCATATTTGCCTTTAAACAGAAGCTGATGGGCACCTTTCGGGAGTGGTTTTATTTCTGCATGAGGGGTTGGACTAGATGGCCCTTGGGTTCCCTTCCCACTCTAGGTGTGAGGATTGGACCCCTTGGCTCTGGTCCCTGCCATTTTCACCCATTTTCCTGTGGCCTTGGTGTAGTCTGTGCCTCGCAGTTTTGTGTGCATGTGAGTGTTATGTGTAACTGGTTGGGTTTGCTTGGGGAAAAAGAGATGAAGCAGCTGCAATTAACGGTTTTCAAAGCACTGCTGCCGGGAATCTTGGGAAGCAGGCAAGACCTTCTTTGCTCATGTTTTCCTCAGGAGACGAGGCACTGGGGTGGAGAGGTAGAGCCCATAAAAACAGCCTTTTGGTCCTTGATACACAGTTGTTTTTAAAAATGGAAACTAGCGCCAGAAATGTTATTGTATAATCCAGTGCTGTCTGTAATTTTATTTGAACCAGAAACAAAGTTAGATCATTGTCAAATGATCTAAGTACATCCTGATCCCTTTTAATTTTGGGGAAGTGTAGAGGCTTTTCTAATGCCAGACTTACAACGTTTACATCTCAAAGTCCCATGTGCCAGCAAGATTATGCTCTGAACAGAAAGCGAGAGCTACTCAACATGCAAACAATTCCACCTCTGCTTCTCAAGTGTCTGGTGGGGAACAGGTTCCAAAATCTGGTCAGGAAAACCACACAGACGAGAGAGGATTATTGCCTGCCCACCCAAGTATTCGGGATGGGGGTAGGGGTGGGTGTAGAAGACATCCAGACTTGAAGAGAAAGAGAGACAAATAACTGTTTAATCTGTGGTACCATTGGCTGAGTACATGGGAAACAACGCAGAAACGCTGGTGCAGGAGGATGCGAGGACGGGGTGCGACCTGCGAAGGCCGGATCTCTGCTGTGTGCGCCAAGCTTAGCTATGGCTCCACTTGCGGGGGGTGGGGGGTGGGGGAGGCTCCCAGAAGAAAATGCAGAAGAAGAGGAGCTACTTCCCATAAAACTTTTTGTTTAAAAGGAAAATGAGAAGATTAACATTCACTTTTGCCCGGTCAAACAACTTCATGACAGCCACACCTTCGTACTGGAGCTGCAACAGGTCCTGCCAAGAAAGAGAGAGAGAGAGATTGAATTCTCAACCAGGGATCCAGTCTGGCATCAGATTTCAAGTGAGAGCTGATTGCTTCGCCCATCATCCACTTCCTCCAACCTGGCACTCAGGCTGGAAAATTCTCTGCAATATTTCCTGCAGGTTTTGTTTTGTGTTGACTAGAATATTTAAAGAACCATCCTAAAATCAAATTTGGTACCAGGTAATTATTATATCTCTTATCCAACTTGGTCCCAGAATCTGTTCTGCAAATGCTCTTTAGTTGCAGGCATCCAAAAGGCAAGTGTTTGCTCTGCTTATGAAAGCTTTCTTGGAGAAGCATCAGAGGATGTTCTGTGAGGGGGATATGGTATAACCTCAGGAAGCAGAGACACAGCAGAAGGGGAACAACCCAACAGGCGATTTACATTGCTAGCATGGCTGCTTCTTCAGCCACTGAGCCGGCATTTGAAAGCGAAGGCGCCGGCCATCACCTGGTAGAGGAGACTAGGCCTTGCAGCACCCACTTCCACGGCCCCTTCTTACACTGGAATGCCCACCTGAGCATTAAAAAGATGGCTGCAGCAGGTGCCCAGACCCTTCCATGCAAAATAGGCCAAGCCTGTGCTGACCTCCAAAACAGTGCAAACAACGAGGAACTGTTACTTAATCCTCCTGTTGAAACTCAACGAAAGCTGTGACTTGAAATAGGAAGTGGGGATTTTGAAACTGAAGAAGCAGAATTTTCCCACACAAAATATGTAGTAATACAGTGATCTACCAAGTTTAAGACCAGAGGTTAGGTTATCTCATGTTGATTTGCATTTCACAAATTAACTGGAACTCAGAATTGGGATATTAGAGATATAGCCACTTTTTCCTGGGTGGAAAGGTATGATATAAATAAAGCAAATAAATACAAGCAGCAAAATGAAAATAGACACATCTAATAATATGAAGAAACAGCACTAAAAACTACCACTAAAATGCAATACCAAAGTCATGACACCCAACTGTCCAATGTATGAAAAGACTAACACTTTTTTGGTCTTTAAACAAATTTTATTGAGGAAAGTGAACATCAGTGAACAGTAGTGAACCAAAATAACAGCACAACAATGAAAAATCAGATTATCGAGATAACAAAAGAAAAGCATAAAAAGACAAGACATTGAATAGATTTTCCTTGGGTTTTTTTCCGGGCTGTGAGGCCGTGTTCTGGAATAGTTTCTTCCTGACGTTTCGCCTGCATCTGTGGCTGGCATCCTCAGGGAATGGTTGGGTAGGAGTGTGTGTGGGGTTTATATGCTGTGAACCCGTTGGGGAGGATATGTAAATTTGTGTAATTGAATGGTTCGTGTCTGGGTATAGAAATGCAAGGCTCGTTAGTGTCTGTTTGGCTAATGGTTGGTTGATGGGCCATTATCTTCTGGGAATTCCCCTGTCCCTGGGTGGAATTGTTTTGTAAGTGCTGAGTTTTAATGCTATTGTTCTTCAAAACTGGGAGCCAGATTTTGTTTACTTTGCAGCTTTCTTCTTTCCTGTTGAAGTTGTCCAGGTGTTTGTGGATTTCAATAGCTTCTCTGTGCATTCTGACATGATAGTTGTTGGCCTAATCCAGAATTTCTGTTTTTTTAAATAGCATTTTGTGTCCAGGTTGGTTTATCACATGTTCTGCTACTGCTGATTTTTCTGGCTGGTCCAGTCTGCAGTGTCTCTCATGTGCCTTGATTCGTGTTTGCACACTGTGTTTAGTGTCCCTATGTAAACTTGTCCACAGCTGTATGGTATGTGGTAAACTCCTGCAGCTGTGAGAGGGTCTCTTTTGTCCTTTGCTGAGCGTAGCATCTTGGATTTTTCTGGTTGGTCTATAGATTGTTTGGAGGTTGTGTTTCCTCATCAGTTTCTATTGTCTGTCTGTGACTCCTTTGATGTATGGTAAAAATGCCTTCCCTTTGAGTGGCTGTTTTTCTTCTTCATTCCTGTGGTTTTTTCTTGGTCTGGCTGCTCTTGCGATGTCTGATCTGGAGTAACCATTAGCCTGTAGGGCCCAGTTTAGGTGCCTCAGTTTGACCTCCAGGTAGTGGGGTTTGCAGATCCTTTTTGCACGGTCTACCAATGTTTTTATTGTGCTTCTTTTTTTGTCCTGGGTGATGACTGGAGTTTTTGTGTAGGTATCTGTCCATGTGTATACCTTGTGGCCTAACTGTTGGTTTGGTTTGCGGATGACTAGTTCCTTCCTTCTCTTTTTCCACTGCAAATTGGATATTTGGATGGATGCTGATCCTGAAGGTGGTTCAGAAAAGAGACCAAATCTTCTTCTTCTCTCCAAATGGTGAAAGTGTCATCCACATATCCGAACCATGTTGTGGGCATGCTTTATGTAATTGGAAAAGTTGAGCTATGTCTTTTAATACGGATTGTCTAGCATTTTCTTGAGTTTCTTTTGGGTAGCTCCTGCCCTGATAAGCTCTCCCCTGAGAACTGCCTTGAGGAGCGCTTCAGAGGTGTCTGTGTTCCTGTCTTCAGAGTAAAACTGGGAGATAACATTCTTAATATGGGATTTGATTCTTTCATCTTGTAGAAGGTGTGGGCTAAACTTCCAGAATGGAGATTTCTGTATACTGGGACCCATTTGCCAAAGTAATGAAATGGCCATGTGATCGGAGTGGAGGCTAGGCTCTATGAAGGCATCTAAGACATCTGGAAAAGAGTATTTTTAAAGAACGAAATAGCCAATGCGAGAACAGGGGCAGTGTGCCATGGAATGGAAGGTGAAATCATGGGCGGAAGGTTAAGAGTTCACCAACGACCAACTAAATCATATTCGAAGAGACGTTATTGCTGTGCCTTTTGCATTTTCCGTTAAGGTTTTTAGGAAAAGAGCCATGAAGTCCTGTTGCCCAGCTCTTGCTCCACCAACTGACAGAGAAGTCATGTACAAAAATTCTGGCACCCTTAAATATACATATTTTGTTAATTTGCTTTCCCAACCCTTTATTTAAGTTCTGCAATTTACTGGAAGTGCTTCTTTTGACCAAATCTGGCCGCTACTGGCCTTTAAGCTTAACTTAAACAAACCTGGAATAATGGAGTCAAAGTAACCCCCCTTCAAAGTGGTTTATGGGAAAACCAGAGAGTGCAGGATTTGGGGTGGACTGCAAAGACGGGAGAAAGACTCATACCTGATAATGCAGCATGAACGTTTCCATCTGAACCCCCATGAACTTTGCTTTTACTTCAAAGTCTCCCACTTCCTCTGTTGGACCAATTTCAAATATCACATTTTTGAACCTGCATAGTTAGGGGACAAGAACAGACACACATTACTTGAATTAGCAGGCTTAATGGAATATCTGACTACAAGGCGGAAGGACCCCAAGTACAAAGGGGAAAAGCAGCTGTGAAGAGATGGCTTGGCAGAGGCTCACCTCCACCCGAGACCGATCACCTTGGATTTGTGGCTTCTAAAGGCTTGAAGGTGGCAGGTCAAAACGGGTGTCCCCTACTCTGAGAAAACACAACGTTGCTGCTCCTTTTAACACACACTGATAGCACAAAGGACAAGCCTCATTCTGCACTCAACATGGGGACTACGGTTTCTGCCCACCTCCCGAATAGGTCACCGTATCAAATTCCCCGATCTTTCCCAAGGGACATTCAACACCTACGCTAATAAAAGAAAAGGTGTGTGGATTTGTTTATGTCTTTTGACTGTGAAATCGACTCTCAAAACATGGCATGCACACTAAAGGGAGAGGCCTCTTGGCCTTGGTGCTACCTGGTTTTTACAATGGCTTAATTCAGTGGCTCTTCGCCTTTCCTTTACAGGGACCCCCTTTAAATATCTTTTGTTGCTGCAGACTCCCAAGACTTAACTCAAGTTTTAAACCCCTAATAATAAGAATAATAATAAGAAGAAGACCAGATAATAATAATAATTACACCATCCATTAAACCTTTCCTCAGAGGTACTGGAGGGGGAGGGAAGACTTATTTCTTTCTTCTTCCTGCAAGTTTGTGGCTGGAGTGGATTGAATGGCAATGCGCAGGCCAAGCCAGCCAGCCTTTGCCTTGGCACCTGTCATCTGGCTGCTCCACTGCGGGGAGGTGGGCCAAGCAGCCTTCAAGCCTTTGCAGACCCCTTGTGAGGACATCGCGGACCCCTGCGGGTCCCCAGACCACAGGTTAAGAGCCACTGGCTTAATTCATTACTGTTAACTGAAAACTCTCTGTACAATACAGCTTGCCGTACACGAGGTAGCAGGCTTCCTAACCAGCAGGGAGGCAACTGAGCGGAGGCCTTGCTGGCACATTTGTTTCTTCACAGGGCAGCTCTACATTGGAGAGGCTCACCAGGGAAAACACAACATGTTTGGCACAACTGCCGCTCCTCTCTACAGAGCACCCTTCAGTTGGAGGGCGCAACTGAGCCAAGAGGGTCCCTTCGGCGCCATGGTGTAGCAGGCGCTCCGCCTGGCCGGCACACTTCACATGATCTCAGACCCTGAGCTGGAAGGGGCATCACAGGGGACCTCTCCCTCCCTGCTGCCGATGGTGGCCATCGTGGGTGCCGCATCCCTGACAGGTTGGCCTGCCAGCCATTACTCTCCCCTCCCCTCAAGAAGAACCGAAAACCTTGAGGCGTTCTATTTTATCTTGAGGCATTTGTTTTCTATGTACTGGCAATTTTTGGCCTTTAATGTGGGCAAATTATTCCGAACCGTATTCATCTGCCAAATTGTCTTTCCCATCTCCCAAGGGCATTTGCCATAGTGGCCCTCGTGTGTTTTCCAGAACAGCGTCAGTGCAATTTTACCCAACTGGGTGGCGCCTGCACACATTTGCGTTCTCGCTCCACCTGCGCTTTCTTTGTGCACGCATTGGTAATAGCGACACTCACTGGCTGGCCTGCAGATCCTCAATCTCCAGGAGGACTCCCTTTTCGTGGAGGCGTGCTGCCGTGTATTTCAGGAAAATCTTCTTGCTCTTCTTCCCTTTCATCTCGCGTGGCTTTTTTGAGACTCTGAGAAAAAGAAAGGCAGGGATTATGCTCAGGGGGGCATATAGCCTGCAAGTGCTAGGCCCCCTGATTTGGCAAGCACTGGGGGAGAAGAAAGTGTTGGGCCTGAAGCGGGGGCATTTGGGGTCCCACGAGGACCGCTGATGCAGCTGGAGGGGGGAGCATCCCCCTTGCTTCTGCCCATCACACTCTCGGGTTGTGTGTCAGCCACCCAAGTTTATTCCTGCATCCCTTGGCGATTTCCCTTCATTCTCCCTCTTTTCACCTGAGGCCACTTGCCAGGGACTCCTCCTGTGGCCAAGGAAAAGAGAGACCTAAGACAGCCCCACCATCACCCCAACCCTTCCCCATCAAGTGGGGGGGTGTCACTCACTTGCCCTTGCTGGCCAAGTTGTCCAAACAGGTTTTGATGTAGCTCTTGTAGTAATCCACCTGTTCCTCATAGAAAGTTGCTTTAGAATTGAGCGCGTTGTATGTCTGCTGCAGCTTCACCAATTCTGCTTTCCTCCTTTGGCGATATCGCCGTTGATTCCGGATATCCTGGACCATTGAGAAGGAGCAGACATAAAACAAGCTTAATGTCAATGTGAGAGAGGAGTTCGGGAGGGCAAGAGTCCAGCAAAGACTGAGACCTGGACCGTGCTAAGGCAATACGCATTGCTCCCGAGACAAGGTTGAGCACTGTCTTGGTACATGTTTTGCAAAACGTTAGCCCATGAAGCCTGCCCATTAAGGAAATATGTGTGCCTGGGTAGACTAAAACCCACATGTCTGCGTAAGAAAATAACAGCTTGCCAGCTAGTTCTGGACAGGCAGATACTTAAACCAAAGCCAAGGAGATAAGAGAGAAAAACATGACAGAAAAAAATAACAAACAAGTCACCAGAGCATAGCAAAGAAACCAAAAGGGCTCATATCACATGGGAACCATCAGCCTTAAGCACACTGATGCAACCCTCCAAAAGCTGACTCATATTTGATGCAGTCATCTGTTCTGTTGGACAGCCAGCATAGTGGTGGTCAGTGATTGGTCACTTAAGGCCAATTAGACTCATTTCTGATTGGACAGGAGACGAAGTGGGTGCTTATTCATAATTATGGTTCTTTGAGCGGTCATCTGTGACCTCACACAAATGGGTCGCCTGAGCAGTACGTCTTTTGGAACCTCCCAGAGCTGAGAAAGGCAGTGTTTTGGCAGGAGCCCCGCACCTCGTCGATATATGTGACCAGCGCAGTCCCCGCTCACATTCCTCGGCAGCCGCAGCCGCGGTCAAAGGAGCCAGAGACACCCAGGGTGAGGTTTATGAGTTCACAGGTGACCACTTGAAGAACCACAGTTACCTGTCCTTCTTCTTCCTCATCATGGTCTCTGTGACTCACACAAATGGGTACTCTAGAAACTAGGGACACTGTAGAAGAGGCACAAATGAATAAGGCTGCAGGTTCGTGGGACTGCTTATCTGCAGAGTCCACCCTTTTCTAATCGGGCTGCTTTAAAGAGGAGTCTCATTGTTTAGGTAATAGCACCCCTGTGAAGAGAGCCAAAATAGGGGCATCAGTCACAGGAACCGGTAGTAAGTCCATGGCCTGGGGAGATACAGAGTATAGCCTCTGGGCTGGATTAATACCCTTCCTGGCTTGCAGAGGGGAACTCCACTTTGGACTAAGGGAACACAGAGGAAGAGCTCCCTTCATTTAAGGAGGAGGAGTGAACCTCCTTGTCCTTGGTGAACTGCAACAGGGTTCTTAGACAAGAGGAAACAGAACCATTTGGATTAAAGTGTCTTTTCTTGACACTGCCATCCAGTTTCCCTGTATCTGACCAGTCTCCCCCCACCCACCCCAGTTCCCATGAGAGACACCTGACAACGCCATGGTGTCAGAATGGCCAGCCCCAAAAGCCTCTCCTATCAAGAGAGGAGGCAATATCATCCTCAGAGGAATGTGCTGACTTGTGGGGTGCTTTCCTCCAAAGAGGAATGGGTGGTGCATTGTGGGTAGCAATTGGGTCCATGTGCTCAATAGGAGGCGAAGGAGAGTGTAAACCCAAAGGTCAAGATCTTTTGGCAGGAGGGTGCACCACACAAAGCTAACAGCTACTTCACCCACCACCATATTAGAGACTTGATGGAGTCAATCAGGCGGGTCCCCCATAGGAAGGGACACAGAGGCGAAACGGTTAGGAAGGGGCATAGGCAGAGAGCCAAAATGGGTATTTGTGTGATTAAAATGGCCACTAGCAGGATTCTGTAGTATCTCCACGTGAGGTGTGCGCCTGTTTGTTTTTGACATAAAAAACTTCCCTCATCACAGTTACCACTCTAGTAGTCAAAATGGCGGACCTGCCAACGCCTTCCTCCCCACTTGCCTTGGACATGCGCACAGACAGGCCCCAGTGGCAGCAGCCACGATCTCCTTCTGCTCAGCCACGTCTGGCTCAGAGGCAGGGCTGACATCTTGGTGGTCATCATTGGGGGGGGGGCAGGCTGAGTGCTGACAGAACCAGCGGAGATGCCCCCAAATCAATCCTGCCTGCCTCAGCACTCACGCAGGTGGCTACAGAGGAGGCAGCCATGGTGGGGGGCAGAAAGCGGAGTGGGCATCTCTATGGCTAATGAGGGAGGCAGATCAGAAGCCCCCTTCGTCTGAGGCCAGGTAGATGCGCCCAGGAGGGAACTAGGGGAACTCTTGAGCTTCCCTGCCCCCCAAAACCTCCCCCGTCTCAAGCAGGGTATCCCTCAAAAACTGGATGGAAGGAAAGTATAACCACGGCAATTTAAAAACTGGGAGCTTGGCTCTTTAAAATCATGAGGAAAAGTTAAAATGACATCAATACTAGGAAAGATTCTAGAGCAGATCATTAAACAGACAGTCTGTAAACACTTAGAAAGGAAGGCCATGGTCACTCAAAGTCAACATGGATTTCTCAAAAACAAGTCGTGCCAGACTAATCTCATCTCTTTTTTCAACAGAGTTACATACTTGGTAGACAAAGGGAACGCAGTGGATGTGGTGTACCTTGATTCCAGTAAGGCTTTTGACAAGGTCCCCCATGATATCCTAGCAAAAATGTTAGTAACATGTGGACTAGACAATGCAACTGTTAGGTGGATTTGTAATTGATTGACTGACCAAACCCAAACGGTAGTCACTAATGGGTCCTCTTCATCCTGGAGAGAAGTGACCACTAGTGGGGTGCCACAGGGTTCTGTCCTGGGTCCAGTGCTATTTGACATCTTTATCAATGACTTGGATGAGGGAAAATCAAACGCACAGATCTAGGATGGGTGACACCTGGCTTGAGGGCAGTACATGCAAAAGGGATCTGGGAGTCTTAGTGGACCACAAGCTGAACATGAGTCAGCAGTGTGATGCAGCAGCTAGAAAAGCCAATGCGATTCTAGACTGCATCAATAGGAGTCTAGTGGCTAGATCAAAGGAAATAATAGTACCACTGTATTCTGCTTTGGTCAGGCCTCACTTGGAATACTGTGTCCAGTTCTGGGCACCACAATTCAAGAAGGATATTGACAAACTGGAATATGTCCAGAGGAGGGCAACCAAAATGGTAGGTCTAGAAGCCATGATGCCCTATGAGGAGCGGCTTAGGGAGCTGGGCGTGTTTAGCCTGGAGAAGAGAAGGTGAAGAGGTGACACGATAGCCATGTTTAAATATTTGAAGGGATGTCATACTGAGGGTAGAGCAAGCTTGTTTTCTGCGGCTCCAGAGTCTAGGACACGGAGCAATGGGTTCGAACTCCAGGAAAAGAGATTCCATCTAAATGTTAGGAAGAACTTCCTGACAGTAAGAGCTGTTTGGTAGTGGAATGCACTCCCTCAGAGTGTGGTGGAGTCCCCTTCTTTGGAGGTTTTTAAGCAGGGGCTGGATGGCCATCTGTCGGGAATGATGTGATTGTTCTTTCCTGCATAGCAGAATGGGGTTGGACTGGATGGCCTTTGGGGTCTCTTCCAACTGTATGATTCTATGGAATGCACTGCCAGGGAATGTGGTGGAATTTCCTTCTTTGGAGGTTTTTAAGCAGGGGCTGGATGGCCATCTGTCGGGAATGATGTGATTGTTTTTTCCTGCATGGCAGGGGGTTCGACTGGATGGCCCTTGAGGTCTCTTCCAACTCTATGATCTATGATTCTTAGGAAGGGGAAAGCAACAGGGTTCAAGGGTGGTGGGTTTTTTTTCATTTTTAGAAGTGCAGTGGCCCAAGTGAAAGAGAAGAAAAAAATAATTGAAGGAATCAGCAGAGGAATTTCAATATGATCTGGACTAGGCAAAGGCAAGGCAATGAACCAAGCAGAGGATCTAGCAGCCAGCAAAAGTCTCTGTTAAAAAGACCTCCTTTTTTGCCTTGCCTTGCCTGGGCGGCAGAAGGAGTTAACCCATTTCTGAGTGGCTCCTTTTTGGCTGGCAGAGACTATTATTTTCCATGAATGCCTGTTCATCATACAGATGCCTGTGGGTTTCATCCACAGATAACACATAGGTAAACACAAGACCTTATGCTCCCTCACAGTGATGTGTCCTAAGATGCTAACTGCAGGGTATAAAATGTAAAATTAACAATAAGCCATGTGCCTAGACAATGAGAAGTCTATGATCTAGCATGTGTTTGCCTCTGTGTGTGTGACTCTTTTAATGAAATAGCCTAGAAGGATATTAACCTGTCTACTTATTTTTCCACATTGAAGATCCTGGAAGCACAATATTTAAGAGTGCTTAAGTAGAGTGCTGATGCTAAATCTGCCGTGGTTCATGCGTTGGGAGCGCAGGTATCCAGAGGACAGTGAGAGAGAGCTCTGCAGAGATACAGGTTAGCTGACAAAGAGCAGAAAGCCCTCAATCCCTCAGTCTAAAAAGACATGGGTGGGGAGCCACAACTGTTTCCCAGGGAGCCACAGCTTTCCTAGGGTCTGTGCCTGCATCCTGTATCTGCCACACAGCCATGAGAGAACCCACTGGCTGTGACTGTTTCGTCTGGACTGGCAAGGGCTCCCCACACTCTGCCCACCCTCTCTGGGGCACCAACCTTTGCAATGTCATTGATCAAGTCCTGGTATCTGTTTTGAGGCTTCACCATGCCCAGCTCTGTTAGCTTCTTCAGCCCTGACTGGATCTTCTCTTTCTTCTCTCGAAGGCTCAGGTTGCTGTCCTCCTTGACCAACTGAGGAGTCTTCATCTTGTCAGGGGTCCTGGCATCCCGAATAGCTCGCCTCTGCATGGCCCGCTGGTGCTCAGCCTCCTAGGCAAAGAGTCGGGGGGAGGGAGGGGGTCTGTCAAACCATGGCTTCCTGACCTCTCCTTTCACTGGGCAGCCAGAGGTTGCTGTCTCAGAGGGAGAAGCGCCACAGGCTAGACCGAACTGGTGGGGGACTCCTCTGCCATACCTGCTCAGGGGTGGCCGGCGTCTCCAGGATCTCGGTCAGCGTCTCTCCTGGCTGGAAGCGGATCACATCCACAATTAAACACTTGGTACTGAAAAACAAAGTGGAAAGAACAAAGATATTATTTGGGGTGCCTGGTGCAACCAACCTCCATAACTGAAGTCCTCCATGGAAACCGGGGGGCAGGAGCATGGAAGGGTTGTCTGTTTCATCAAGAACAAAGAGTACAACCTTTTCTGCTTGGCCTATGCTTTTGAGGGCACCAGATGTGTGCAAACAGCCACTCTTGTAGTTCATTCCTCAGTGGCAGACCAAGAAAACTGAATGGCCAGCCACCTCCGCCCTTGCTGGCCCTCCTCAGCTGACTGAGAGGAGCACCAGGTCTCCCACATGATGCTGCTAATCTCCTGCCACCCTTGGGAAGCTGCCACCACCACAACGCCTGCAATCGGATGCTACCCTTTACCCCTAGAGCAGTTGTGAGGACAGCAAGTTCCACCAGTGCCCAACTCCCCCACCCACCCCCAGTCCTGGACCCCCCATCCCCAGCTGACAGCAGGGCTGCCTTGCGCACATCCCCTTTCCAAGCAAAAGGACAAGACACATATGAGCTTGCCGAAACAGAAGGAAGAGTTCCCAGGAGACTGTGCCTTTCAAACACATCAGTTCTTCTGAATGAGAGCAACTGCCCACCTCTCCAGGCCTGCAGTGCTGCTTCAAGGAACAGAGCAACTCCCCTGGAGGCCTCTGTGCCAGCTCACGTGCCAGCCCCATGGCGACCCACAATTCATGGTCCCATTCAACTGGAGGGGAGGGGAAGAGAGAAAGATGAGGTGCCCCCAGCTGAAGGGCAGCATCCTATTATCTCAGGACTGACGTGCCAAGTCCTGGCTAACGAAGCAGTGGGAAAGCCACGAGGGGCCCTGAAGTGCCGAGGGGCCCTGAAGTGCCGAGGGGCCCTGAAAGAAGCCTGCGGCTCCCCGGGCACCACTTACTTCAGCAGAATGGTCTTGGCATCCATCTCAGCATTCTCATCCCCAGGAACGTCGAATTTATTAGTCAGTGTGAGAGAAACCTCCGTTTTGGCCAGCATCTCCTTCCCTGGCTCATTCACGCTCCCTGATCCCTCTCCTGGGAGAGAGAGAGAGAGAGAAAGGAACAGGAGGACGCGTCACTCCTTCCTTTAGACTAGAGAAGGGCCGGGGGGGCCCTGAAAGTGACCTCTGCAGCCCCTGAAGGCCCTCCATCAACCCCCAAAGCCCCTAACCTTTACGGAAATACCACTATTTTTCCTGCCAATTTTCAGGCACATTTTCTCTCCCACAACAGCAAAACCAACTGAAACCTGGCTGTCAGTGTGGTGGTCTCCTTCCCCACTTCCACCCACCAACAAACTATTGGGCACAGATCAGCCATGACAAAAACCAGAAGCGATGCGAGGCCACTTCCAGCGCACCAAAGTGCAATGGTGAACCCTCCACGCCCCCCCCAAGTCCCAGCCCCAGGCTTAAAAACCGCCCCCAGCAGCTACCCGCTTGTGCTTTATGCCCTTTGCTTGTCAAAGCTTATTTTTAGTAACACATTTTAACTACTGCCTTTTTTCCTTAAAGAACATTTACTTTCTACTCAAATGCAGATTACAAGGGAAAAGACAGGTCAGATCAGAGAGAAATTAAAACCAAGACAGCAGCTTCTTCTAAGAGGGGCTAACAGTGGGAAGGAAGACTGTTTTGGGGAGGGGGTTGCTGTTGACTGTCAGCAACCACCTCGGTTGTCTTTTTCCTCCCTGCAATTTGGCTGGTAAACACCCAAGAGGGAACAAGACGCAGCCTTGCGTGTGAGCTCTGGCCCTAGGACTGAGAGCGAATTCTGGGGCTGGTTCCTCAGTTCTAAGCCTGGGCCACTACTTGGGCTCAGGGCTCCTGCGCTATTCATGTGTTTGCCCGAAATACCTTGATACCTCCTTTCATCTCACACAAGACATATTCAGATGAATACAGAATATACAGTAAGAACAAGAAACACAACATCATCAGCCACAGCACTATAAGACAGGAAACACATAAACCCACCAGCTCGCACCCACCAGCTCAGGTGAAGCAGTTAAAAAGGCCCACACAAGCAAATGGGTTAAACTTAGGAGTAGAGGTTGGAGGCGCTGGGCTTGTTCAGCCGGGTGAAGAGAAGACAGAGTGTGGCATGGCCATGATCTTTAAATCCCTCAAGGGCTGCCCCAGAGAGCAGGGGGCAGGCCGGTTCTCTGCTGCCCCAGAGGGGAGGACCAGGTCTCATGGTTTGAAGTTATGGGAGGACAGATTTCAGTTGAACAGTAGAAGGAACTTCTTGGCTGAGAGCAGTTCGGCAACTGAGCAACTGCCTAGAGGCGAAGAGACAGTGAGGTCTCCTCCTACACTCCTGATGCTCTCGTGGGACAACACTGGGCCGCCTCCACGACCACTCAGGAGGTCTGCGCAGGTGATGCACACTAGAGCTGCACCCTCCCAAGAGCAGCAGCTGTTGTGACATCACACTCTGCACACCTCGAGTCCCACTCTTGGGAAAACGTGCAACAGAAGTGACTGCTAGACTCAAACTCCAGCCGCCCAGTTTCTCAATGCTAAACTAGCCACGAAAAGGCTCACCTATCAGAGATTCAATGGTGGGGACCTCCCCTAAGTCATCCAGAAGTTCATGAATGGGATCGTTGTGTTCAGGCGCAATGGCATCTTGATGATCCAGAAGCAGCTGATGGGAGGGCAACAGAGATCACGGGTTAGCAGGTATTTCATACGGGTTCCTATCTTGTCTGGAAGAAGACTTTTCTGTTACTTCTGTGTAATTGTATGGGACTAGCAGAACACAGGCAAATGGCAAAACCTCAGCTCCACTGCACATGGAGGCCTGTGGATCTGGCCTAGGGTATGAAGAAAACCTTATGGGCCAACAGGTGAAAGGCTTACTGTGTGCGTGTTGATGATTTCACCAATGGAAATGTAAATCACAGGCTTCGTCAAGGTCACCAAGTCAGAATACTCATCCACGTTAAACTTATCTTGCAGTTCAGGAACCTCACAGGCGGCCTGGAAAAAGCGCCTGCAGAACGACAAGAAAGAATCAACCTGACCCTTCAGACCCCACCACAGCTGCCCCATCCTACCAACAAACAGTTCCCGCTGTGGGCCAGAAGAAGCTGCTCACTCCGCCTTTTCAGGGATGTTCCTCACCACATCCTCCCGACATGACGTGGGACTCCGTCACCTTTCCTTTGCTCTCTGCTGGAGTGAAGTGCTCAGCAGCCTCCGCCTCTTCCCTTGGATGGCTTTGTCGTCCAGAGGACCCACTAGTCTCAACCCCAGGATTATCCAGTTTCCTATCCTGGTTCTCCCCCTCCTTTGGGAGTAAACTGGCTTGGCTCCCAAGGTCTCAAGTTCGGACTTCCCTCCCTCAGCAGATGGGCTTGTATTCAGGCAAAGGGTGACTGTGTTCCCAGCTGACAGACAAAGGAATGCTGGTCTTGCCGGGAATACGTCCGTTTCCAGCAGAGGAGGACAAACACCCTCTGAACTGGGTTGCTCCTTCTACTCACTTCAACAGGAAGGGAAAGGAAAGGCCTTCCAGTGTCCTCACATGGAGGAACATACCCTAGAAGGTCAGTCGCTAATGCAACCAAAGAGACTTGTCCCCCATTTGATCTGGGGGACCAGCAACTGCCCCCTCCTTTTTCTGAATGTCCTATGGACCAGCACTATATACGTGCGCAGTAACGGCAAGCATTCCTTTCTGTCCTGCAAGGTCACCAGGGAGCAGCAGCAGCCAATGGCTTGGTAACCAGCCCCGGTCTAGGGACCACCACTTCGGCTACCTCACGGGACAGAGAGCTATGCTGGATGCCATGGACCCTTGGGACTGCTCACTGGACTAAGACACACTCTGGCAGACTCTGCCCCAATCAGAATGAAACTGATCTAAAAAGTGGAAACTATGACAGCTCACCCCTTAACAACTGGTTGTATTAACTGCAGACACTCTGCCTTGTAAGCAATGTGGAATCACCACTTTTGGGAGGAGAAGGTCAATGCTTGACATCCAACAAATATTTTAGCCAGAATGGTGAAAAGTCCCTTACTAGATCATCTGTACACCTGTACACATTAAGACTATTGCCATGCCTAGGTTAGGGGCAAAATAGGTAACACATGCCCCCTGTAGACCCTAGTGAATCTACATGAACGTATGAGCATACTCTGTGTTATCAGGAACTGTTTCCAGAAATATATTTGATTTCATCTGCTGAAAAAACTTGCTCAGCTACTTAAAAACCCTCTAACTCCAGGCCAACTGGTTACCATCATCCTGTTGGAAGACTGAGAGCACTGTACTGTATACTGAACAAATTGTGATAGGATTGCTGAGGAAGAAATTCCTCCAAATAAAGACAAACCAACAAGCCTCAGTTTTAAATAGTAAACTCAATCTATGGAAGTGTTGTTGTTGTTGTGTGTCTCTGTGTCATTTCTGACTTACGGCGACCCTATCACAGGGTTTTCTGAGGCTGTGACTTGCCCGAGGTCAGCCAGTGGGTTTTCACGGCCAAGCGGGGGTTTGAACCCTGGTCTCCAGAGCTGTAGTCCAACACTCAAAGCACTACGCACACTGGCAAATGTACTGTACAGTACATTAAATCAGAGCATGGTGTAGTGGTCTGAGTGCTGGACTGGGATCTGGGTGACTGGGGCCCCAAATCCCCATTTGGCCACAGAGAACCACCAGCGAACCCCAGCAAGTCATGCTCTCCGAGGCCTGGAGGAAGACAATGGCCAGCCCCTTCGAAAACACTTTGCCAAGAAAAACCTAGTCAGAAATTACTTGAAGCGACACAACATCAACGTGTGCACTCACCGAATGCTGGCTGGAAGGTATTGGATGTTCTACGTCAGAGAGAGGAACTTGCACAAACACCCATCCAAGGAAATCCCATTAAATTCAACAGGTGACCCGAAGGCACACACACCCAGATCTTATAACACCCTAATCTTATAACAAGGCAAAGATTTAGCTATTATGCCTGAAAACTTGTACAGAAACACATTCCATTAGGATGCAACTTCCAGGAATACTTGAACAAGTACTGACCCTTTCAGACAGACCAAACCATCATCCCTTTTGGGAAGAGCTGCATTTTATCCCAAGCACTGCAACCACCAGGCCAAGGACCAGCGGGGCAGTTAAAAGGTTTAGATTTAGACCAGTTAACAGGGACTTGTGCTATTGCCCCTGGCCCACCCCCTCAAGGCTTCTCAGGATTTGCACACACACAAACTGTTCGTATTGTTTTAGCAACTTCAGAAAGGAGGGAGTGGGGGAGTGGTCCTCCTGGGGTGGAGGGAACCCCTCCCTCATTAGAGAATTCATGAGCACTTCTATTCCTGAGGAGAACCTTTCCTTAGCAGAAAGATGCCGCATTTCTTATCTCCTCTGAGGCACAGGTGGGGTGTGTGTGTGAGCTCTCTTGGAACTTGGCCGCCTTCTCTACCCCTGAAGAGGTACTGGGCTGGTACCACAAACCCATTATGCACTGATGTGAACCTGCTGCTGAGTTTGGAACGGTTTTCTCAGAGGTCTCCAAGAGTACAGAAGCCCTGAGTTTTCTTACTCGTGAGACTTTAAACAAATCTGATCTTTCAGAGCTAAGGCCTACTGTGCTCTAGTACTGAAACGGAGAGGTATTGGGGGTGGCACCATTTGCAAGATGTGTTGCTCCTCTGGCCACTGCTGTGCCCAGAGATAAAAGGCCCTGACTGTAATGGAGAGTCCTTGGAGAGAGGAAGAAGAGGCATCGTGTGTCCTTTGAGTTCATTTCTAGGCCTCTCCTCTGCCTTGGCATGAACCAGGGAGGGGGCAAGCAGAAACATGCCTCCGAGAGGAGGAGAAGGAGGAGTTCTACTTTAGGCATCACACTTGTGGAATGCACGGGAGCAGACAGGATTTAAAACTGGATTCATATTGGTAAGAACAGAAGAGGTAATATTGTAATAAAAGCAGTATTGTTACTTCAAGGGAGGGCAATGGAGGGCTTACAATGAAAGCAGAAAGTCTTAAAGTTTAGAGCTGAAGGTTTAAAAGAGACTTTTTCTTTTGAGGGAGGGAGAGAAGAGAAAATCCAAGGGAGGACAAAAAAGATACGGTAAAGACTGGAGTGACTGCAAGCAATGAAGCAGCGCAGAAGACATCCTACTGGAGGCAGGAAAAAGAATGACCATCTGGGGTTTGCTCCCCCACCCTGCGCCCAGTGAGGACACCAGAAGTTTTTCCGGCCTATTGGAGTGAGCAGGAGGAGCAACCCGATCCAGAGGACGTTCCTCCCTCCTCTGCTGGGAAAGAACCATTTTGCTCTCTCTTTTTTTGCAAGGCATTCTGGCAACAACCTTTTAAGTATGCTTGGATTTTCTTATTTGTATTTTTCTGCCACAAAGAATCGCAGCAAAGCATCCCCTATGCCCGCAGAGATCACGTGGCTACAGAGTGCCCAGAAAGATGCCACGGCTGACAGTGGGGTGTCAAAAGGCACTGAGAAGATGTTCAGAGACACCAACTGCTTCCTCTCAAATAGCAAGCCTCTTGGTCAGACTAAAATAATAGACAAATATGGAATTCTGGACAGCAAGCACTCATACGTGTGGCAATATTTCATGTTCTATTTTGAATGTTGTTTATTCTCCCCCCACCAAGTGCATTATTATTATTATTTTAAAAAACTATTAAGTACTCAAAATACTCCCTGAACACTTTGTCACTGTGTTGTATTAATCAACAGATAATCAAAGCTGTACTGAGCCACTGCAGGTATCAACACCAACGCACACAGCTCCTCAAACAACAGTGGGGTATCGCGGGAAAAGGGATGCCCCATCCCCATATCTCCTGCTTCTTGTAGGTACTAATTTTTCACTACCTTTTCTTGTTACTTTTCCAGAACAACCCCCCTCCGCCATTACCATGCCTTTGAAAACATATCCCCTCATTATACTTCTCACCTGTTACCTGGCATTCCCTACCTGAATTTCTGGTAGGACTGAGACAGATACTCATTAATGATGCCAAGATGGGCATTGTCACCCAGGAACATCTTATTTGATGCTGCATGTTGCAACATCTTTGCAATGGAGCCGAGGTTGCGCCGTTGGTCGGTGGTTAGTTGGCCTCCTGCTGACAAATCAATGATGTCAAAGGCATCCGGAGCCACGATGGCCGGGTTCATGTAGCGATAGTACAGGAGGTTGCCTACAATCTGCAGAGAGACAGACGGGCGGAGGGGAGACGCGAAGAGGCCTTTGGTGGATTCTCTGTGATCTCACGTCTCCTGAGTGAATCAGGAAGGTTTACTCTTCCCCACCACCACCACCACTGTTCCAAGCTGCTCAGACGCATAGAGAGGCAGAGTGAGGCAACAGATATTTAGAAGGAAAAGAAAGCTGCAAATATCTGTAGCAGAAATTTAGGACCCGTTTTTCTCACTTTAGAAAGCAACTGGCTAAACTTTGGGGATACAGAAAATGCAGAAAGCGTATATACTGGAGCTACATTCCAGGTGGAACGTCTCCGGGCTCTGCCTGAAGGCTGCCCAGGCCAGAAATCCCTCAGGCAAGTCAGAAGTAGCCAGGGAAAGAAAACAAGGGAGCGGGTGGGCCAGAGATGCCTCGGGCGTCACTGCCAGCTCCCATTCTGGAGCCACCGGGCTGAGGAAAAGAGCATTTATCCACCACAGCCTGGCAGAGCATGAAGTGCCTGCAAAAGTGGAAAAATTATGTGGAAGCACGGCTGCTTGCGAGGAAAAGCTGCATGGGACCCACAACCAGAATGGCTTTGGCTCAGAGAGACTATCCTAGCAAAGCCCCCGGCCCACCTCAGCTGCTCCCACTGCTACAGTGCAGTTACTATCACCTAAAGTTAATCCACAGGAGACCTGCTGCTTCCCACCTAAGCATATGCTTAAAAAATTAATTCACCTGCAGAGAAAGCCTAGATTCGATGCCTCAGTGCGGGAAAGCACAGAACTAGAAGAGAGAAGAAAACAGCATTCAGATCCTTTTTTAGGAAGAGGCACACGGCTGCTTTCTGTCTTTAAGGAGAAGTTGCCAGGCATTACTTGCGAGCACTGCTCTTCATTACGCAAGGCCACACAGCCCTGGTCACAGGCCAGGCTCACCAATCCATTTCAGGGAGCAGAACGTCACCTTGGCAAGTCTTTTTGGCTTTAAATATGCACATCTACTCGCTCATTTTTTTAAAAAAATATTTTTTTAGGCATAGGTTTATCTAGGAACTGACTATTTACTACAGATCCACCCCAGAGACACCTTCAGTCTTTTGAAAAAACCAAATCTCATTAAAAATAAAGTAAGCTGATGTGCTCTCTTCATGAAAAGACAGAAAAGCTGATGTCAGCTCTCACTGGGAAACTGAGCAGTGATGGCTGGCAGCAGATCTTTCAGAGAAGCAGCAGTCCAGCAGAAAGAGAGGGAGATGTGGCAGAAGCAGAGAGCACCACCCCGACCCTTCGGCCCTCCTTTTGGCTGGACATCCCCTGTCCCTGGGGCTGGGCAGACCACCTGGGCAAGAGTGGGGCCAACACACAGAGAAAAAGACTCCTCCGAAGCAGCAAGGCTGAAGGGCCTTTCGCTCCTCACCTTCAGCAGCTCATCCTCGCTGGCATCAGGAAACTTTTCATGCAGCGAATCTTTCAGGACTTTGGCAATGAAGCGCATCCCATAACTGCAGAAGGGACGAGACAGAAAGGTACCAAGAAATGAGGAGACCAAAAAGGCTGGGGGGATCTTTTCTCACCTTCCCCTTAGCAGCCTCGGGACTCACGGGATTTTTTCCAGGGAGCCAATGATGGCCAGCAGGAATTTGTCCGTCACTGTCCGCATGTTCTTGATGGAAGCATCCAGGCGCGTCTTCACCTCCTCATGGGCAAGGGCTTGCTCAGGTGTAACATCATAAGGCAGCTTACTGTAAGAAAAAGGCACCGGCAGGTAAGCCTCAAAGGTGGGTCCAGCTCACCTTCCTCTTCACCTCTGAGGCAGATGCTGCTTCCCTCTCGACAGTCCGACTGCCCTCCCACTGCCCCTCTGGACTGCAGGAGAAACAATGGCGGCCACCCCTCAACTCCTCTTCCCAAGAACTGGCAAAGCAGAAATTAGGAACAGGTTGGCTCTGAAACTCTTGAACCCATTTGCTTTGCTGTGGATCTAGAAGCAGCCAATCACAAGGCCTGCGAAAGAAGTGGTGGGCATGCCCAGGAACAAGAGCAAATGTTTCTCCCGGGGCGTTTAAGAAGGTGCAGCTGTTCTCATGGCTACAGAGAAGCTGACTAGTGGGGCCTCTCTGTGTCAATGACGGCCTAGTCTCTCCACTTAAAGGGGGACAGCCACTTCTGTATGAGTGAATTAGATTATTTTTAAACCCATCACTACAAAAAAGGAGAAATCGCTCTTTCTGATCAAGCTACACAACAGACGCAACCCAATGACGGTTCATGTCAATCTCTAAGCCAAGCAGGAGCTGTGGCACACTCCCCTTTGCCCCCCCCCACTGGAGTCTGGGATCTCCAGATATTTTTGTGTATATCTGTGTCTGCACATGTGCACATCAGACACCTTAAACAATGAGAACCTCTGCGCCCTCCACAGCCCCACCTGGCCTCTCCTGTCTGTGACTCCATCTGGTTGACCCACGACTTGTATATGTCCACGGGATCAGTTTTGATATTGAGGGATTTGTCCTCCATGATCTCCTTCACAACAGGCGCCAGGATCTGTCTCAAGGCGTTCTGTCCACGAGCACCACGGTTGAAGCTCACCACCATCTTGATCACTGTGGGGTTTCCTGTCACAATCTCATGCAGTTGGTCCACTTTTGATCTGGAAGTAAGATCAGCCCCGTTGGTGTGACGCACAACCCCTCCCTAAGACTGGCTCTCCAGTGACGCATGCGCACCACGTGAGTCTGTTCCTTGGGCCTCTGGGAAGCCATCCTGAGTGAGTCCCGCCCTTTGGAGGAGGGAGATGGACTCACTGTGAGATGAGCGAGATGGCTGCTACTGTGGCAGAGAAAATCCCCAGAGAGGGATCCAGGCATGGTGGCTGCAGCAAAGGGGAGACATGCTCTCCTAATGGCAGGCAACTGACCTAACCAAGCCCCCCGCCCCTTTGGCATCTCCTTTGCAGGGCCCCTTGACCACAGGACTGCCCAGGCCATCTAGGGCTGGCATCCCAGCATCTCCTCTATCGCTGCCATGGTCCAGGTGACTAATCCCATTAGGAGCGGAGGGTTGCCTGCTCCCCGGCAGGCTCTAAAACACCACGGAGGTGGCCATTTGTTGAGCAGATGTGGGCTATTACATTACCAGGGCATAGCGGCCACCTGGTCCTCTGACAGGCTAGTCAGCAGGCAACAGGGCCACCTCCACCATGATTCTGTGGTCAACATCTGATCTGCCATCATTTAAAGAAAACTTCCTTTCCTCTTTTATTTCAAAGGAATTAGGAGATTATCAGATGGGGCAAATATTCTGGGACAGGAACAGAACAGGGGCGAGAAGAGGGCTTCATTTTGGACAATGTCAACCCCCTCTGTCCTGCTCCCGGGGTATTCTATTCATGATGAAACACCTCTTCCGTTTTCTTCCATGTCTGTCGCGGAATCAGGGACGTGGGAAAAGGACCCCCGTCCCTGTCCCAAGATGGCAGGCATGGGGGAGGAGCTCCGTGCCGAGCACTTCCGGCCACAAATGGGACATCAAAGTAAGTGGCACCCTTCCCTCCCTCCCCAGGTTACTTATTTTCTAAAATTTATTGTTGCATTTAATTTCTTTCTTTGACAGCTGTGGGGGCTATTTTTGAATTTCCCTCCCGCGGCTGCATTTACAGCTGGCCAGCAAGGAGGAAGGGAGCCCGTTCCTGCAGCAGAATGGAGGTTAAGTGTGCGAACATTTACCTCCATTCCACGGCAGGAACAGGACAGGAGGTGGCTGGGCAGTAATGGGGCATTTTGGCCCCATCTGATAATGTCCTTACACTGCCTTCCCTGCCAGTCCCATTAGAGAGAAGAAGGAAACAGAGAAGGGAAGGAAGCTTTTTTGGAGGGGTGTTTGTGTTTTAAAGACAAATGGAATCTGTAAAGAAAAACAAAGCTAGGAGAGAAAAAGAATAAACTTTGGGAAAGAAGACAGGAACAGACTGAACAGAGTACGAACAGGAAACAGAGACAGACCGAGAGCCCCGAGAGCTCGCTCTGTCCTGGGCGGAGGCAGGGAAGGAATCCAAGGGGGGCAGCCAGCCAGCCAGAGGAGGCAACTGGCCAGCAAAGCTTTGCACGCAGTGACTCCCTGCCTCCGCCTGCAACTCCCAGCAGCCTCATCCTCCACAGCCAACAGTAGGGATGACGTGAGCCTCCTTCCAATGACGTCTGGAGGGCTAACTGATCCCCAACTCCCCGCAATACTGGGTTTAAGGGGAAATGGCTACCTCGTTAAACGTCCTTCCGCTTCAGGCTACCGCTGAGCATTTTCCACCAGTGATCAAACTAAATCAAGCACTAAACCCCACGAAAGGCCACATCCATTACGTACTTGATCTCTTCTTGCAGTGCGGTCTGAAAGAGGCGCAGCAGCAGGTATTCTTCCCTCTGGTTGGATGCATAGTTATAGAGCGTGAAGATCACAGAGTCCATGAACTTTGTGGATTTGTTCTGCGGCATTTGGAAGATCAATTTAGCCAGGTACGTCGGGTTAGTCTACAACAAACCAGGAAGGAGACCATGGAGAATTTGTCGGGGTGGGGGTGAGGAGGGGATGGGGACAAAAGCATCCTCCCATAGAGAACTCCTGGGGCCAGTCCGCTCTTACCTGCAGCAGGTAGAAGAGGTGCTGGTAGGCCTCCAGCTTTTCCCTCTTCTCTTTGCTCAGCGCTTTCAAGCCGCCCCTCTGCTTGTTCAGCATCATCATGTCTGACAGCTGCTCTTTGTTCTTTTTTGTGAGCTTTTTGCTGTGAGACACAACATCCTGCAGAGAGGGACAGAGCTGGTGAGGAGAACTCCCGGCATCTCATTCGCACATCTGCGGAAGGCTGGGCTGAATGAAAACTGAATTGGAGAACGTCTAGACAGGCTGTGGAATTACTCAGAAGAATCCTCTGGGCTTCACATTTAAGATTACCTTACAGGCTGAATAATATCAACAGACTTTATATCCCTAAAATGGCATCACACAGACACAGAGAATCAAAGCCACATACGTCAAGAACCAGAACATGTGACTCTGTGAGCCGCTTCCCTTAAGCTGCAGTGGGTCAGGGCTCCTGTGGCAGCCAGTGACACCACCGCTGTAGGCCGAGACAGGAAATCTGGCCCTGCCAGGTGACGTGGAATCACCACGGGTGGAAAAAGAGGAAGGGAGAGAGAGAGGCATGGGGTTGGAGCCACTAAGTTAACACACAGACCACGGATCGGATCAGAGGCGGGGGCCCTGGTCTCAGGAATTATTAGGGGGACACTTTTCTTCCCAAACCCATTTGATGATGCTGAACCAAGAACATGAGCCTCTGCGAAAGAGCAGGCCCGGTACCTGAAGGGTGATTTTGTTTTGCACCAGCAGCCCAATTTTGATGTCCATGAGGTTGAGATCATTCTCCAGCTGCTGATTGGACCGGAGCAAGGTCACCACCTCCTCCCGCAACTTCATCAGGTCAAGCTCCTCTTGAAAATCCTGGTCACTTTGGTCCAGCAGGTGCACAAACTTCCGCACCACAGCCATGGGTGGGTCTTCCGCACTGACTGTGAAGGAAGAGACACCAGCCAAGGAAGAGTAAAACGTTCCCCTCCGCCATGACAGACGCATCCTGTGGCTACAAAAGACGGCTTTTATTCTGAAACCCGAGGGCTCTAACGCCTTGTGCTTACAGCAGGTATTCATAAACTACTCCAAGCCTGAGCTTTGATCCAGTTATGATGGAAGGGGGCTAAGGAGTCCAGGATGCACTCTTGGCAACCCGAGGCCTCAAGGGAACAAAAATGGAGCAGGCGACAGAGCACAATCCACTCCCACCTTCATGGCATGGGGCCCGGAGGCCTGAAGCCAGGAGCAACAGTAATCTTGTCGTAATGATAGCAGAAGCGCCGTAAAAAGGAAGCAAAACCGATCACCCAGGTGGCAGCCAGGGCACGCTGAGCAGCTGGCTGCATAAGAAGCTTTGCTCCCTGGAGCCTCCTTCCCCCGTTGCAAACGGCGGGAAAGCAAGGCACGGGCTGCTCTCAGTCAGGACGGACCTTGCCTTGCGTAATACTCACTGAGGGTTTTGTAGTCGTCACGAGCTTTATTGGCACGGATAAAGGCCTGGATTTTCACAATGTCATTGATCTAGGCAGGAAAAAAGAGAGTCTCTGCTATCTGGATCCACCTCAAGCACAAACTCACAATGCTTTTTGTGCAGGCAAAGCCATTCTTACATGGTCCCGGAAGTACTGCAGGCGATCTCTGTAGCGTTTTCGGGCCTGATACATCCTGGTCATTGCTTGAATCTGCGGAAGACAGAAAAATTACAGGATAGTCCTTATTGGGTCCTGTATTAAAAATAAGTTTGGAACTGACAAGTTAATCTTCTGTTTAAGCAATGATTTGTTATTTGTGTTACTTTCTTGCCTCCAGGGGACCCTGGAGATGTCTGATCTGGCCACGATGACCCATGATGTGGGGCTGCCTTGGGAAAGTGCTGAAAAGTGTGTATTAGCCCAAAGAGCTGCAGAGAGGTTGCTAACTGGGGAGCCTTTGACACAGCAGCTCCACTCCGGAAGGCCACTCAATGTGCTGGCTGTGACCTATATAGCTCTATAGGGCTCAAGTCCAGGAGATCTGAAGGACTGCAACTCCTCTATGAGCCTGCTCAAGATCGGGGGGGGGGCTCTTCTCTCAACCCCCCCCCAGGCAACCGGATGGGAAAGTGGAGACAGAGCCTTCCAGGTGGCGGCTCCCCAACGCCGGGAGTCCTTCCCTGTGGAAGCAAGGAGGGCTCCCCTCTGGCTCTCCTTCCACCACCAAATGAGGACCTTCCTGTTCCAAGAGGCAGTGAGGCGTTGATGACAACCGGCTTTTAAAGACGGGTCATTTGGTTGGTTTTTTATACCCTGCCTTTTCATGCAATTTTAAATGGCTCTAATTCTATAGATTTAGTTGCTGTCCAAAATAACCCTTGAATATTTTTGATTTTTTTTTTGTATGTTTAATTTTCTGTAGGCCACATCATCAATCATTATTATTTCTGATTGGCATTCA
The DNA here is from genome assembly GCA_030847615.1 of Gambelia wislizenii. Classification (NCBI taxonomy): domain Eukaryota; kingdom Metazoa; phylum Chordata; class Lepidosauria; order Squamata; family Crotaphytidae; genus Gambelia; species Gambelia wislizenii. The sequence continues at coordinate 115,744 of JAUMIR010000009.1, forward strand.
CTAATATTGCATACTATTGTCTAAATTAATAATCCTTAAAAAATGTTAAATTACACAAAACCTGACCATATTCTAGAGAAATGATTTTGGTTTGCTGAGTTTTGAAATGGCAAACATCCATCTTCTCTGCCACTATTTCCCCTTTATTATGGATAATAATAAATTATATCCTGTTTGTTTTCTTGGACACTGTTTTGTATTTTCCCCATTTTCCTCTTCTCTGTTTGTTACTCTCTTCACTGGACAAGCCCCAAGACTTTGGCTGGTGGAAGTGGAGGGCAGCAACCAGAGTCCCCCCCAGCCCCCTCCCCACTCCCAGAGGAGACCCTCTCTGCACTCCAGGCCTGGAGGCTAAAGGCCCAGCGGGAAGCCTCCCATGCCCACAATCTTGTCAGGAAAGAGAATTACCTTCACCACTTCGTCCTTGTGCTCCCGCAGGTACTTCAGGCGATCTTGATATTCTTTCCGCTGCTTGTAGCCACGCCACTGGGACTGAAACCAAACCAAAGCAGTGGGGTCTCTCTTCCTGGCTGCAGGTTCCCTGCAGGCTGCTTAGCGGAGGCTCCCTTCCTCCCCAGCCTCAGCGCTGCTCCTGCAGGCACTACCACCCCCCCAATGCCCTTGGTGCTCAGAGCATCGGCCAGATACCCAGAAGCTCCCACCGCTCTGTGCTTTCCCACTGCTGGACCCAAGGGGGTTACTGCTGCAAGAAATCCCGGTTAACAGCCCGGTTGTTCCTCCATGAGTACTCTGACCAGAAATCCCACCCCCCAGAACAGGAAGTGCTGTGAGGAGCAGAGATGTGCTTTGGAGAGTGGCACTTTCTCTCTCTGAAGCAACTGCCTAATCAGCACAGGAAAGGAAGACCCAAAAGAGCTGAGCGGGAAGCATGAAGCCCATAGGGCAAGAGGGCAAAGGGAGACTGTATTTAAACCAAGACCCCTGATGGAAGCCAAGGCATACCCCTGTAAGTCGGGGTGTGTGGCTGTCAGTTGATCATGGGTGCTTTGGCACCCTGGGCCGCCCAGCAAGTCCTTCCAACTAATAAAGGGGAACAACAGGGACCCTTCTGACCAGACCCCTGAACACAGCTGCCCACAGAGATTCCAGGGAGCCCTGTGGCCACATTGCCCCCATAACCGCACCAGCAACTCCACCACGGCTCTCCCTCCCTCCTGGTGTAGATAACCTCAAGGGTTTGTACCTGGATGCAGGTGATGGCAGGCACTTGCTTCTTCAAGAAATGCATCCTGGCGTTGAACTCCCGGCGGACAAGATAGCCACGGCAACGAGCCTGCAGCTGGGTGATGAGGCTCTCGTTGGCCAGCCACAGCTGCTCTCGGTTGTAGGCAGCCGTGACAGCTGAGATGGTGCTCTGGGGGCAGAGAAATAGGGCCCAGCTGAAGGCATGTTCGCCTCAAAAGCCAAGCAGGATCTGAAGGGCTCCCCGACTCTCTCGCACCTTCCTTGCAGCTGCTACTCTGCAGCTGGCCAGCCTCGGAGGGGTGTGATGCGTTAGGCAGGGACATGAGAAGAAAAGGTTCTCCTCTCTGCATCAGCACCCAAGCGTGGGAGCCTTTGGCCTATCAGACAGGCTGCGTTTTCTGGTTCCTGGCCAGCAAATTCCTCTAAGGTTAATTGCTGCTTCCCCTTCTTCCCATGTTCTGATATTTATTTGACTGTGTAAAATGTAGGAAGTGCATGAATTATTTAAGTAAATGACTAAGAACTTATGCCAGTCTCTCCCTGGCCTTTCGGGGTGGCACAACTCTCTGACTGGCTTTGGGTGGAAAGAGACCGACACAACCAACCAACCTTCTGGCCTTGTTGGTGCCAAGGACCCGGAGGACCCCTGCCTTCGCCACGTACCTGGATGTCCTCCCGGGAAAGCTGCGTGTTGTTCTGGACAAATCCCTGGGGTTCTTCCCAGCCTCCCTCTTTGGTCTGCAGGTTATGGTAATAATGGTAGCCGCCCTTCACCCAGTGCTTCACCCACTCACTGCCATTGTCCCCTGGGGAAAAGAAGAGAGCAAGCAAATGACCGTCACCCAGTGCTGAAGCCCCCTGACCCCGCCCAGCTGATCGCTGCCACCTCCAGCGGGCGCTTCTGTGCAACAGCAGAGAATACCCATTGCAGAATCGATCCCTGGCATGTGGCTCCTGGTTCAGCTGCTGGCAGGAGGGAAGTGATAGGAAAGCCTTCTCCCCATCCCAAACCGTGGAAAAAGTCAAAAGTTAATACTGGCTTGGAGGAATGCCAGCCTAGCCTCCCACAAAGCCCAGCCCACCTCCCACTCCCAGACTTTCCACCATTCTCCAGGCAAGGAAGTCTTTGTTGGGGGGGGAGCTCAAGCACCCCTGGGTCCCTTTGCCGTTTCCTCCCCCCGCAGTGCCGCTGTTTACCTGCTGCCAGTTTTGTTCTCTTGGCTTCAGCCAATTCCTGCTGGTACATGTCTGCACATTCTGGCGTCACACCATACAGTCCAACGTCTGCTGAGCGCAGGGAGCTGAGGGTTTTCCCAACATTAGCCTCATCCACAGCCTCATTAATGGCCAAAATTCCTAAGGAAACTTGGACGAAGTACAAGACAAACCCCTGTTATCTCAGCGTACCTGTTCTCAGCATACCTGTTCAGCATACCTGATCCACACGGACACTGTTCCATGTAATTCACAAGCTTAACAGACCAGGGGTGGGGAAAGTGCTGCTGACAGGCTGCATGCTGCATGCGCCCAAGCCCCCCCCCCAGCCCTGAAAAGCCCCCAGACCAACCCCACTGACCAATTTATTTTGCAAAGTGAAAAAGCTGCCCATAAAAAGCCCAAAGCACTGTACCTTAAAACACTCCCTCGGTTCCTGCCACCTCATTACTTTACCAAAAACTAGCTGAAAACAGGCCACCCTCCCCCGCAACTGAAAACAGGAAGTGCCTTGCCATCTTCCCATCTCATTTCCTGGAACAGGGGGACAACCTTGCCAAGTCCTCAGTGGCCAATCCCGTCTCCAAACCTCTCACTGGCACCTGCTGTCTTACGGCACACATAAACTCTGGCTCTGCCTGCCTGCCTGCAACTTCACACCACCTTTTCAGCCCAACTGGCACCAAAAAGGAGGACACTTTCACACCAGAACGTGGGGTGGGGGGTGCTGCAGTGCTCTCATCTGCTAGGGGGCTTCTCTCTCCCATGCTGAAGCGGTGGTCCCACAGCCAGCTTAGGGGAGAGACCCCTTGCCTGGGATTTACTCTGTGTCTCTTGCCAGAAAACAGCCCAGGACAAAGTTGCTTGTGTCTGTTGCAGAACTAGGCAGAACAGCCAGATTGCTTACCTGCGAATCTCTCATCAAACCCCTTTTGCAGTGGTTATTCAAGTGGTTGGTCATTTGTGCCCTTGCATAAAAGGGTTTTGTGCCCACCCAGAGACCCTCTTCAGAATGTTCTAGAACTGAGTAGACTTTGGTGGGAACCCCAGCCCCCCAACTGCGCACATTCTAGCCTGCCAAACCTACTCTTCCCTTGGTTTTGAAGTCCAGCCAGAAAAAAACAGAAGGGACCTGGAAAAAATGCGAGGTTGTGTGAAGGCACACAGGACCTTTCGAAGAACCATTAACTACAGGCAAGCAACCAGTTCTTCTTCTTCTCCACAGTCTCTGTGCCTCACACGAACGGGTAATCAGCCAGCTGACCACTGGAGGCGAGACAGTTTGTGACAGATCCCTTTTTAGGTGCAGTTGTCTTTTTTTCTAGGGTAGTTGGTAGGTGTTTGGCCTGGCTCAGACACCCGGAAGTGGACTCCCGTTCATGAGCTAATTTGACCATGGCAAGCTTCCTTAAGGAGTAAAGCTATTTGGGAACCATGCGCTAAAGGGTCTTCTCATGGAAACCAAAGACCATAGAATTCTGCATCCAAAACAGGTAACTGTTGACACACAGGTGTTGTGGGTGATGTTTCATAGGCTGTTGAAATGGTGGCAAAGACTTCAAAGATCTGGCAGAGTGCTTTGGAGAACATGACTGGCGGTGCTGGGATTGTCTGTATGGTCTCCTCTGCTGGCTTCCTAGTGGTTGAGAAGGCATGCGAGCAAGAAGATCCAAGGGGGAGATTTGGATCTTAGTGAAGGTATCGTTTGAGACAGTCTCCAGTAGGCGCAAAAGCGCCTTTGGTGTTGATGCGGCACAACAAAACCCAATTCCTTTGAAGCTGTACAAGTCTCAAGGAGAAAGTCCAATGCCTTCCTGTCAATGTGCCTCCGGTTGCCCTTGGAGATGCCTGCGGAATGGAGCCGTGCATACCACTCCAAAGCTATGACCTTAGCAGCACAGTCTGCAGCCTGACAGACTGGATTGTCTAGTCAAATTATGTACCTCTTGCTGGCTGTCAGACTTCTTGGACACTGTAGGCATGTCTTGTTTCTTATCTATTCTGCTTTGGTCAGATCTCACATGGAATACTGCACCACAATTCAAAGATATTGAGAAGCTGGAGCGTGTCCAGAGGGGGGTGACCAAAATGGTGGGAAGTCTGAAAGTGCCCTATGAGGAGTGGCTTAGGGATCTGGGTATGTTTAGTCTGGAGAAGAGAAGGTTAAGAGGTGATATGATAGCCATGTTTAAATATTTGGAGGGATAGAGCAAGCTTGTATTCTGCTGCTCCAGAGACTAGGACATGGAGCAATGGGTTCAAACTCCAGGAAAAGAGATTCCACCTAAACATTAAGATGAACCTCCTGACAGTAAGAGCTGTTTGGCAATGGAATCCACTGCTGCCTGGGAGTGTGGTGGAATCGCCTTCTTTGGAGATTTTTAAACAGAGGTGGGATGCCCATTTGTTGGGCATGCGTAGGTTGTCTTCCTGAATTGCAGAGGGGGGTTGGACTAGATGGCCCTCATGGTCTCTTCCAACCCTTATGATTCTATAATCTTTGGTTTCCACAAGAAGGTTCTTTAGCGCATGGTGCCCAAATAGCTTAGCCCCTTTAAAGGTTGCCATGGTCAAATTAGCTCAAGAACGGGAGTCCGCTTCCCTGTGGCCCAGGCTGGACACCTACCAACCATCATGGCTCCAATTACCCTAGCAGAAAAGACAACTGCACCTAAAGAAGAATCTGTCACAAATTGTAAGTTCCTGCACACCTTCATAAGCCCCCTGTGAAGAGGTTTCTGATCCAAGTTGTCAATCTGAAGAATATCCTCCACCCACCCGTAGGATTGCATCTGTAGCAAAAAAGAGATCCGGTGGTCTGCCATACTTCACCCTCGGACGATTCAGACAGAGAGGAAGAGGCTTCTGCAGCTCCTGAGTCTGAGGAGCTGGGAGTTGAGGCAGAGGGAGACCCTACACCCCAGCAGGAGGTGCTGGCGATGCTGACTGCCAGTACACTCAAAATGGCCACCATCATGGGACTCAAAATGAGAGGAGCAAACAAAAGGACGGCCATGAATGACCTCCCCAAGATGGCAATGATGAATGACCTCCCTAAGATGGCTTCCAGCTCCTTTACCATCCCTTGAGACATCAAAAAGGAGGGAATCAGAGAGCTGGCGAATAATGATGGGAAGCTCCGTGGCTAAGTGGCCTGCAGGCTTAACCGGAGAAACGGTAAGGGTGCCCAACTGTTTGCCACCTTCTACCACTGCCGCCAGTCCATCCCTGGCCCTGTTAGTTTGTTGGAGAAGGACAGGCAGGTCTTCCAAAGAACCTCCTGCTATTACCATCAACCATCTCCCTGTCCTTAATCAATATCAGGCACTTGCCTAAAAGCTTTGCTACAGGCACTGCTGCAGCCATATCTGGAGCTGGCAAAGCCCTCTCCCCCACGCTAGTCTGCTGCCAACACTGGGGAGGTTTTGTCCAATTCAGGGCTCCTGGAGCAGTCAGGGCACTCAGCCAGGCACGAGAGAAGGAGGACTTCTTATGCGTCCCCAAGGCAGCTTCGCTTCTCAAAGAATCAACCCTTTCACCCACTGGAGCCACCAGAACAGGGAGGGGAAAGAAAAGCCAGAAGGGAAGAAGGATTCTTTCCCTTTCCTTTCCTAAAGGCAAGCAAGACCCAAGAGAAAAGAAGGAAAGAGAGGCCCAAGACACCAGCAAAAATCAACAGGGTAAAAGGAAGAGCAAAGCTCAAGAAACGAGGAGAAACTCCAGCAGGAGAAAAAGGAGCTCTGCTCTGGGCAGCAGGCAGGGAAGGAAGTGACGAGACAAGAGGGCAGCAGACTAAAGAGCTGACCATTTTCTCCGATGGCTTTAGCGCTTTTCCTGCCTGTTCTGCGCCATGATTGGGTAAAACCCATCATGTGTGGATTCCTCCTCTCTCCAACCTGCAAACACGCATAGTTGTAGGAAGGGGCAGGATTCCCACCAAAGACGACTCTGCTCTAGAACATTCCAAACCAGTGTAAAAGGCGTTTGGTCAGGGACGAAGAAGCAGCGGGGGACCAACGCTGCCCCCGAGCCCACCCGCTCAGCACTGTCAGGTGCCAGCAGAGGCTGCCCACATGGGTCCTTAAACAGGAAGGGAGACTTACACCGCTGGGCTTCCTCTGTGTCACGGTTGGACTGATGGATCCCTCCCTGAATCTCATCCAGCCAGAGGACTGCAGTTTCATCGCGGGTTTCCTGAAGGCAAAGCACAGAAACCAAAGTGAAGCAAAGTCTCCCTGCTGTTCGCTGGGGACAGAAAGCAAAAGCCACCGCTTCTCTCCAGGGACTTAAGCCTCCCCCTCCCCAAATGAGGGATCGGAAGGGAAGTGTAGTGACTGCAACCCAAAGGGTGCTACACCTCCCTCAACAGATTGGCTCCCGGGACAGATGCAGAGCAGTCGAGGGGCGGGTACTGATGACTACGCAGCAGATTGGTTAGTTGTACAAAATGTAAAGCAATGTCTTTAGTAAATGTAGATGTCAAAACACTCGCTGCAATTCCAGGTAAGTGGTTTTCCAGGGCACAAGGCCACCATTAATTCACTGAGGTTTCTTCTGTCCCAAACAAGGAGAACATCTTCAGAGCCAAAGCCCCAGCTGAACCCACAACCCATTGTTTTGCTTGATGCTCAAGGAGCACCTGACAGTATTAAGTCTCACTCTGTCTGCTCAACTTTGAATAAATTGGGTTTTCCATCAAAATTTATGAAAAGATGCAGGTTTTTACATTTTTTTTAACAAGCCTCACTCCATACATACACACAGTATTACAGGGAGAGGGGGGAGCACGTGGGGGGAGGTCTAGATCAGGGCTTTTTAAGCTCCTGTACAAAGACTCTATGCTTTGTTTCCCTTTGTACCTCTGATCCCATTCACATGTAAAATCAACTCCTTGTAGGTAACCCACAAGGGAAAAAATCCTCTAGAAAAGAAAGCTGTCCCACTGTTGTGATGAATTAAGTAAGAAAGCAGTAAGGGTGGGGAGAAACATGCCAAAGGAGTACTTTTCTTTATCTGCCATCTGGCTAAATTTGAAGGTGAACAGCTTGGGCTGTGACCCAAAGAGAGGCAGGGTGCCCTCCCTGGAAAGGGAACCAGCCCCGGCTTCTCAGGGAACACAGAAAGAGGATCCCTGCCTTCCCTGTTCTCCACCCATCCAAAAACAGGAGGGCTGATAAAGAGGCCAGTGAAGAACCATAAACACAAAATACTTATGGCTGGACCCAACCAAGTGTCTCCCAAGAGGAAAGAGGGAGGCACACAGGGTTCAAAAGGCCCAGGCATGCTGCTCTTGGCCTCAGTGTTTGTCGCTAAACTGCCCAACACATGTCTGCCCAAATCATCATCCTGTACTCTCCCTAAGAAGAATACCTCCAGCAGAGGAATCAGAGGACAAAAAGCTCCTCTCCCAGGGACATGAGGCGGCACCACAGAGGGCGACCAACGTAAAGCCAGGGGCAGGGCAGGGACAGGGAATCTCTGGCTTGCAGGCAGAATACAGCCTGTGTTTTCCCCCCCACACCCGCATCCTAATTAGGGAAGGGAATTGGTGGGTGAAGCCAGAGCTAGACTCTGTCAGGACTCCGGGGGCTGCTCCTTACGGTGTTGCAGGAAAGGGGCTGCAGAAGACTTTGGAGGTCCTGCTCTGAAATCGGGGAGGGGGCAGCAGGCAAGGCCCAGAGCATGCGTGCCCGAGAGAGAAAAGGAAGGTGTGTGAGTGCGTGAAAGGGGCTGTGTGCCAGTCATGCAGTGGGTGGGCAGGCAACCCACCTGCTCAGGGCTCTGCCCCCTTGCCAGCACATGTTCCCCAATAAGGTTAACGAGGACCAACTCACACCTCAGGCATAAGGTGTCCTCAATCTCTGCTTTAAAAGGAAGTTATCATGTTCCAGCACAACACAGAAAGAGCTATGCTGACCCACGAAAACCAAGTCAGGCAACACCACTATCAGGGCCAAGTAAAATGCCACAAAAGGGGTCACACCTTTGTGTTCTCCAGGCGGTACGGAAAAGCTGGATGCAGAAAAAACAGAAAGGTCCCACAATGAGGCCCACAGTCAAGGATCAGCTTCCCCCACGCAAACAGAATCAGATCCCTCCTAGCAGTGCCTCCTGGGACAAAGTAGTGAGGGCTCAGCTCCAGGGAGCAGCACTGCAAGGAAGATGGCTCCCTCCCTCTGACAGCAAGCGACCATGAGGCAAGTGCACCTGCGCGCACACATATATGTGCACACACACTTGGCAGGATCATTTTTGCTTCAAATGATTCCAATAGCATTCTCCAAATACTGGCAAAGGGATTTGTCAAATTTTATTTGGAATGGGAAGAAAACCAAGAATAAAATTTCTCCTTCTTTGCAGTCTCCTTCTTTGCAGATTTTTAAGCAGAGGTTGGATGGCCATCTGTCATTGGGAGTGCTTTGATTGGGTATTCCAGCATGGCAGAAGGGAGTTGGACTAGATGGCCCTTGGGGGATCTCCCAACTCTAGGATTCTATGAAAATTTAAAATAATGACAGAGTTGAAGGAAAGAGGAGGTCATAGAAACATAGAACCACAGAGTTGGAAGAGACCACAAGGGCCATCCAGTCCAACCCCATTGTCATGCAGGAATATACAATCAAAGCATTCCCGACAGATGGCCATTCAGCCTCTGTTTAAAAACCTCCAAAGAAGGGGACTCCGCCACACTTGGAGGCAGCAGCGTATTCCACTCTTGAACAGCTCTTACAGTCAGGAAGTTCTTCCTAACGTTTAGGTGGAATCTCTTTTCCTGGAGTTTGAACCCATTGCTCCGTGTCCTAGTCTCTGGAGCAGCAGAAAACAAGCTTGCTCTACCCTCAATATGACATCCCTTCAAATATTTAAACATGGCTATCATGTCACCTCTTCACCTTCCCTTCTAAACGAAACATAACCAGCTCCCCGAGCCGCTCCTCATAGGGCATCATGGCTTCCAGACCTCCCACCATCCTGGTCGCCCTCCTCTGGACAATGGTGTTCATTATTATCCACGATTATCATTATTATCCACACACACCCGAACCAAAACCCAGCAGATACGGGGTCCTACTGTGTACTCTTTGTTACAATCTGAAAGATTTTTTTATATGATGTACCAATGATATCTCTCCCCAGTTAAACTGACGAGAATGTATAAACAGGTAAATAACAATTGTTGGAAATGTAAAAAAAAGTTCATTTATTTTTCCACATGTGGTGGACATATTTATTAGGGATAGATCAGCAAAAAAAATTTTTTTTTGAGAGAAGCAACTTATGTGTGAAAAATGTTATAGGAACAGAAGGGGATTTAATGAGTACAGAGTTTGAAAAGTGAAAAATTAAGATACAGTTGTCCCTGCGTATTCGCGTCTTTGTATTTCATGGTTTTGCCTATTCACGGTTTCTGCTTGCAGGCTCCCTGTGCAGCTTGGATGGGGGGACAGGTCACCACCAACACCCCCCATTCAAGCCGCTCTCGGCCCGAGCCTGCAGGCTCCCCATGTGGCTTGCATGGGGTGGGGGGACAGGTCGCCACCACACACACCCATCCAAGCCGCTCTTGGCCCAAGCGGCCTGGTGGCGGCAGTGGCCTGAGAGGCCTATTTTAATTCACTTTTTTTCATTTTTGCAGGGGTCTTGCACTTGTAACCCCCGCAAAAATGAAGGGACAAATGTACTTGACTACAAGGATTTAGCAAGTGTATAGTTATTATATTTTGTTTTGTAAACTGATGTAACTGTAAGTTAATCGATACTTAGTTGGTATTTATAGTGGTTGTAGAGGTTAGAAATAATTAGGTGTTAAGGATATGTTTGTTTAAGATAGAGTAATGATGATATATAGAGTTATATACTTTTAGTAGGCCTAAGTTGCAAGTCTTTTTTAAATACATTTAACATTTTACTTGTTTAGTATAGGTTTTATTGAGTCTTGTTTTTGTTTTGTCCTGTTTGATTTGTTTGTTTTTGTCATTGTTTCTTTGAAAAGAATAAAGATATGTCTTTTTTTAAAAAGAAGAAGAAGCCATGTCTCAACTTAAAAGGAAAGCAATGCTGGAGTTGTCCAGAACTCTAAGAGCTGCCACAGCCCCGAAGGCGGTCCCCCATTTCCTCCCACACCCTATTGCCCTTGTGGGGTGAGGCAGGTCCCAAGCGCCAGGCAGGTCTGCAAAGCTGAGCTGCTCAAATGGCCCGAGAAGCCCAACCCAGGCAGGCAAAAGGGATTTCCTAGGCCAAGAGCTCATGGCAGCAAAGCACGCAGAAGGAGCAGGAGGGGTAGAGGAAAGAAGCCTTCGCCCGAACAGCCAGCCCCCTCACGCCCCCCCAGCGCACCAGCACCGGCAGCCGCAGCCCTGCCGCTCACCTGCGCTTTCTCCCTTTTTGCACGGAGCAGCACGTCTTGGTAGTGTTGTGCCACTCTGGGTGTCACACCCTCCAGTTTTGCTGCAGGAATTTGGAGGGCCTGTAGAGTCTTTTTAGCATCTCCTTCATCCAAAGCCTCGTTGATGTGCCCAATTGCTAAAATCCCTGGAACAGGCACAAAAAGAAGGAAGGACTTAAAACCTAGTTAGGCCAAGCGAGGAGACCTAGCCTGGCCAAATGACCACCACCAGCAGCACTACTGCTCTTGAAGGCAATGCTCACACCTCACTGGTCCATCAAGAAGGGTAACTTTGTCTCAGCTGCAAGCGCTGCTCGAGGCGATGCCTGCCGCTTTCCCAGGTGCCCCAGCTGTGCCCGGGGATGGAGAGAGCTCCAGAGCCACTGCCCAACTCTTCCACCTTTTCTCCGTTAACAGCGTTACAAACACACACTCATATTCACTGTGCAGGTAAGAGACAGTACTGGGAAAACATGGGAGATTTCTACGATGGAGATGCTTGGCCCTTTGTCAAATTCAGCAGATGAGGGAAGGCAGCTGCACAGCCAAAGCCTTGCCCAGATGCTCCTTGTGAGAAACAGCGGTCATCCACCCTCAGGGGAGACCCAGCCCACCCCCAGCCCACCCTTCAGCTGTGGGGCCCAGGAAGCAGACACGGGAGGCTGCAGGAAGCTGAGACTGAGACGTAACTCAGGTCTACACACACAAACACATACAAACGCCTGGGTTGCATCATGTCGTTTCCAGCCTACAACTTCCTGCTGATATGATTCATTTTATATATATATATATATTTGATAAAGCAGAATACAGTATAATCTGATCTTCACCAAGCCTACAAAAGGATGTGAAGCACTTTAGGGAGCAGAAAAACTGGAATAGGCAGCCCGTGGTTGACTGCAGGTGCAGCTGGCTGAGGAGCAACATCTGGTTTACACGGAGTCTCTCCAAGGCTGCAGGAGCCAAGCCCTATTTACGCCACTCTGGCTGTCAGTTTCCACCCCCAGTTCAGCTAACATGGGAGGGAAGGGCCTGGCTTTTAGAGAGGCGACAGAGCAGAACAGCGGCAAGCCCCTCGTGGAGCCGCAGCAGGCCACAATTCACCAGGGCTGGCCACCCTGAGCAAGGGGAGCTGGGGCCTGGCTCAATACAGGGCAGCAGCTTCCTGTTCTGCTATGGCACAGAATGGTGCCTGCAGCCCGGCTGGTGGCTTCCTGCCCACAAAGGAATAGGTCGGCTGCACCAGGGAGTCAAGCAGCCCGCTCAGTTCTGAAGTGATGGCGGAGGACACCCATTTCCCTTCCACCCAAGTCAACAGCCTGTAGTCACCGCACGCTCAAGCCCTGGAGACACACACACACCCCTTTCACACCTTTGGCCGCAGCCCACAGCCCACTGGCCTGGAAAGGCCTCCCTGGAGCCAGTGCTACTCCTCCAGGGCCAGTGCATTCTTAATTTCTGCCCAAGGCTAGACCTAAGTTGACCTCACACGCTGCTGGCTGCCCTCCCACTCCCCCCAGCTCTTTCAGGGAATGAACGTGACCCCTCCATGGAGCACACAGGAGAAAAAGCAAAAGGAAAATGGCCACAGCTTGCCAGGGAAGCCCGCTGCCCGACGGCTGGCAGCTAAGCCTGCCACTGCCGCCAGGGAAGTGGATACGTCACCTCTCAGCACCCCTTGCCGGTCTCTCACTGCCCCCTCTCAAACGCCCTCTGCGGGTGAGGTGAACTGCCTGTGTCCCTGGAGTCTGAGGCTGACTTCCCCACAGGACCCCAAGCAATAGGGCTGGGGAAGGAAGGCTGGCTGGGACCAGGCTCATCTCTCTGCCCACACTAGCTTTCCAGCCCTGCCCTGGCCACCGGCAGCATCCATGGGGACAACAGGAGGCCTCCAGCCTCGACAACCAGGCATCCCACCCAGAAACTGCCCCTCCCCTCTCCTGGTCCAGCAGGGGGTCGCCACTTACTCTCATGTTCCTCTTGTACCACAACGTTCACACGGTCAACACATGACTGGATGTCATTCCATGTGATGAACTCCGTCCCTTCGGCCTGCACCTGAGATTTCAGCCGCAGCAAGTCATCAATGTATCTGCCATGACCAAGAGAAAAGACAACATCCTCAAGGAGCCCCCAGCACCAGAAACAGCAACACAGAAAACCCTCAGGCAGGGCCAGAAATGAGTAAGACAGAAAGGACAGGAACCTGAGTGGACCAGAAAGGAGCCGGAGGCGTGCAAGGCCTCCACCCCACCCCAAGGCCAGACCTTACCTGCCTCTCTTCCTAGGCCACCTGTGACCAGCCCCAAACACGTCAGGGGAGGGCTTCCCGGCCAGGCCATGGCTGAGCCACCTGCCTCCTTCACAGTTCCCCTCCTCAACACCCCCTGCCCGACCTGGTCGAGTCTCTCTGCTCCACCACAGAGACAACTGGGATTCTACTGGGCCTCTGAATGGACTCCAGTCACCTTGAGCTGCTCTCAGGCACTTCTGCTCTTGGAAGGAGAAAGACCCAGGGCAGGGGGAGGGCCGGGGGCAACTGAGGCTCTGGCCACCCTGAACCAGAACTGACCTCTGGGAGTTTTCATCCTCGACATTTGTCAGGCCCGTCACTGGGCTGCTCAGCTGCTTCCAGATCATATTGACATCCCCAGAGTCCAGGGCTCGGTTGATTAGGGCCACAGAAGATAACATCTCCACAGCAACTGACAGTTCTGGGTGAGTGAGGTTACCCTGGAAGAGGAGAAGGCGGCACCGATGACCACTCCTGCCTCACAAGAGGTCCTGTGCACAGAGGCACCTCCCTTCAGAAAGAGGCCGGAGAGCCACCTGTTGCTGGCGATGCTCTAGCCGGAGATCCTGCACTGGGGGGAGGAGTGCACTCGATGGCCCACGAGGCCCCTTCTAACTCTAGGAAACTATTAAGTCTATGTAAGCAAGACTCAGAGGAAAAGCAACAAAGTTCAGTGGCACCCTGAAGGTTAATCAATTTGTTATGGCACAGGAGTTCATGAAGTGCAACAGGTGCAGGAACGGACGGAGAATTCCAGGTACTTCTCATAGAATCACAGAGTTGGAGAGACCACAACCCCCTTCTGCCATGCAGGAAAAAACAATCCAAGCACTCCCAATGACAGATGGCCATCCAGCCTCTGCTTAAAAACCTCCGAAGAAGAAGGAGACTCCACCACACTCCCAGGCAGTGCATTCCGCTTCCAAACAGCTCTTACTGTCAGCAGGTTCTTTCTAATGTATAGGTGGAGTCGCTTTTCCTGTAATTTGAACCCATTGCTCTGTGTCCTAGTCTCTGGAGCAGCAGAAAACAAGCTTGCTCCATCCTCAGTATGACATCCCTTCAAATATTTAAACATGGCCATCATGTCCCCTCTTAACCTTCTCTTCTTCAGACTAAACATGCCCAGCTCCCTAAGCCGCTCCTCATAGGGCATCATGGCTTCCAGACCTCCCACCATTTTGGCTGCCCTCCTCTGGACATGTTCCAGCTTCTCAATATCCTTCCTGAATTGTGTTGCCCAAAACTGGACACAGTATTCCAGGTTAGGTCTGACCAAAGCAGAACAGAGTGGCACTATTACTTCCTTTGATCTAGACACTATACTCCTATTAATACAGCCTAGAATCGCATTGGCTTTTTTAGTTGCTGCATCACACTGCTGACTCATGTTCAGCTTGTGGTCCACTAAGACTCCTAGATTCCTTACGCATGTTCTGCCATCAAGCCATGTGTCACCCATCCTAGATCTGTGCATTTCATTTTTACTGCACAAGTGTAGTATCCTACATTTCTCCCTGTTGAAATTCATTTGGTTAGTTTCGGCCCAGCGTTCTAATCTGTTCAGGTCATTTTGGATTCTGATCCTGTCCTCCAGGGCATTAGCTACCCCTCCTAATTTGGAGTAATCTGCAAACCTGATAAGCATGCCCTCTATTCCCTCATCCAAGTCATTGATAAAGATGTTGAATAGCAGTGGGCCCAGGACAGAACCCTGTGGCACCCCACTAGTGGTCACTTCTTTCTAGGATGAAGAGGAGCCATTGGTGACTACTACCCTTTGGGTTCGGTCAGTCAACCAATTACAAACCCACCTAACAGTTGCATTGTCTAGCCCACAGGTTACTAACTTTTTGCAAGAATGTCATGGGGGACCTTGTCAAAAGCCTTACTGAAATCAAGATACACCACATCCACTGCGTTCCCTTCGTCTACCAAGTTTGTAACTCTATCAAACTCATCTCTTTGTAACTCAAAGAGATGAGATTAGTCTGGCATGACTTGTTTTTGAGTGATCCATGTTGACTTTCAGTGATCATGGCATCCCTTTCTAAGTGGTTCCAGACTGTCTGTTTAATGATCTGCTCTAGAATCTCCCCTAGTATTGATATCAGGCTGACTGGGTGGTAATTATTTGGGTCTTCTTTCCCCACCCCCCTTTTTAAAGGTGGGGACAACATTTGCCCTCCTCCCGTCTGCTGGGACCTCTCCTGTCCTCCCGGATTATTGATAGTGGCTCTGAAATTACTTCTGCCACTTGCTGTTGTTTTTGCTCCAGGAGACTCATCACACGGCCCCTTCAGGCAGGCTCCTGCCCACAACACTGGTGGGCCAGGAAGGAAGAAAGAGAACGGCAAGACGCCTGCCTGGACCACTCTTGACAAAATGCTGTGCACCTCAGGCATATGGACCCACAGGATGGGATCTCAAGAGCTCAGCAATCAAGTCGTGAAGAGCAGACACAGCTTACCAGCCACTCCATTCCCCAAATGCTCCTCTACCACCACTAACACACATACAGTGCAGGAGCACAACAGAACAAAGCAGCCCACTGCCCGCCAACGGTGGGATGGGCCCAGGGAAACGGCAGGCCTGAGGAGCAGGCGCCCAAGACATGTTTACCACTGTGCACACATGCAGCAGGGAGCCAATCCCAGCTACGTGGCATGTCTACCTGAAAGATAAACGTGGTTGACAGCATGCATTCTTCTTTCTCATTCACACACACACACACACACACACTTGTAGGTGTGCCCCAAACATCTTTCACTCGGGCACCTTGCAAACAAATTGGACAGGGCAGCCCTCAGAAAAGGGGGCCCTGGCACTTACGTCTGGACTCTGCTGCTGGAGGGTGGCCAGTTCCCGCTGGTACAGCTCGGCGGCAAAAGGATAGACCGGAGGCAGCTGGGCCTCGGGGTTCATCAGCTCCACCACCGTCTTCTCGGAAAGGCCGTTGCGGATGGCCGCGTTGATCCGCCCCACCGCTGCCAGTCCTGGAATGGCAGAAGGGGAAAAGAAGGAGGAAGGCTGGGGAGCCGAAAGCCACAGGGAAGCGGGAGCGCCCAGGGGCCAGCAACTCCAAAATTGCATGCGCACACCCATGCGTGCACCCACACATATCATTCGCCTCAGGATTCAGCAACTGCACACTGCTTTCCCCAACTGAACAGCAGGCCTCACGCAGGGACAGATTTCACCACTGATGAAAAGGGTACAAAAGCAAAGCCTCCAAGAGCAGCTTGCGCTGTTTCATTAAGTCAGAAGCAGAAGATGGGAGAAGCAGGTTCCGCAGAGAAAAATACACCTCCTGCTGTGCCCCCTCCCCGTGGGGAAAGTGCCCACAGCAAGGCGAGGTAGTTTGGCTTGACCGGTCCGAGGGCTTTGGGAAAATCCTCGGCACGACGCTGCTCACCAAAAAGAGACAGAGCCCAGGACCACACCAGTCCCGCTTTCTGAAGGCGAGGCGCTGTGCTCCTGGTTCCCAGGCTGCAGGGGGACACTGGGGAAGCCAGGAGGAGGGGGACATCTACCATGCCTAGCAGAATCAGAGCAGAAGAAGGTAGAGAAGACAGACAGGAAGACCTGGGAGAGAAGCCAAGCTCCAACGGAAAAGTTAAGGCAGGGAAAACCATCAGAGAGAAGGCAATCTGGCAAAATCACTGCTTCCCCATCAGCCCTCAGCGCACGGAAGGAGGAAGGGGTGCAGGGCCTTGTGGGGGAAAACTTACTCTGCTGGTACTGTTGGGCAGCACCGTTGGCCGTGTCCACCCCGGCCTGCACCTCCTCCTTCTGCAGGGGCTCCCCTCTGCCAGCCTGGGGGCCAAAGAGAACACGCTTCATCACTGCCCCCACCCTCCCCTGCTGTTCACTGGCTTTCCCCACCTTGCAACTCTAAGGCGGGAGCCAAGGTGGGCCAACACTCAGAGAGATACCGAAGGGCCCTGGGACACAGTTAGTGCTGCACATGGCCCTTCTGAGCTGCGAGTGCTGGCGTGCCGGCCAGACCAAACAAGCCGGGGCTGCAGAATCCTGCAGCAGCCCATCCACCTGGAAGCTCAGGGGTCCTCTGCAGCTCACAGGTCCTGAGCATCCAACAGGCTCTCAGCAGCACAGCCTCTAGAGGGAAAGCGCTGTGCCCAGGTCACCTGCACGCATAACACATGGGTACCTCCTGCTTTTGCTCCCTCTCTCTGACGAGCTGCTTGAGGTACCAATCGCTGTTTTCACGCTGAAGCCCCCGGAGGCCCAGGGACACGGAGGACAAGGCCTGATACAAAGCAGCAGCGTCTCCCTGGTCCAGAGCCAAGTCGATCTTTGACAAAGCCGAATGCGCTGGAGAGGAAGAGGAGAGAGGCCTCGTGGGGCAATTCTGCACTCTGGCTGGGATGGCTTCCCACGCGCCACCATCACAAGGCGAGGCAGAACCTCAGAGGGGTCAAGCGCCACCAGGAGTTTCTACCACAGGCTGGAGATGCTGAAAGCACAGCGGAAACGGCGCCAGTGGCCACAGCGGGGAAGGTGGTGGTAGCAATGAGAGCGCAGTTCCCAACCGGGCCTCGGGGACTTCCGTCAATCAACCTCCCCCTCGATTCTGCCGCTCAATCCCAACCTCGTCTCCAATGCAGCTTCGGTAGGACTTTGGGATCACAAAAGCACCCAAAGGAAGCCAGGGGTAAGTTCCCAAATCGGAGGGGGGTCCCAAACTTACTGTTGACTTTGTTGACGTTTCCTTGGATCTCTGCCTGCGTCAGCAGCTCTTCATACACGTCCCTTTCTCTGTCCACATCCTCCGCGGCAATCTGAAGGGCAAGAGGGCACCAGGGAGGAGTGAGGGTCTCTTCTGAGGAGCTGCTGTGGAGCCACTTACCAATCCCCAGGCAGAGGCCCTTGCCGTCTGCTTCCCCAGTGCAAGAGACAGTGTGGAAGCCAAGCCTAAAATCACAGCAACGAAAAGGCAGCTACTCCTCACATGGCCCAACCAGCACTACGCCCAAAGCGAGGCCTCTCAACCTCCAGTGCAAAATGGCCGGAACCTGGAGAAGAGCAAGATGACCAGCATTCGCTTTTCCCCTGGGAATGGCAGCTTCCCAACACTGCCTCCTATCTGCTGAGCCTCCCTCGTCCGTCACGGCTTGGCCACACTTTCCTAGCAATGTCGGGGCTAATGAAAACATGTATGTTCCAAGCACTTATTCCATTGCGGTAAAAAGGCAGATGGTCTCTGGAGTGGTGCGTGTGACTCCTGCGGGTGCAGCCACCTTCTGCATGGGGAGCCCCCAACTGAGTGGAATGGCCTCAGAACCCGTCACCACCAGAAGGCACCCCCTTTCCTCCGACCCTGCTATCCAAAAGAACAAAACCAGCACCCTATTCCCCCAAACCAGTCGCACCTCCTCCCCCCTCCCTGAGCAAAGCTGGGGCTCCAATCTGTCCCAACCCCTCTCCCCGTAGCCAGCAGCCACAGCGCTCCCACGAGAAGGGGAAAGAGGAAGAGAAGGCCCACCCTGTTCCGTGCGTTCTCCGTCTTGTCCTGCTTGGCCTGGTACAGGGTCTCCTGGTAAACTGGTGCCAGGAGCTCTTCGAGATTTACCAGCATGGCGTTGGGGTTCCTCATGGCAGCCAAGGTGTCAGCCGGGACCTGGCGGTCAATGGCGTCGTTGATGGCAATGACAGCTGCGTGCACTGAGGGGGGGAAGAGACACCAATGCCGTCAGCCGCAGCCTGGAGGTACCCAGTGGACACCCTGAAGCTTCAGGGGTTCAGCTCCTGCCTCCCACAGACACCCCCCCCCAGAGCTCAGCTCCAGAAGTCCCCTCCCCGTCCTGGAAGAGGCCAAGAGAGCTGCAGAAATCCCCAACGAGGGGGGAAAGCGAAGGGAGGCATACAGGAACCAGGCAGACCTCTGGCTCAGCAGGGACATTCAAGGCCCGGCAGCGGCTTCTGCAGCATGATTTGAGACCTCTCCTCTGCTTACAGGCAAAACCCACATGGAAGTACACACACACAGACCTTTCTATTAACGACACTATTCTGCTTCCAACCACCCGAGGGCAGAAAGGAGAGCAATCCATCGGCTCTTACATGCTGCTTCATCCACAGAGAGCTCGTTGGCCAGAATCCCACCAATCTTGCCAAAGGCTGGCATCTGAATCCCATACTTGTCCAGCTCACTTCGCATGTTGCTGATCTCCTCCTCTGAAACAACAGGGAAAGATCAACAGGCGAGGTCGGCCATCTTCCCCTGGATAAACCCCAACAGCCAAGGCCTGTAAAAAAGCAGGAGGGGCGCCCGGCGGCCATCAGCCCCGATTCCATTCCAGTGAAAAGTCTCTTGGGGGCAGCGCTTCCACAGGGGAGGGCACGTGCCTGGGAAGACAAGGCCTGAGGGCCTGGGCTGGTCTGGATCTTGGGTTTTGGCAAGCAGGAAGAAAAATGAAGGTGCACCCCCCTTTCTGGCTCCCCCCTCTAGAAATTTTTGGCCAGCCAGCAGGCCTGGCTCTCGCTTTGGCCTAAGGAAGGCAGGCTGCATGTCTCCCCTCACCTGTGAAGTCCACTTTGCCATACAGGTCCTGAATCTGAGGAGCCAACCCCAACTTAAACAGGTACAAGCTGAGAAAAGACAAAGAAGAGTCAAGGGCACGGCTCTCACGGGATTCGCACTGTGTCCCTCTTAGCTGACTCAGGAGTTATTCTTCTCCTTTGACAG
Organism: Gambelia wislizenii; assembly: GCA_030847615.1. Classification (NCBI taxonomy): domain Eukaryota; kingdom Metazoa; phylum Chordata; class Lepidosauria; order Squamata; family Crotaphytidae; genus Gambelia; species Gambelia wislizenii. The sequence continues at coordinate 135,553 of JAUMIR010000009.1, forward strand.
AAGGGCAGGATCAAGATTTAATAAGCAAACATACACAAATGTGCGAGACACCCTCATCAAGAAACGAGAAACGAGGGTGGGTGGGCATAGTCCAACCTCATGCGCAATACCTATACAAGTCATCCAGGCACCAGATTCAGGGATAAAAGCCTCAGCATGCTTTATGTGTATTTATTCTTTTATAAGTTTCTGTCATAGTGAGGAAAACATTATCAGAGTTAACAAGAAAAGAAAAATAAACTTAGCTGCTACCATTGCCACACATTCCCTATGTGTTCATTTTCTTCATGTCCAAGATTAATATTTTGTAATTCTTTTGTGTTAACTGATTTGGGAGCTCACATGGAAAACAATGCGTTGAATACTTTAAAGAAATAAATCCCTCATGCGTTCTCACCTGAGAGCATGGATGCAGTAGATGCAGCGCGGCATGTTCTTCCGGTCATAGATGTCTGTTGTTTCTGGGTAAAAAATCTGGAACCAGACAAACCCCCAAAGAGACTGACTGCATGCACACACGCCTGCTTGCCCAGAGGAGCCCCATACAAAAAAAGAAGGGGGCCTGCCCACAGAGGAAAACAGGAGGCCTCCTTTAGGCCAAAGGAAGGCCTTAGGAAAGACGCCGTTCTCTCTGGCCTTGCCCCCCCCCATTCCCAGCTCCCCTCCTCTGGCCCAGAGCCACCCCCAGACCTCCTGGCAGGGGGCTCTGGCAGGGGGGTGCCGGGGGCAGGTGTACGGGGCTTCCACCAAAGAAGGCAGCAGGCCAGTCTAGAGAAGCAGCTGTGCACCTCTGAGAGATGCTCTCATTCATTTACTTAAATATTTTGTGTGTGTGGAACAGAACTTGAGGCCTGGAGACCTGCCATCCGGCTACCTGCTTCTCTTCCTCATTCAGAGCATCTTCAGACTCTGCTTCCCCTCAGCCAGAGGTGGGCAAAGCGCAAGGCTCAGGGGCCCATTCTTTTGCTCCATACGCTCTCTGGGGGTATGGGGCATTTTCACACTTTGGGGGCCTTCTGGGACATTTTGGGTCAGGAGAGGCCTTTCCCTGAAGGAGGATGTGACTGATAATTACTTCCTGTTGCTAATAAAAGGTCTCTCATGTCCCAGGAAGGCCTAAACATGCTAAAAATGCCCACCATAGAAGGCACTGTGGCAGTCTTGGTCCCCCAAGGTCTTGCCTCCCACACTTGCCCACCCCTGCCCTCGGCCACCCAGCTCCCAGCAGCAACAACTTGAGGGGTCGGTCTCTGCTAAGCATCTCAGCTCTAACCAGGGCAGAGGTGCCTACATTAAACCCTCCCATAAACCTCCCGCCTAAACAGGTAAATCCACGATATTACCAGAGCTATTCAGTCTTATCTCCCAGGGGGCCTGTAAGCAGGAGAGAGTTTTAATTGTGTGCCACAGCCACTGAAGGGCTGACAAAGGAGACACAGAAACAGTCATGGTCACGGGGTTTTCCTGGAGAAAGAGGCCCTTGGGCGCCCGTTCCGACACCAGCTGCCACCCCCACAAAGACACAAAGGCTCCTTCTCTTGCCGGTTACCTTGGGCAGGCCGATTTCCGCCATCGCATTCAGCCACTGGATCACGTTGTCAGTGTGCCGGAAATGGAGGCCTGTGGCCTGGAACACAGAGGGGGAGATGAGAAGCCACTCTGCAGCCACATTTGTTGAGAAACCACAGACCAGGGCAGGGAATCACCCTGAAGCACCAGGACAGAGAAAAGCTCTGTCCAAAACCCTCACTCTACCAATGTGCCCCTTTGAAAGGTATTGCTAAGCCTCCCTTAAAAAAAAAAGATTTTCTGTGAACCAGCAAAACTCTGTTAATTAGTGTCATGTATGTACTGCCTTACTGACAGGTCTTGCATATGGCAAAATCATGCTGGCCAACGGCTCTGCCAGAGAGAGGCCAACTCTACCTTGTGGGCTTAATTTTCAGCACACACGATTTTTGTTATTACTTACTAGCAGGTGTACCCACCTTAGCATGGATCAGAAACCCCTCAGGCGCCACGCCAAGGGGGCTGCCCTTCCCTCAACACCCACCCGAGTGCCCTTCCTCCCCTCTCAGCCAGCCCGAGCCTTGCTGCTCTCTCCCCACAAAACTTTGTGCTTCCTTTGATTCCTGGGGGGCTCTTTTCTTCCCCCGGCCCCCAAACATCTTGTCCCTTAAATTCCTGAAGTGTTTAAGGAAGGGCTCCACAGAGAGAAGCAGGAACTGTGCCTCAGACACCCAGCGAGATGTCTAGTGTCACTGTGGAGAACGGGGCACGGGAGGCCAGACGGCAGCGTCCGCTCAGCTACTTAAAGAAGTCTGCCTGCGACAGACTGAAGATGCAAGCTACAGAGTTTTAAATTATCTATAAACAATCCATTCATTCCAAGCACAAAATAAGCTCCTGGCTGCGCATCCTCTTTAAGGATCTAGCTTTTATGATTTCAGACCTAGGGTAGAGACAGACAGACACACACACTAGAGAAGTGTGAAGGCCTGGAAAAAACTGCAAACATTCAGAGGAAACCTCAGGCTTCTCCCCTTTTTTTAATGTAGCACTTTTTTTCTGGAAAAGCTGGAAAAATTGAATTATACAGTCGTCCCTTCACATTCGCGGCTTTGACTTTTGCGGTTTTGCCTTGGGTGGGTGGGCGGGCGGCGAGCCACTCGGCCAGTTGGGCACAAAGCCTGGAGGGCCCAAGCAGGAAGTGCAGCCTGGGATGCCGGCTTGCAGATGGTTAGCCAAAGTGGCCGGAGGCAGCCGAGTCGCCCCACAGCCCTCCTCTGAGGCTCAGAGAGAGTGACTTGCCCACGGTCAGCCAGTGGGCTTTCATGGCTGACTGGGATTCGAACCCTAATTTTGTGGAGTCCTGCCCCACGATGGTTCTCGCTACTGTGCATAATCTTACATAAAAATCTACCTGCTATATAGTTTTAAGAAATAATATAATGCACATATAAATACTTTGTCTTTAAACTTTATACATCACTCGAAAAGAAAATATTATGCAGTTGTCCCTTCATATTCATGGGGGTTAAGGGGCAGGACCCCGCGAAAGTAAAAAAACACACAAATAAACTCTCCCCCTTCCCCCAGAGGACCTTTTCATCAGCCACCCCCAAATTGCAGAACGGCCTTTCGGAAGAGGTATGACAGCTGAATACACTGTTGGAATTTAAAGTAGCGTTAAAGACCAGCCTCTTCTGGCAGGCCTATCCAGATGATTTTAAATTGTGAATTTTTAATTGTGTATTAAATGTTTTTAAATGTCTTGGTTTTACCTGTTCTTTTAAACTAATATAAATTTTTAACTGATAGGAGTTTTTAACCAATGTTATGTTTACATGTTAATTTGTTGTTCCCTGCCTCGATCTATAGGGAGAAGCGGGTAAGAAATTATTATCATTCTGTTATTATTATTATTATAACTAACAGTTGCAAATGTGGCACCAATGGCACTTTAGCAAGAGAAGCTGTTCATGTATTTGTGCATTATCTTACATTGGGGGGAAATGTCAGTTCCCTGTATCAGTCAACCTGTGAAATCCTGAGGTACCCTACCACACACTATAATTCCTAGTCCTGGATTCCTTTTCTCGGTTCCTCTTCTGGAAGGAAATGAGTGCTTTACATCTGCTTGACACTACAGGGCACACGTGCACACGTTTACACACAGAGAGACCCTTCTCTATTAGAGTACAGTGATATTGTCCCTCTTTTCCTTTCTTAGTCAACAGAATAAGAAATGCCCCCCTACCTTGTATCTGGTCTGCTCCCGGTCATAGATTTTCTTGAGAGAGACAACTTTCGGGGAGAAAAAGTTGCCCAGTTTGGCCAAATAGACCCCGTTCCTGAGACCCTCTTCCAGCTCCGTTGTGGGGGGCAGCTCTTCATTAAGGCAGGCCTCCATCCACCTGGAAACAGAAAGGGAATCCAAAACTGAAAATATCCATTTAAGTACCCAGGCCTGCCTCATTTCATAACCAACGACTGGGAAGCTCATTAAGTATCAATAAAGCCATACAACCGTAAGAACACAGCAAGGCATCTGATAGCAACATCAGCAAAGACCATCAGATATTAGAGTTCATCATACATTAAGAGGGCTGAGCAAACAGAGAAAGCGGTGTCTAAAAAACAGAAAGTGTCTCAGCTTCCACTGAGAAAGAATCCCACACAGCAACCACCGTGGCTTCTTCTGTGAGAAAACCCAGACAGCATCCCTAAAGAGATACAGATACCGGGATTCCTCCAGGAGCAGCCGGACTCCTCACTGGCCGCACCAGCAGACCCTCCAGGCCCCTGGGCTGCAAGAACAGAGCCTTCCCTCACCAAACCGGACAGGACAGGATGGACAGACAGGCCCTGTGAGTGGACGGAGGGCATGAGGTCATGGGCTTGCGTTTGGAAACACTGCTGCATGCACCATTCACGGGTTGCGCCATTCAGTCTAAGGTAAGGAGCTGCTGGGAGGGAGGGGCGAACGAATATTGGGGTGGACGCTGATTGGTGGAACGTTTGAGGAGATTCGCGTGAGGCTAGTGAATGATGGCTGGGAGTTGGTTTAGACAAGGGTTGGAGTGAGAAGGCGGCTTTGGCGGAGGGTTCGGTATGGCTGGTCTGGGTTAGTTTGAGAGGTGTGTGAGAGGAGATGTAGTGCTGTACATGCAACAAGTATTTAATCTGCTGCATTACATTTAACTTCTGTAAATAAAGAACTGTTCCTGTTCTTATACACTTTGGGCCACTGGAAATGCTATCTATCTGAGAGCTTGGATTCAGGTAACGTGTCTGTGGCGGCAGCATTGGATACAGAGGTGGGGTGGTGCATCCTCATATGTACCTTGAGAGAATTTAGACAGTTCCCACAATTGGTGTCACACAGGTGGGACAGGAGGAAGTTTTTACACTGTGGGCAGAGGTGGGGATCAGGGAAAGGCCCCGCACTTACTAACTGAAGTGAGCACCATGGAAGCCGTAACATTTGGTGGGATAAAAGGTAGAAACCCCACATTTGGCCAAAGTGGTGGGATTGCCTGAGAGGAAACCCCTGCCCCCAGTGGGAAACCCGCAGTTGTGGGATAAGGGTTAGGAAACCTCTGCAAGGGCCAGGCCCTGTTGCTGCCCATGGTCTTCTTCAGGACCAGTGGCTGAATATGGGGGGGGGTCTTTTTCTTCCCTCCTCCCTCGAGTCTTGTTTTGGCAGCTAGACAACGCAGAGCACCCTGGAGGTTCCTCCTTTTGCAGTCACAGGCTTTTTCCAAGTAGAGAATGCAAAGAGACCCTCCCAAGGAAAATGCTCAGGAAGCCAACCGGGTTGTTGCTGCAAAGCTTTGGCTCTCAGAGGCAGGCAGGCTGGCACAGGCGCATTTGAGGGCAATGATGCCAACATTTGTGCTGGCCAGCAAAGTGCATCCACTGCAGGGCGGCTGCTCGGCAGGGCACCTCTGGAAACCCGCCCACCCATCTTTCTTTTTCCTCTCCTGTTTGCTGCTGGGGAAAGCAGGTCTTTGAAAGCCACGCCACTCCCACGTCTGGTTTCGTAGGTCCGCACTGTTCCCACCCCAAAAAGATGATGCCAAGCAGCAAATGCCCATCTTCAACAGGCTCAGAAAGCAAGCCAGAGGAGGGCATAGGGAAGGCAGCCACAGACAAGGACAAGGGGGGGGGGCAGGGGCCAGCCCCACCACTGCTTCGTTAGGAACTACAAAAGTGAACAAGGCAAACTTTGGCAGAAGGGTGAAACAGGGGCTGGGGAGGCAATCCATCGCTCCTTCCTTGCCAGAGATCTGCAAGGAAAAGGCCGGCTGGCCAACAGAGTCCGTCAAGGGGAGGGTCAGAACACCATTTTTTCTGCTGGACGGGACAGGGCCTGAGACACATACCCCTGCCCCCTGAGAGAAGAGCTGCGCCGCTTGTGCATGCCCACCCTCCCGCTGGGAACACAATGCCACCTGCGCCAAAGCACCTGCTGCCAGTCCAGCAGCTGGTTATCTATTCTACTCCAAGATCTCAGCCGAGGGCTGGCAGGAGGGAAAGTGAGGCAACAGGGTGAGAAGTATGACTAGAGGCCAAAAGAGGGGCTCAGACCCCCAGCCTTCCCTCTAGGCATCAGGCAGTGCCGGGTGGTGCCTTGAATCTGACTTGCACAGTGACCAGTCCACTGGCCTTACACGCTGCACCAGGCACATCAGCAGGTTTCTAGATTCAGGAGGATTCTTCCACCAGTGCCATGTTCCCGGAAATGCAGCCTTCGAGGGACAACCCTGACCCCGGAGAACTCAAGTAGCTGGAATCAGCCTTCTAGACCCTCGCCCACAACTAACTGAGGCTGAACTTAGAAAGCAGGATCTGGGTCAAAGGAAGCCCCATCGTGAACTGAGGGTCCTGGAGACCTCAGGAAGACATTTTTAGCAGGAAAGGAAGACTACCAGGCACAAAGCTGGAGGTAAGGAGATGGGGGCGGGGGTACAAGCCGAAGGGGGTTGCAAGAAGCAGCACTGAGAGCAAAGGGGCTACACGAGGAGGATAGCGGGGGGGGGGTCTGCATTATGACAATACTTTTATCATAGAACCCATCTATTTATTGGGGCGAATGCTATATTGGGGGAGGGTGGGAGTGGGGGTGTTTAGGGATTTTATTTGTATTGTATTTTAAATTCTGTAAGCCGCCCCGATTGTTTTAACAGAGGGGCGGGGTATAAATAAATTTTATTATTATTATTATTATTATTATATCTATTTATGTTTCTAAATTGTGTATCTTTTTAACATAAGTTTATATCCTTTAAATCAGATGATTTTAACAGTTAGGTTTTAACTAATTTCATTTGTGAGCCACCTTGGGTCCCACTCTGGGAGAAAGCCGGCCTACAAATAAAATAAAATATACCTTTATTTAGCACGCTAGTTTTTGCATTTTGAAGACCTCAGGTGGGGGGAAAGCTGCCTTAGGCTGGATTGGAAGGAGGGGTTCTTTGGCTGCACCCAGGATTGGCCCTTGGCCCCCAAGAACAGGCAGGCTCCCAGCCTCTCTAGGGCTTTGAGAAAACCATGCCACGGCCCACTGCCAGCAGAGCGGCTACTGAGTCACTGCTTCCACCCCAAGGGCCCTCCCTGGCAAGCAGGCCAGAAGCCAAGCAGAGGCAAGGAGGGGCCCTTCATGCAAGGCCCGGCAGTGGCAGCAGCGGAGTCCTTCCTTCCCCTCCAAGTGGCTGCCTCGTCACTTCCGTTGCCTGCCTCCTGCCTCTACCAGCAAAGGCATGGGGCGGGGGGGGGGAGAGAGAAACAAGGGCCCACAGGCAGGAAAGGCAGGTTCTGCCCTGGCTTTTTGTGGGATGGGCAGAGCCCCCTCCCCTACTCCCTGCACTGCCTGCCTCTCTGGTTCACTCCTCTCGGCTGCTGCCTCTTGTGCTGGGCCAGAACTTCTGGTCTTCCAGCATCCATCCATAGGTGGTGGGGAGCACTCCTCTCCTCTCCCTCTTTTTGGGGGAAACACACAGCAAGTACTCCTGGAAGGGAAGTGGGACAGAGGATCCCATAGACAGAGGGAGCTTCCAGAGCGAGGGTATCAAGCAGAGTTACTCCATTCTGCCCTCTTTCATGGGAGGGGGAGAAGCCCCAGAAGATCCTGTTTCTGATACAGAGTGCCTGGTCAACAACAGCCACACACACACACACAAACATAAAACACACACAAAGGGAAAGTCAGGAACACGCATGTACACACAGAGGCTGGCAAGCCCAAAAGGGAGTTCTTTTCTTCCATGCACTGCCAAGCAAAGTTCCTGAGCACACCCTCCCCAGGCCAAATCATACCACTGCTAAGTCCTAGCCTCTTCCTCCCACACCCTCTGCAACGGCTGGGGCTCCTCTAGCAAAGCAATGCAACCAATTTTAAAGCATGACATCACCTCAGACCACACCCAGGGAGCCGCTGTGCCATTTTGCCTGCAGAGCCTGCTGGAGGAGTCTGGGGGGGGGGGCTATGAGTGCCTGATAACTGGCCCAAAGGAGGAAAGGAGGTGGAGAGGACAGCAGAGCCAGGGAGAAAGGAGGAGGCGGCTGGACAGGCCAACCCGAAGAAGGTGGTGGGCGTGATGCCAGAGAGCTTTTTCCAGGCAATCTGGGCAGAGGCACCAGCACAGCCACAAGGGCCTGGGGAGCAGCTCCAAAGGACAAAGAGGGATGGACAACGGGCCTTCGGAAAGCAGGCAGACCTCCAGCTCTGATCTCTAACTGGTCAAGGGGAGGGTCTACGCCAGGCTCCTGGAAATCTATGGGGGGGGGGCAATTGCATTTGCACTCTCTGGCATCCAGGTTGCTCTTCAGACAAGTTTTGGGCCATGCAAGTCTTTCCTCAGGACCTTGCAGTATGCAACCTCACAGGATGCACTGCCCTCTCCTCCCAAAACTGGCACAGCCCCCAATGCAAACTGTGCATCGGAAAGAGATCGCTGACAGCTGAGTGAGGCAGAGAAAACCACTCTGTCAGCATCCCAGAGTTTGCAGAAAAAGTTCCCACTTCTGCAAACTGCTCAGCTGCCCCCTGCAACAATCAGCTATTCCAAAACACTGGACAGCTGCTGTACGCCACTCCTTAGCCACAGAAGCAAGGAGAGAGGTCAGCAAGAGGAATTAAAGCAATCATAAAAAAGAAGAGGAAATCCCAACCTGTTAGCAGGCAAAAGGGAGGGAGCCTCCTCTGAAGGGTGAGGAGGAGGAGAAAGCAAACCTGCCTGACTTGTTTGGCTTCCCCTCAACAACCTTCTCATTCAAAAACCCAAAAATTAACTGGAGGAATGAAGGAGTCTGGCAAGGCAGAGGAGAACAAGGAGGCTGTTGTGGCCGAAGGAAGAGGTAGCGGTGGGCAGGCAGTCAGGAAAGCAGCAAGCAGGTCCCACTCCTGGTGGCGTATAAATGACATAAATATAAATAAATGTGCTGCAGCTTCTCTCAGCCTGACATAAATATAAATAAATGTGCTGCAGCTTCTCTCAGCCTCAGAAATTACACTTCCGTAAGGAGCGAGGGGGGCTGATGAGCTCCCAGCCCTTTCCATCAGCCATCAACCTGTCCCACTCTCCTAATGACCACTCCGCAGTTGCCATGAAGGCACAGGATCCTCCCCTCCTCAACCCACATCCTCAGCACAGGGGGATTCCCTCCCCCCACCGCCCCTCATGTCCTGGCTGGGAGAAGAAAGGGGGCTGACTTCCCAAGGTGAGCCTCCCCACACCGCCAGGAGCCTGCTGGCCATGCTGCTTGCTACTCCCAGAGTGCCTTTTCTTAGGCCCCGGCCGGCCGGCCTGCCAAGTGCTGAGGACTGGAAGCAAGACAGTCCAGCAGCGAGGCAAGGCGACTCCCGAGGAGACCACAAAGGCTGCCCACGGACTGTGACTTGGTCCTCTCCTCCTCTGAGGGCCAAGGTCATAGGGGCCACAGCAACACCAACTGACCCATGGCATCCAAAGTGCCCCTCAAACCTGCCGTCCCCAACCCCTGCAGGTGGGACTCTGAGTGGGAGTGAGTTTTCAGGAGCACACAGCCCCTCACCCACTGCCTTCAGGGCGGCTCAAAATGCCCCCAGAACCCTAAACGGTTTGGGGAGAGCAGAGCAGCCGAAGGACTGCCACTGCCTCTGGGTTAGGCACCTGGGGAGCGCCTTCTCCATCACGCGTCTTCCCTAAGGGAGCCGAGATGCCAGGCAAAAGCCCATTCGCTTCGGCCACCGGCTCTGAGTCTCCTGCCAGCTCAAATTCCTGCCTCCTCTGGTGCTTTGCTCTTTGCACACAAGGAGGACTGTGATTTCCCTGGCACAAGGAGGGGAGAAGGGCCTGAAGACCTTAAGAGAAGGGCCTGAAGAGAAGAGAAGGAGGGGAGCAGCTTCTGAGAAGCAGCCACTTGGGGTCACCTAGAAAAGGGGTGCTGGACCAGAGGGGGCTGCCAGAGGCCCCTCCAGCAAAGGCCACGGCCAGCACAACTTATAACGGAGCTGCTCGTGGGCCTCGTTCAGAAAACAGACTCCTACAGAACTAATACAAATCAGAAATTATTTTCCTGCAATTATTGATGCAAGTTACTTCTTTAACACTTAAGTGTTGAATTACTTTTAGGTATTTGTTGGACCAGAGCTAGCATGCTATAGCAGCCTGAATACTAGACTAGGAGGACATTGGGAGACTGGGGTTTGAGTCACCTTTGCTGAGCCATGTAAACCTACTGGGTGACCCTGGGCCAGCCACACTCTCTCAGCCTCAGAAGATCGTCATGGTGTACCTACTCTGAGGAAATCTTCCCAAGAAAACCCTAAGAGAAAATCGCCATAAGGCAGAGCTGCCTTGAGGGCACCTAAGAACAATCCTGAAATAAGTATTTACCTAAAGAAGAGTGTGATCCTATAATGAGTTAAACTGGCCAGGTGCTCTGAAGTTTTGGTGGGAAATTTGGACTGGACAGGCAGGTGGGTGGGCAGGGGAGGAGCACCCTTTGGCCACCCCAATGACCCATGCCCTGTGGATCGTGCCCTGCCTGAGCGCATGAGTTCAATGGGGGGGGGTATAAAAAAAACAGCCATCCAGGTATCAAAAAGTCTCTTGCCCCAGGGCACAGCCCCAAAGGTGTCAGGCCTACACCAGGGGCCTCCCCCTCCTAAACTGCTCCCCACCCCTCCCTCTGCTCTGCATGAAAAAAAACAGTGCTTAGCCTTGGACTCCATCAGCTCAGTGGCAACGGACCCTCTGCCTGGAATGCAGGAGACCCCAGCCCCAGCCCCCAGCAGCAGCAGTGCCAGTGCCCACCACCACTCCAAGTGCAAGGGCTGTGCAAGGAAGACACCCCCCCTTGCACTGCTGCCACCTGAAGCCTAAGGAGCCACTACACGGCTTCAGCGCTACCAAGCCGGTTGCTGGAGGAAGCCACATGGCTCACAGCCTGCTGCAGCACCAGCCCCAAGGACCCAGCGGGAGACAATGGTGGGGTCTCCTTTCTTGGAGGTCTTTAAACAGAGGCTGGATGGCCATCTGTCGGGGATGCTTTGATCAAGATTTCCTGCGTGGCACAATGGGGTTGGACTGGATGGCCCTCGTGGTCTCTTCCAACTCTACAACTCTATGATTCTACAACTGGCCCCTCACTGGCCCACCCCTGTCACCCTCTCTCCAGCGCTGGGAAAGAACCTCCAGGCCTGCTTCTTCCATCCATGGCTGCATCTTGGAGGAGAGCGGTTTCCTCATCTAGTGGTTTTACAGGACCTAACAGCAAACAGCAGAGAAGCCAGGGAGCAAGCTGGGAATGCTAGGTTCCATAGCCAGAAGCGGCACCAAGGAAGAGCAGGAAGGGCAGAGCTGGGGGGCTCCCTTCCCTTCCCCCCCCCCAGGCACTCAGGGGATACCTTGCACCCACGAAGGAGGCGTTTTTGCATTCCCCTTCAGGCCCAGAAAACCTTGGCTGGTGGGGATTCCCCTTCCCCCTTCCCTGTGCAGCCTTCATTCCACACCAATTCTCCATTTCCTCTTGGCAAAACTGGAAGTCAAGCAGCTGGCAAGTCTCGGGTGCTGTCTATGCGTGCGCGTGTGTGTGTGCATGCACACATGCGCATTGGGCATCACCCTGCGATGGCTATTTTTGCCTGGCGCCTTCCTCCCCTCCATCTCCCAGCTTGCTCTCTCACTGATCCATCCCACTGCTATGTTTGGGGTCCTCTGGCAATCCCACCAACATGGCAGCAAATCCTTGAATAACGTGGCACTGGAAGCAAAAAAAGCCGACCTCCCCTGTGGCCCCTGCCTCCCCCCCCCCTTGACTATGACCCACCAGCTCTAGCCACCAGCCCAGAATGTTTTGGAAATGCCAGAAAAAGCGAAATGACTTGGTCCCAGCCCGTGGCCTGCTGGGAATGCAGCCCCTCTCACTTGGCAAGCCAAGGAGCTGCAGAAGATGCCTGGGGGGCCTGCTGTTGGGGGGCGGCGGGATTTTGGGGATTGGCAGCAGTGGGGTGGCTGCGCACCTGGCGAGCCACCGCCTCCTTCTTCTCTTCCTGCTCCTCCCATCTAGGCACGAAGGGCTCTGCTGCCTGCCCGCCTGCCTGGGCATGTCCACTCCTCCTCCTGTTGCTGCTTTCCCCAGTGCTTCAGCGCGATTGCTAAATAAAGACAGGCTCTCTGCGCATGCCCAGGGGCTGCAACCAGGGTGGCCAACTACCTTTTTCCTTCTGAGGTTGTGACATAATAGCACATGCCTGCATAGCAAGCCTGTGTGCTTCAGAGAAAAATAAGGGAGCCTCCCTCGCCCCCCCCCCAGACCACCACTTCCTGCCGGCCCACTGTGGGGGAGGGGGGCTCTGGGACAGGGAGCCCACCAGAAACTTCTTCTCTTTTGCTGATGGCATTTTAAAGAGAGACCACAATGGCCAGGAAGCTCTGCTCCACAGCGCATCAATGCCTCTTTGTGAGCAGACGCACAGCACCAGAGAGCCAACGCCTTCCCAAGCCAGCCGCCTAAGCCAGACTGCCGCCCCGCCCAGCAGCCGCTCTCCTTCCTCGTGAGAAAGAGGGAGGCCTTGCGCCACTTCCTAGCTCAAGAAAGGGGCTGATTCCTCCAGCTCAACCCCAGGGAAAGCTGACCAGCTAGCCATCCCTTCTGTTTTATGTAGGTTCACACGAAGACTCCTGATAATGAAGTAGTGCCAGACACCCCCCAGGAGGAACACAAAACTGTTCTCAGCTCCCAGCCTGGCCCAAGGCAACCCAGGAAACAGAAAAGAGGACTTTGCTGTTTCCAGGCCTTGTAGAAATGTTTTCTGTATCAAGCTGCACATGCAGGATTCCAAAATTGTATCAAACTTAGAACTTGTGATAAGCACAACGACAACGTTGGAATTAGTGTCCTAAAAGCGAAGAAGAAAACCACTCTGAACAACCCTGGGTGCTGCCTGCTGTGCCCCATGTGCCCGGAGGGTAATGCCAGGGCCAGACTCCAGCTGGATGGCTCAAGGGCCGCCAGCCCCCAAAACAGGACCACCCACCCCCTCGCCTTTGCCAGAAAAAAGGGGTGGGTCTGGACGGGGCACTCTGCCCAAAATGCGCTACAAAGCCTCCCACTAGACACAGCGGGACGGACACCCAAGAGATAAAGCCGCCTTTCACATTCTATTTATCGAGTAGGTTTCCTCCCCCTCTTTCAGGGCATATCTCTCACACAACAGTCCACAGAAACAGTACCACAACTTCATAGTTAACTGCACATCAGCATCACAGGAGGAGGAGTAGAAGCGTGACGCCTTATGTGAAAATATGGATGCATATACACATCCTAAAACATGGTTGCTTGACCACCATAGTCCGGTGGTAAGAGCATCTCCTCCTGTGTGCACTCACTTCCAGCCAACAAACAGTTCCTGCTGTTAAAATGCTTTTTATGGCTCCTTCATAACACACAATGTAAGCAAGGAGGTAAAAACAAAGAAAAATAACAAAAAAAAAATAAATAAAAAGGTAATGTTCGAGGAAGGATATGCATTTACCATCACAATAAGCTAGCGAGGATCAAACATTCCCATGGCTAGACATCAAGTCTTCTTTCCAGGCACTGAAGTTTCTAATCTGATGGACAACTTGGGGGTGGGGGGTGGAACCCCAAATGCTCCCTCTGTAGAAAGTGCAAATATCATCACCTTTTTCATACTGGTGTGGAGAAAAGATGGCTCTCCAGATGTTGCTTGGTTTCAGTTCCCATCAGGCCAGCACACAGCCAGTGGCAAGGAATGCTGGGAGCTGCAGTCTAACACTTGGAGGGGGAGCATACGGTCCCCAGATGTAGCACCATTTGAGCATAAGTTTACAAGAGTACCTGTCTCACCTCTCACCCTTCTTCTGGCTTGCAGGTAATTGAAAAATCCCCTTAATGATTCTATGCAACCCTAAAGCATGAAGATGTCTCCTCTGAAAGTTATTCCTATTGGCAGTGCAAGAAAACCCACAAAGTACTCCATTCTAAAGCATTTTACCCAATATTTCCAACTATCCCGAAAGGAGCTACAGAATAGAAAAGGTGAGCCAGGCTCTGTTTTCCCAGTGGATTAATCCCCACTGCAATTTGAAAAAACCCTGCTGTGCCCCTGGAAATAAAGACAAGCAAAGTGAAATGGCAGGCGCAAAAAGCGAGCCAGTGAGTCACTTCCTCATCTTGCGTGAACGGTTTCCTTCACAGAGGAAACACAACAACATCCGTGCATGGAGAGCATGAAGCTTTGAAAAAGGACGTTCAATCACACCCAGGTAGCTGGTGTTTCTGTTTGGGGCAAAATATTTGTGGAGTATGGAGACAGGAACCAACTGGCAGCCATGATCCAGCACTGACCTGCCAGCCATGTGCCATATCTCCCCCCTGCCCCATCCCTCACTGGGCCGTTTCTTCTGCGAGCACTGCCTCACAGGTCTCTGCAAGCTGCCTGGAACCCCATTTTGGGAGAAAGGTGATATAAATTAAATAAGCAAACAAATAGTTGTCCCTTCATATTTGCTGACGTTTGGTTCCAGGCACACACACACAACGTGGATACCAAAATCCATGAATACTCAAGTTCCATTATATGCAATGGCATAGCAAAATGGTGCCACTCATATAAGATGACAAAGTCAAGGTTTGCTTTTTGAATTATTGTTGTTTAAAGAATATTTTCAAGCTGTGAATACTTAAATCCGTGGATACGGAGGGACAACTGTACTGTGTAAGTAGCCATTGCATGAGTGCCCTGGCAGTTGCCCACGTTGTCCCACCCTGACACAAATCGGCCGCCCGAATCCAGTTGGAACACAGAAAGCAGGGTGGCCCACATGGAGCAGCAGGACAAGGCATGGGAGGGGGGCTCCAAGGTTGATTCAGCCTTCCCTCCTTCCGTAGGTCAGTAAAATGAGTACCCGCTTGTTGGGGACAATTAGCTAACACATTGTAAACTGCTTAGGGAGTGCTTTGCACTGATAAGTGATATAGGAATATAAACGCTATTGCTGCTCCTCTGAGGCTGAGAGAATGTGATTTGTCCAAGGTCACCCAGTGGGTTTCTATGGCTGAGGAGAGATTTGAACCCTGGTCTTCAGAGTCCTAGTCCAACACCGAAATCACTACACCATGCTGGCTCTCACCGTATGAGATCTGTGCACCTTATAGAATCATAGGATTGCAGAGTTGGAAGAGACCACGAGGGCCATCCAGTCCAACCCCCTTCTGCCACGCAGGAATCACGATCAAAGCATCCCCGACAGATGGCCATCCAGCCTCTGTTTAAAGACCTCCAAGGAAGGAGACCCCACCACGCTCCGAGGGAGTGCGTTCCACTGCCGAACAGCTCTTACTGTCAGAAAGTTCCTCCTAATGTTGAGGTGGAATCTCTGTTCCTGGAGCTTGCATCCATTGCTCCATGTTCCAGTCTCTGGAGCAGCAGAAAACAAGCCTGCTCCATCCTCAATGTGACACCCCTTCAAATACTTAAACAGGGCTATCATATTGCCTCTTAACCGTCTTTTTTCCAGGCTAAACATACCCAGCTCCCTAGGTCTGAGCCTAGGCGTGGTTCCTGGTAACCCCCCCCCCGTCGAAGCGAGAAGAGCACCGCCAAGGCCGACCCCCGCAGAGCTCCGTGGGGGGCGCCTTGGGACCCCCCTCGCTCCCCCTCCCCCCCGCCCACCTCTTGGCCTCCTCCAGGTGGCACAGGTACTCGTAGGCCACGTTCTGCCGCCTCCGCTCGTCCATCTCCTCGGCCGTCATCCGCTCGTTGTCCAGCACGGCTGCAAAGGCAGGGGGCGGGCCGGGGGTCAGCCAGGCCGGGACACGGGGCGCCCCCTCCCCTCGCTTGGCCCCGGGACCCCCCGCCCAGCCCAGGCCAAAGCCCGGCCGGGCCCCGGGAGGGAGGGAGGGAGGGAGGGCCCGGGGCGGGGGGCTTCAAGGGCCGGGGGTCCCCCCCTCTCCCTCGCCCCGCCGCCCCCGGCCCGCAACTCACAGCCATAGTGGGGCCGGGCCACGCCCGCCCCGTCGCTTTCCTCCGCGGCGGACATCAGGGAGGAGGGAGGGAGGCAGGCAGGGAAAGAAGGAAGGCGGCGGCGGCGGCGGCGGGAGACCCCTCGGGCCCGAGCTCCGTCCCAGGAGGAGAGCCGTCGGGCGGCGGCGGCGGCGAGGAGGAGGAAGGCAGGAAGGGCGTCCCCACCCGTCGGGCGCCCAGGCGGAGCAAGGAGGCTCCTCCAAGGCTCTTCCCGCCCTCTTCCCTCCCTCGCTCCGCCCGCCCGAGAGAGAGCCTCCCTGCCGGGGGCAGTCTACCTCCTCCTCCTCCTCCTCCTCCTGGGCGCGGCTGACAGACGGCGGGGTCCGACAAGGGCTGCCCCGCCCCTCTGCGCATGCTCAGGGGCGAGCCGGGCAGAGGGTCACGTGGGGCGCTGTTGGGGCGGGGATTGCGCAGGCGCAGAAGGAGAGTTGCCGTCACCGTTGCCATCGCCGCCATCGTCGCCGCCATGATCCACGAGCTGCTGCTGGCGCTGCGCGGCTACACGGGCGGCCTCTTCGTGGCGGGCGGCGGGCCGGGCGCGGGGCTGCAGGTGGGCCCCCTCCCTCCCGGCCTCCCCCACTCCCTCGGGCCGGCGGGCGGGCGGGCGGAGCGGCGGAGGCCACGAGCGGCGGCGGAGGCTGACGGCTGACGGGCGGCCTCCCTCTTTCCCTCCCTGGCAGGTCTCCCCCGAGGCGCTCCCGCCGCCGCCGCCGCCGCTGCTGCACCCGAGCGAGGCCGGGCTGCTGGGCCGCCTCTGCCGCCTGGGCGCCCTCTACCTCCGCTTCAGCGAGTTCGTCGAGCCCGCCGCCGCCGCAGGGCCGCCCGAGCACGGACAGGCCCCCGCCCTCGCCCCCGCCCTGCTGGCCCCGACGCCCGGACCCGCAGCGGCCCCCGGCACGACGCCGGCGACGACGCTGGTGGGCCCCGCGGGAGGGGAGGGAGGGAGGGAGGGGGAGGAAGGCCCCGGGCCCGGCCCTCTCCCACCCGCCGACGGGGTGTCCGCAGGAGGCCAGACCCCCGCCCTCGCCCTGCTGGCCCCCGCCGGTGGACCCCGGAGGGAGGGAGAGGAAGCCCCGGGCCCCCATCCCTCTCCCCACCCACTCACCCACCGACGGGGGTCTCCCCGTCTCCCTCCGCCCGTGTCCGCAGGAGGCCAGACCCTCGCCCTGCCGGCCCCCTGCCGGTGGGACCCCGGAGGGAGGGAGAGGAAGCCCCGGGCCCCCATCCCTCTCCCCACCCACTCACCCACCGACGGGGGTCTCCCCCTCCGCCCGTGTCCGCAGGAGGCGACCCCCTCCATCGCCGCCCCCCCGCCGCCGCCGCCGCCCGCGCAAGGGATCTACCTGCGCGCCTTCTGCGCGGGGCTGGACGCCGTCCTGCAGCCCTACCGGCGGGCCCTCCTCGACCTGGAGCAGGAGGTGAGCGGCCCCGGGCTCCGGGTGGCTGCAGCGGGGAAGGAGCGGGAGGCAGAAGAGGAGCCACGGCCCCGCGGGTCCGTTCAGGGGGTCCTGCCAACGCAGAGGCTCGCTCCTCAAGGACAGCAGGAAAAGCTCAGGAAGGCAGGCAGGGTCTCTCCCCCAAGCCAGGGGTCGGACTGCACGCAGCCAACCCTCTCTCTGCGATGCACTCACTCATCAGGGATCAAAGGGGTGCAGCTGGACACCCAACTTAGGGAGGCTGAATTACAGCAAAGCAACCTACCATGTGAAGAAGAATATACAGGGCAGGATAAACTGGGTTGTAAGGTAACTTCCAAGCTCTTCCAAAGATTACTTGGGAGATGTTGATTACCTAATTAATAAACGGAGGAAGCGTGAAGTTCCCATAATGTCCCGTGTGCCTAGACAGCCCCCAGAGCCGAGTCCTGCAGGGAGCTCCGAGACCCCGCCTGGGCACTAGAGAGTCAGGATCAGGGCCAGTCTCCACAGATGCCCACCACCCCTTGGCCTGAATGGGGGCTCTGCCGGAGCTGGGGTGACGTTTGCCTTTCCTTAACGGGGGGGGGGGGCGGTCTGGGGAGGCTGCTGTATTAGGATGCTTTTCTTCCTCCCTTGTAATACTGCAACAGCACTTCTCCCACTGAAGCAGCCCAAGGTATTTTGACTGCTAAGCTTTGCCAATAATGCTCCTTTCTTTCTTTCTTTCTTGGGGAGGCCTGACAGGGTGGCTTCAAGCTGTGTTTGCTAAAACGAGGATCACCTAGATTAGAAAATGCAGGCAGGTTGGGCTTCCTCAGAGAGGTATCCAGCGTACAATTAGGTGGCGAAGAGACTGGCTCCCTTCAGGAGCAGAGGCCACGCCTGTGACAGTGGGTCCCTAGGACTGTTACTAATCTTTTTGGCTTGCATGCTGCGCTAATGGCTTGTTCTGGCCTCCTGCACATAAGTTCCTCACTGTGTGTTTTGCTTTTTGGCAGTTTCTCGCTGATCCTCACCTGACCATCTCGCATGTCAACTATTCCCTGGACCAGGTGAGTCTGGCTTGCTTGTAACTCGTCTGCTGGAAAATTTGCCATTTCTGGGTCCTGTCACCAGCTCTGCACTCTGAAAGGGGGAATCCCCTAAATCAGGCACAGGAAGATTTGTAGGACAGTGAGGTCTACATCTTTTTCATTTCTTTATTTTAATCACCTAGAAGCTCTCCACTGGAGCCAAGCTCAGAATCATGCTGGGGTGGGCAAGGGGTAAACAGGTGCAAACTGGCCCTTTCTGGGTCGTGGATGGAAGGTATTTCTCCAAGGGTTTCTCTTCCTCCAGTAGCCCCTTCTCCCCACCAGTGCCACAGCTGGCCCTGCCTCGGTGTCGCAAGAGAAGCAGGCATGAGCTAGCCCCGGGAAGCAGTGCTTCCAGGGATCTGTGTCCCCGTTCACCATCCACCTTGAGAAAGCATGTTCCCAGGATGGTGGTGGGTTGTAGCATGCCTCTCTCTGTGCACTATAAAGTGCCTAATTCTGCTGTGCCTGGGAACGTTATGGTCCGTTCCAGAAGAAATGCTTTCACACCGGTGCCCAATGCTCCCCTGGTTATTGCTCATGCAGCAGGAATGTGAGGGAGAAGATCTGTGGGCTCTCAGGGTTTCTGCTAGGATAGTGGAGTCCCAGCATGGAGGGAGTGTACCTCCCCCTTAGGCCCTCCTGTTCTGCTGGCATGTGAGCTGTACTACGATTTCTCGGGGGGGGGGGAGGCCTCTTTTGTACCCACTTCCTCAGCTGTCGGGGCTTGCAGAAGAAGGTGCCGATTTGCAGACCCCCTCCATGCACTTACCAGGAGACATAGATTGTTCTGTTCTCGCCTGGTCCCCTGCCTTTGACACGCTGCTGCTGCTTCTACAGTTTCAGCTCCTGTTCCCCTCCTTGATGACTGTGGTGGAGCAAATAAAGACCCAGAAGGTACTGTCAGATGCCTTGAGTCCCATTGGCCTATGTCCAGTTCAATACGTTAGCATATTTCCTGCTCTTAACATGAGATGGTATAGAGATGAGACAGGTGGAATAGGACTCTTTTGCTACTTTCCAAAGAAAAGTAGCGATGGGGGTGGGCATGGAAATCCTGCTTATATGTGGCCGAGGAGCTTAAAAGGAATGTTTTTGCAGAGGGTGGGTGGAGCTCTCTGGAGCCTGCGGAGATTTCAGTTGTGGAAGTGATGCATTTGGGATCTGTTTCTCTTTCAGATTCATGGCTGTCAAATCTTGGAAATTGTCCATAGGCACAGCCGGGGCGGCCTGCCCCCTGTCTGCCAGGCTCTAGAGAAGTATGAGCCCCTGGATGTGGATGCACCGGTTGGGTTCCTGGGCCATTCCTGGTGGGGGGGGAGCTCATGCCACCGGCATCCCCAGATACAAACAAGGAAGGCTGGCTTGTTCATGTACACCCCACCCACCCCCACACAATAGTTTCCTCCTCTTAAAGCTCACTGTTGCTTTGGGTGGCATGTTTATCTCCCCACCTCCTTGTAGAAGTGACCCAAAGAAGACAGGAGAGGGAGGGTGTACCCCCTATCTCCTTGGTGGGGAGGCGCTGCAGCATCAGCGTTCCAGTGGGAGTCCCGGGGGCAATATTGGAGCACCCATCTTCTCAGTGGGAGCACCGAAGTCAGGGTGCCAGTCCTCATTCCTGGAGCCCCCCTGTTTCCCTGTGCCCCTTCTGCAGGGTCTTGGCCACGTGCCACGCCGTCATGTACAAGCAGCTCTCTGCTTGGATGCTGCACGGGCTCCTCTTGGACCAGCACGAGGAGTTCTTCATCAGACAAGGCCCGTCTTCGGGGACTGTCGCCACCCCGCTCGAGGAGGATGAGGACGACCTGGGGATTGGAGGTCTGACTGGGAAGCAGCTGCGAGAGCTGCAGGATATGGTAGGTCTGCCCATGAGTTCTGCCCGTCCTCAGGCGGAAGTCGTTTCAGAGCCAGAGGAGATGCCCTCCAGAAGCATCTCTTCTTTTGGCTTCCTGGGGTTAGGAGTGATCGCTTCCCCTTGTCCTGTCCGGACCGGTCCTTACTATCTTTGGGGCCCTGCATGCACACCACACCTTTTTTCTGTTCTAGTTCTTTAATACATTTCCAATTATAATTCATGTTTGCAATAGATTACGTAACTGTTACATCAATGAAATAATCTACTTCAGAACAATCCTAACATTAAGTAATCTTTTGGGGGGAGGTAAAGCATCGTGCCAAAAAGGCCTATGTGGTAATGGTGGGCCTTGATCCATTGGTTACGTTTGAAACTTAGGATGCAAATGGATTCTGTATTTCCACAAAGTTGTCTTTGATCATTTCTCCTCTTGTCACTCAAGCTTCCAGTGTCAATTTTTCAGCTGGAGCTGTCCAGCAAAGCCAGCATCAGAGAGAGAAAGGGGGCCCTTCCGTATTTTTCCAAGATCTTAATATTCTGGTTCTAGCCACTCCAATCATGACTGAGAACAGAGCTTTATGTGGCCGTTTTACATTTTCCCCTTTAAAAATTGAAAATATAAGCAAAGATTCTGAGAAAAAACATATTTTGCCCTCTCGTTTGAGTTAACCAATTAAGGATATTGTTCCACAAATCCCTAAGCCTAGGGCCAAAAATCGACGTACGTCCCATGGCGCCCCTTCCTTGACAGGCAGCCCCCAGCATGGACATGAGGAAGGTGTTCCACCCAGAGTCCCCGTGGGGGTAAAGGCCGTGACTCTGCTTTCAGTTTAGCTTTTCCCCGTGGTCATCTCTCTCCACCTGGTTCCAACAGAGGCTGATAGAAGAGGAAAATATGTTGGCTCCTTCTCCAAAGCAGTTCTCTCTGCGGATAGAAATGTTGCCTTCCTACATCCCTGTACGTGTGGCTGAGAAAATTCTCTTTGTGGGCGAGTCTGTCCAGATGTTTGAGAGCCAGAACGTGAGCCTTACCAAAAAAGGTAGGGGGCAGGGCTTCGGGGGGGCCCAGCGGGTTGGGCTCAGAGCCCCGTGGCTCCCTTGCTTGGCTCGCCTGTAGCCCAGCGATTGCTGTCTCCCTGCTGCTTGTGCCAGCCCTCCCAGCTCTTTGGCCAAGAGTCTTGATGTGGTACCGCAGCCCCTTGGCAGGGTGAACTTGCCACTGGCTGTGGGACCTTTGAGTGCCAGGGCAAAGCATTGATTGGCATCCTCTCTGCCACTTTTTCTTCGGGAGTGGAATGTGTTGTTTGCGAGCGTTAGTGAGAGGAGGAATTCACACCAAGTGGGTTTCTTCCTGTAACTGCCCAAAACAAGCAGGGAAGACAGTTGGCATCATCAAAAAGGAAATGGCTCTCAGTTGGGCAAGGCGTGTTCTTGTTTTCACGTGCAACACAATGGCCCACTCATACATTGCAAAGCTGGGGTGCTCTCAGTCCACCTCATGGAACAGGGGCAGGGTGTCTCTTCTTTTTCCAGAGGCAGAGAGGTCAGTGTTGCTAATCACGGTGCAATATGCAGCCAGCACTGCAAATCTCCCGGCCAGTTTCCTCACAAGGAGCGCTCTTTATCCAGGGGAGTGGAGCCTCTACCTGCTAGATTTTCAGATGATTTTGGACAGGTTTGGTGCACTGTCAGAAGATGTGCTTGCATCCCAGTCCAACCACAAACTGTCAAGGGTTTACTCTTGTTTTTTGGACCCTCTAGCAAAGGGCCAGACACTTCCCGGGCCCCATGGGCTCCAGGCCACTTCCCGGTCATTTCCTGGGTGCTAAGGAAGGCCATGGGACAATGCACATACGTGGTCTTGGATCACTCGCTGGCCCAACAGGCCATGGTTTCTAGCACTACTGCACTCTCTGGGTGACCCTCGGCCTCTGCTTCAGCATCCAGACCTTCTGCAGGATCCTGCCACCCATCCAGATCCAGCCTGGCTCTAGATCCTGGAGACGGAGACACGAGTTCTCGAAGTACTTGGCTATTCCAGGAGAGTAATAAACACCTTGCTCTCTTCCAGAAGAAAATCTCCTACCTATGTTTATGAGGCCACGTGAAAAGTGTTGCAGTGGTGCGGTAAGTCTAATTCTGTTCGCCACCTCTGCTTCTATTTCTGCGGTGGATCTTGGTATGAAGCCCAATGCCCTAAAGAGGCAAGCTGCTGCCCTCTTGTCGGTTCTTTCAAAACCTGCCCTGCCTCCACTCATCCTCACCTTAGGAGATTTCTTCAAGGCTCCTCCCTCCTTTTTCCACGGGTCACCCACAAGTTTCCCTCTGGCTCTGAATTTTCTCATGAGGCCCTCCTCATGACTCAGTCCCCTTAGATAAACTATTTTCTTTTAAGGTTGCCTTCTTGGTGACTGTTACGTCAGCTAGATGGGCCTCTGACCTTTAGCATCCTCACTCAGGGAGCATCTCTGTTCCTTAAACGCTGGTTTTCTCTCTTTGATTGGATCCTTCCTGAAGTTCTCTCAGATTCACATTTCTGAAGAACTTGCCTTCTTTCTGTCCAAGTCCTTCCCATTTTGGGGAGAAGTTGTGGCGTCTGAAAAATCTGTATTTGTAGAACAAGACCCTTTAGAGTGACTGATTCTCTTTTTAGTTTGTTCAGCCCTTCCTCCTCCGTGGGGAGGAGCGTTTGGAGGTTTGCCATTGCCAGCTGGATCAAGGCTTGCGTAGCCTTTGTGTACAAACAACCTGGCAAAGTCTCCTCGTCCTGCTGATACCACGGCTCATTCTAGCAGGGCTGCTTCTGCTTCAGCCATCTTTTCTTCTAATGCTGCACTTCTTGATGTTTGCTGGGCAGCCCCTTGGAGCACCCCTTCTACTTTTATTCGCCTTTACAAAATTACCAAATGCAGGGTGGCTGATGCCTGTCTTTTTCGTTAGGAGGGTTCGGTTTGTCCCACTTGGTGTGGATTCCTCCTCTCACCATCGCGAGAAGGCCACCTTGGAGATTACTGTGAAGGTGTATCCTGGGTTGGAAGAGAGGAGGAATCCACCCCGCCCTCTGTGGCTGCTGTTCCCTTCTAGGGAGGAATGGTTGGGACAGAAGGAAGGGTCATGGGGTTGGGGTTTTTTGTTTTTCCCCTGTATCGTCTTGTCTGTCTGCGCTGTTTTTTTGGACATGAACTGATGAGACAAAATGGCAGCTACCTGAGAGCCCTTTGCTTTCTGATGACATCAGCCACCTTCCCTGTCTGTTCCAGGTGGTGACAGAGTGAAACTCGTTCTGTGTATATTCCTCCTCTCTTCCAACCCAGAATATACAGTAGGACCCCCTTATCCACTGGGGATTGGTTTGAGGGGGGGCGTGGATAATAGCAAATGCCATTGAAAACAATGGGACTTCTGTTTTAAAATACAATAGAGTTGCCTTGGAGGACCTAGAAAATGGCTAGAGAGGACACGTTTTCTAGGAAGACTGTATGTAGGTGTGCTGTTTAGTGTCCCGTGGATAATTGAATCAGTGGATAATGAATCAGTGGATACAGGGGTCCTACTTTACCTTCAGGGCAAGTATCCAATGTGGCATTCCCAGCACCATTTTCTCCTCCATACTAAACTGAGACCCAGTTTCCCCTCTGCCTCATAAGTGCAGCCCCTTCCCAAGATGTTTGTCCTCCTGCCCCCCCCCCCCAAAATCATGACATGAGTGTCCTCAAAACTCTAAAACTGCCTCTGAGGCCTGACCTGGTTTAACATCATCTCCAAATGGCTACATGCGCTCTGCTGTCCACTCTGGAGTGGAAGGCATGTTACCGCTAGTCGGCCCTCCACATTCGCAGGTTTAATTTTTGTGGATTTGATGATTCACGGGTTCTTTGCTGCCCCCTCCGCTGCTGCCCTGTGCCATTTTGAATAGGGGCTCTTAAGTCTCGTGAGACTGAGAGAGACAGTGAACATACAGCAAGGCTTCTAAGTCCCTAATAAAAGTGCCGTAGGGCAGCAGCCGAGGTGGTGGCAAACCCCACCAGCCGCCCACTTCGGCCTTGCAAAAGAGCCCCGCCACCTTGAAGGCATCCATGGTGGGTGGAATCTGCTGGTTTTTGTGTATTAAATATGGTTTGGGGGGGTCTAGAGAGATCTGTGGTTTTTCCGCTTTTGTGGGGGTCCTGGGCCACTAACCAAGGCAAATTTGGAGGACCAACTGTACTTTAAAATGGCTCCTAATAAAGAAGGGACAGCGTTGGGGTTGCTGCCTCTCCTTTTGCTCTTTGTGCTGATTCAGTCAGGCTCAAAGGAGGCAGTGGGCACAGGAAGGGCGTCAGCATCCTGGCGGGTGGGTGACTATGCCAAGAGTCCTGTCTGACCAGCACTGGGCAGACTGGTGCCTGGGAAAACAAAGGAAGGGTCATCCACAGCGTGTTTCAGCTGCCAGCTCTCTTGCTACCGGGTAAGGCTAATCCAGTACTAAAGCTGGGTCTTTGCTGCCATGATGTATGTGCCCTGTCCCCTTCTGCAGGCAAAGAGGAAGAATTGTTCCCTTGTTCCTCCTTTTAAATATTTGAGGGTTCTGTTGTATGTGGTGTTTTAGTGAGGCATAGCAGTTCCTTCAGCCTATCTTTGCAGGACTCCTCCATCCCTCTTGATGAGCTTGTTTGGCATTGCAAAGTTCTCCGCTTGTTGTGTTGGGCTTGGCAACAAATGTCTTCTTAAGTGGTGGCACCCAGAGGGCCCTGCTGAGTAGAGCTTTCAGTCGGCAGCTCTCCTTGGCACAACCTCAGCCAATGTTGTGTCGCAAGTGGACCGTGCAAGAGGCCTCCGCTGGAGCCTTCTGTTCAACTCCTGCCACTTTTCCTTTCTTGGCCATCCCTTCCTACCCAGGCTCCATCTTGAAGAACCAGGAGGATACTTTTGCTGCCGAGCTGCATCGTCTCAAGCAGCGGCCTGTCTTCAGTTTGGTGGACTTTGAGTCGGTGGTTGACTGGATACGAAGCACCGTGGCTGAGGTTAGCTGTAGGTAAACTTCTTGCCAGGTGGCGGCAGGGAGAAGATACCTGTCAGGGGAGCAGCCAGATTGGACAGATGGGTAAATGCTCTTGATGGTAAAAGCAGATGGATCAGGCTCCGTCTGCCTGGTCAAGCGAGCTGGTTAGAAGAGAGGATGGGGCTTGCTGGGAGGGGGCGGGCAAGTTCTCAGCCTGAACGCTCATCGGTCTTTAAAATTTCCTTTCCCCTTAAGCACTTATGGAAGCTGATGGTGGAAGAATCGGATTTAATAGGACAGCTGAAGGTAAATGGCGTTGCTCCTTCCCTCTGTTCCAGGAGGTTGTCAGCCTGTGTTAGGGACAGAGGGGGTCGCTTGGGCAGGACTCCTCTCGTGATGCTCCCTGCCTCCTCTCTGCCTAGATTATTAAAGATTTCTATCTCCTGGGGAGAGGAGAATTGTTCCAGGCCTTCATTGATACTGCCCAGCAGATGCTGAAGACGCCTCCTACGGCTGTGACGGAGCACGGTGGGTCTCTTGCCTTGGCTGAGCCTCCCCCCGGCCACTCAAAGCGCTCCCCCATTTTCCAGGCCTTCTTTACACCAGAGGAGAGCTGCTGCCGCCTTCGACAAGGGCGCAGTCGGATGGGTGCTCTCTCTCTCGCTCTCGCTTTCTTGGGCGGCAGGGAGGAGGGGAAGTTCTCCGCCCTGATGGCTGTGGCCTCCTCTGTCCCCCCCAGATGTGAACGTGGCCTTCCAGCAGTCTGCCCACAAGGTGCTGCTGGATGACGACAACCTGCTGCCGCTCCTTCACCTCACCATCCACTACCACGGCAAGGAGCACCGAGGTGGGTGTGGCTGCCGCCAGGGGTCCCAGCTGCATTGGGCAGGGCTGGTGCAGCCCCCGCAGCCAAAGGGGTGCTTCCCTGGCCTGGGGGAAGAGGGGAGGGCAGGGGGTCACAGAGGCAGTTTGGTCTCCTGGAGAAGAACCACGGGAGCCCGCCCCTGGTCTGGCAGGCTTGAATCCAGACCCCAGTTGAGGGAACACCTCCGTGCCATGGAGCAAGCTGCCCTCTTCCGGCTTTTCATCCCCGTTTGTGAGATGGGGAGAAAGGGGGACGGGCAGCGGGGGGAGCACCATAGGTCCACGACTCTCCCATTGCTCCACTGCCTCCAGGCTGATGTTCACTCTGTTCCTTGGGCTTCCTTTTCAGATGCTTTGCAGGCTCGTGAGGCGCCTTCTCGGGAGTTATCTCCCCACGAATCCCCCACGTCCGGCTGGGCCGCTCTGGGGCTGTCCTACAAGGTGCAGTGGCCGCTCCACATCCTCTTCACTCCTGCTGTCCTTGAAAAGTGAGGGTCGCCTCTTTCCGTGGAGCGTATGGTGGCGCTGGACACTGGCAGACACTGGGCGGTACTGGCGTTCGGTGGCAGTGGTGCTCAGGGAAGGGGCGAGAGGAGAGGTTTCCCCTGGCCTGCCTGGAGGTGTTGCTGCCCTTGTCCGGGGACCAGGCTGCCCAACCAGCCTATGCTTGTTTGGGCCACAGGTACAACGTGGTCTTCAAGTACCTCCTGAGTGTCCGGCGGGTCCAGGCAGAGCTGCAGCATTGCTGGGCTCTGCAGATGCGGAGCAAGCGCCTGGAATCCAGCAGGACGGATGCCATCAAGTGGCGGCTGCGACACCACATGACCTTCCTGGTGGACAACCTGCAGTACTACCTGCAGGTGAGGGTGCGGTGGGGCTTGTGGCAGGGGGCTTCTCGGAGGTGAGCACGGGGCCCACGCTCTGCCGCTGAGGAGTGATGGCTGAGTCGTGCCCGCTGCCTTTCGCCTCCAGACATTCTCCCTCTTTCTCTCCCTCTGCCCACCGCAAATCTTTGCCGTAGTGAAAGGCAATTTTTTGGGTCTCTTGCACTCAGGTGGATGTCCTGGAGTCTCAGTTCTCACAGCTGTTACAACAGATCAACGCCACCCATGATTTTGAGAGCATCCGACTGGCCCACGATCATTTTTTGAGCAATTTGCTGGCCCAGTCTTTCATTCTGCTGAAACCAGTGAGTGCCTCCTATTCCTTTGCCCTCAGAGCCAGCAGCCAGCCTTTCTCCTGGGTTCATGTGAACATGAAAGTACCCCTGCAGGCACAGGGTCAAAGTTCTCCTAGTACAGCACTACCGACGTTGGTGACGAGGGCCTGCGACAAAAGGCAGACCCTGCAGGAGGCAGGCTGGCCCATTCAGCTGGCACTCCTCACATCCCAAATCCCTGGTGCCCAGAGCCACGTGGAAGACCCTTTGAGGCAAAGTGGTCTGTGGGTGTGGCTTGTTTACTTCTGGGGTTACCTCTCTGCTGGTTCTCGGAGCATCTGTGGGCAGAGGGGTGCTGTAGTCCTTCCCCAAAACAGCACTTGGAGGTACAGGTGGGGGCTCTTGGAGATTCTCATTGGAAGCCGTCTGTTGCTTGTCACTAAGTTTTAGGCTCTCAGTAGCTCCAGCTATCTACATAGAGGTAAAGTGGGGGGGGGGTTTCCTTTATGAAAATGCACTTGGCGGGAGCCTTTGACCACACGTGAAATTCTGTGTCCCACCCCAAATTTTGGCACTCCTGCTACTCTGCCAGGGCGGCTGCAGGAGGGTGGCCTAGCCTCTGGGAGGGGTGCTTGGGCTGAAGCTTTGCGTGTCCCTGTTGTGGCTCTTCTGCTTTGCAGGCTTTCCACTGCCTGAATGAAATCCTGGATCTCTGCCACAGCTTCTGCTCACTGGTCAGCCAGAACCGGGGGCCCCTGGACGAGCGGGGAACTGCCCAACTGAGCATTTTGGCCAAGGTGTGTCTCCCTGCTTAGAGGGCTTAAGAGCTCAGCCGGCCGGGGCAGGGGTGGAACCAAGCCATTTGATTTCCGCTGCAGTGAACCACCTAAGCTTGCTGCTTATTTCTGATGGCCACTCTGTGAGCCGGTGGACTTGAAAGGCATGAGCAGCCCCCCCCCCCCAATTGCAGCACTTTCCAAGGGGGCGGGGATGCCCCTTGGAGAGCAGTTGTGGGGTTGGCGAGGCCTCTTGCTCAGTGCTGAGGCACCTCCCCTCCCTGCTGAGGGTTGCTTTTTTTTGTTTCCCCTTTGCAGGGCTTCAGCTGCCAGTCTTCACTACTGTTTAAGATTCTGTCTAGTGTCCACAACCACCAGATCAACTCAGACCTGGCTCAGCTGCTGTTACGCCTAGACTACAACAAGTACTACACGCAGGCAGGAGGCACTTTGGGCAGGTACGGCCAGGGACAGGGCTGCTCTGTAAGCTACTCTCCGTGTGTCTGTCTGGTGGTTAAGCAGCAAGGCTGAGCTGCCAGAGGAGCTGCCATCCGTTGCGGTCGTTTGCAAGACAGTGTGGCCTTTCCAGCCATGGGCCTTTCCTGGGTCCCTCTACCAACCACCATGGCCCTTTTCATGCTCAGGGTGAGGGTCTTCTCTTATGGTTGGCTGGAATGCTGTCAGTGACACGCATGCATGTCAGTGTGCCTGTTTTGGACTGAAAGGCAAGGTGCTCCCCTCCCCAAAATTGTCAAGCCCTGGAGGGGAGGCCAATCAGGCCCTTTGGCTCTGCTGGAAAGCAGTGAGATTTCACTCTCCCTCTCTGAGTACAATCTCCCCACCCCCAGCTGAGATGGGCCTTTTTAGTCAATGTCTGAATGCCTCCCCACTGTCCCATCACCACCGCCACCAGTAAGCAACAGTGGCAGCATGAGAGGTGTGGAGCAAGGGTTTTTGGAAGGGCCCAAAGGACTAGTGGGTAGTCCCCTGCACCCCTTCCAAAACAAAGGCATACACGGAGTGGAGGCAGAATTGCATGGGTGGTGCAGAATGGCTGCTTTTTCACATTATACTTTTTCTGACATTTTAAACAGACTATGCAAGAGTACAAGACAGTGTAACAAAAGTACTAAATACTCAAAAAATGGAAGAGATGAAAAAAGGGAACATGAAAAATAAGATACATGAGCCTACATAATAATGTGTTGTTACCTGCCATCAAGTTGACTTCAACTTACGGCAGCCCCATGAATGAGACCTCCAAGTAAGCCTGTCCTCCTCAAGAGCTGTGGCTACCTTAATGGAGTCTATTTACCAGCCACGGGGTCTGCCTTTTGCCTTCTACCTTACCAAGCATTATTGCCCTTTATAGTGAGCCCTGTCTTCTCATGATATGTCCAAATAACAACAGTCTCAGTTTAGTCATCTTGACATCGAGGGAGAGTTCAGCCTTAACTTGCTCTAGATGCCATTTGTCTCTGTAGCAGTCCAAGCTATGCATAAAACTTCACTAGCACCGTTCCGCACAAGTTGATTTTCAGGTTTCTTCACTGTCCAACTTTCACGATAAATAGAAATGAGAAATACGATGGCATGGACAATCCTAACTTTAGTAGTCAATGATAAATGGCCTTAAATTTTGTGAAGTGGGGATGTATACATAACTGTTGCCTTTGTGCCATTACGCAGCTCATGATTTTGACCCTCGTTGTGCTAATGGAGCTCGGTGTAACTGGTGTATCCTCAGCACAGCCACCCCATAACAAACTCTCTGCTCTTTCTGTGCAGTGTTGGACTTCTAGACCAGTGATTCTGCCAGTCCAGTCATGATGCCAGTATTGGCCAACCTTTCCTGGGATGCTGGCCAGAGCTGCCAATCTCCACCTGACCGGAGGATGGGGCCAGGAGCTTTGGCCCGTGGAACTACTGCACCCTTTCTGCACAGGCTTAACCGGGGACTTAGAAATAATTCTTCACCATCCCAAGGCCAGTGATTTTAGTTAAATGCCTCTAGTGCTGTTCTCCTGCACCCACCCAAAAAGGGAAGTGAAAATGCTGTTTATCTTTGGCCTGGTCTTCCAAAGACTGTGAGAGTAGGTGCCTGAGTCATCTGTCTTGCAAAATTCAATCAAGCCAGGCTCATAGTTTTTAATAGCTGAGAAGTAAGTGGCTGCTACTGGCAGAAAAAAAAGGGAGAAAAGAAGGGAGGGAGTGCCCTTGCCTGAGAGGATGGGATCTCTCTGTTGCTGGTTCTTTGGGCCCAGAAGCCCCTCAGTGAGAAACTTTGCAGTACTTCAGCCACACACACCCCATTTTCCTTTGCTCTTGGTTGACAGCCAAGTGCAGTATTGCCCTGGTGCCCAGGATACAACTGGGAGACCAGCATGGCTATCCTGGTGGAAACTTACTTCTGTCCCCTCTGTTGTTGGGTAAAAATGGGGAGATTCCTTTTCCCCTCCCCTGTTTTGTCCTTGCAGCTGCAAAGGTGTAAGCAAAGAGAAAGATGCATCTACTGAGAGCAGGTGGCTAAAACTCCCAAGACAGGGATGTAGTGTGACTTGGCAGGAGGTGGTTCAACCAGCAGCTGCACCTTCCCTTAGCACAGGGTCCCCTGTTTGCCCCATATTGACCGGGTGGGAGGCAGTGAGTGGCTGGTTTGGAAATGGGAGAGTTATTTGCAGCCCCTTGTAACATGGCAGTGGGGATGGTGTTGAGCCACTGTTGCACCCTCCATCGTTCAGCCCACTCAGAACACCATCGGTCATGGCCACGGTTGCTTGCAAGGTACATTATGAAGAATGATTGAAGGTTTTCTCTACTAAGTCCAGACGGTGCAAGCGATCTGTCTTGTTCTTTTAACAAATAAAGACAACATTATAAATATTGTAATCACTTACTGGAAGTTTGTTTTTTGTTAACAGAATCCTGTACAATTTAAGAGACAAAATTATGGTGGGCTTCTTTAGGGAGGATTAGCGGGAAATCCAAAGTACCACAAGAAGAAAATCAGTATTTATTTTTCCACCGTAGAAGCTGAGAAGTTAAAATTATATACAAGCACTTCATGCAGAAACTAAACACAGAAAGTTAAAATCTTCACAATTCCCCAAATCAGCCAGGGCGTTTCAGCTGGGGCTGTCTTGAGGCTGATACTTCAGGTGCTTGAATCCCACTCTCTCCCCAGCAATGAGGCTCTGGATCACCCACTCCTGCGTGACAACTGGCAGCTGCAATGCTTCAGCACACTTCAGGATGGCAGCTGGGCAGGAACTGTCTGTCACCACCACATCAAACACACCCAAGCCCACATCTAGAAGACGACGACCAAGAAGAAGAAAGAACTGTCAAGTCAACCTTTTCTCCTGCCACAAGAGCAGAGCCCAATAAACTGATGTCAGATGTAGCACACTGCTGCTTCACAGGTGGGGCAGGCCTTAACCCTAGAGCAGGAGGAAGACGTCTCTGCACCCAGTTCCCTGCCTCATCAGCAGTCTGGTAGCCCCTTTTCATACGCATACACCACACCAAAATTAAAGCTGCCTCAGACAAAGGGCGGGGGGGGGGCTGCAGAACACAGGAGGCCAAGGAGACCCTCCCCTGAGAGAGAGGGGTCCCCCAGCGCTTGTACCTTTGCTCCATGCGGCTGATTCTTGCTGCTTCACAGAGGCTGCTCCTCCAATCATGAGAATTTCAGACCAAAATTCCAAAAAGTCCTGTGGCTCATTGGACACTAGGAGCACCTTCAGTTTATGGAAAGGGTTCTTTCGCGGGTGCCTGAAACGGGTCAAGTGTGGGCCCTCAGAAAACACAGGCACCCTCCCATCCTTGCCTTGGGCTGCTGGGTGCTCCCGGACAATGTCCCCCCCCCCACTTACCATTCCAGCACACTCTTCTCCTGCAGGCTGTAACCTGCTGGCAGCAAGTAATCCCGGTAGTTCTGGAGCTGGTTGGCATGACAACTGTCATGGACCCAGACATGAGACACGCAGGGGATTCCTCTGGCAAGGCACAAGAAGTACTTCCGAGTGCGGCAGGGCTGGTCTGCTATCAGGAGACACTGGTAGGCGGCGCTGCACTGAATTGCAGAGAGGAAAGGGAGGGGGTAAGCAGTGGGCCCTTGGCATCCGCTGCAGTTTGGCTCCAAAACACTCCACCCGTGAATGCTCAAGTCCCGTTATAGACCATGGCATAGTAAAATGGTGTCCCTTATATAAAATGGCAAAAGGAGGAGGATGTGGGTCTAGTCAGTGAGTGGCTCCCCAGAGCTCCCACCTACGTTGCCCAAGGGAGTAATACCCACTCTCCCTTCCAAGGCAAAAGAGGGACTCCCAGGAGCCCAAGGGAGGCAACCGCACTCTGCAGCCACTGCAGTCATGGAAACCACAAAGTCTGTCAGCACCCTCCCCCAAAACCCTTGAGACCCATGTGCTATCTTGCCCACGGGGGAATTCCCACTCCATAAACTTGCAGCTGTAGTTCCAAAACGGGAGGCAAGTGGCTGAAAAGGCTGAAAATGGAGAACTCAAGCCTCCAGAACTTATAGCTGGGGAGCACACGAGACGCATGGTGAGTTGCACAGATGGTTGCTCCACCTGGAGCCAGAGTCCACGTGGATTCATGGGGCAGTAAAGGGAATATCAAAGCATTGCTTTGGGTGGCAACTGCCTTGCGCCTAGGCCTCATCATCCTGAGGCTCACAGTGCTTCCCTCGCCCCCACCTGTCCAGGGCTCCTTGGAGCATGAAACCTGCGTTGCAATATAGCATCTTTAGAAAAACACACACGCACAGCACCTGCGATAGATACCCAGCAGGTGTGCCTGCCAACCTGGGCAAGGGAACGTTCCTCCTCCCCACCCCAACACTGGCAGGACTCTGACCTGGCTTTCATTGAAGTCCTCCAGGATGAAGCCGCCTCCTGCCTGCAGCTGCAGCTCAATGTAGCTTTTGTTGTATGGCGTCTCCAATAATTCTGGAACACAGGAGAAAGTGCAAGAACTGTGACTACCTAAAATGCCATTTATCAAAAACACAGCTCCAAGAGCTCTGTACAACGATCCCAAAAGGGAAGCCTGAAAACAAACAACGTACTTATTTTAAAGGATTTCAATACCCTAAAGGCACGAGGGTACCCGTCTGATCTTGGAAGCTAAGCAGGGTCAGCCACAGTTAGTACTTGGATGGGAGACCGCCAACAAATACTAGGTGCTCTAGGGCTGAATTCAAAGGAAGGAGCTGAGAAAACCACCTCTGAGCATTCCATGCCTAAGAAAACCCTAGGAAATCCGTGGTTGCCATAAGTGGACAGGTGACGACTTGAAGGCTCAGAGACACACAGCCAGGCTGGTGCATAAAAGAGAATCAAACTTTCTAGTAGCACCAATGCTTTGCAGATAAAACTGCTCAGATTCATTGCAACATGGATGCAATAGTTGAATTAAGTCCAGTGGATGTAATTTTGACCTCTGCTTGTCCAGAGATAATGGATTCGTTTCTATCTGTGCAACCCGAGGATGTGGGCAGGATTGCCAGAGCAGCGCAAGTCACGCCATGTGTACTAGACCCTTGCCCTTCCTGGCTTATTAAACAGGCCAGAGGGGGACTGCTGAATGAGTAAGGAGTGATCAATGCTGCTTTACAGCAAGGCAGGACTGCAACATGCCTGAAGGGGGCTGTGGTAAGACCTCTACTGAAAACACCTTCATTGGCTCCCACATAATTGGATAACTACTGGCCAGCTTACAATATTCCATTTTCGGACAACGTTCTAGAGCATGCAAGGGCCTCTCGCTACAAGGGATTCCTGGATGAAGACTGCTATTGAGCTCCGCTTTAATGTGGCTTCAGGTTGTAGGATGGAGGCAGCATTGGTCACCCTGGTGGATGGCCGATGCTGGGAAGTGGGCAGGGGAGCATGTTGGTTCTGCTGGACCTCTTGGTGGCTTTCAATACAGTGACCATGGTATCCTTCTGGGCTGGGCTTCTTCATCATCATCATTTATTTACACAGTGCCATCTATATACATGGCACTTTACATTAAAACAAGCTTTACTCTCTCTCTCTCTCTCTCTCTCTGGCTTTTCTTCGCAAACTAAGATTCAGGAAGGACTCATCCCGCGCTTTCTGCAAGCGCACTGATGACTAAAAAGGCCAATCTGAGATAAACAAGTCCGGTTGCAGAAAGCACAGCAGAAGGTCTCCTTGGGTGATGTTTCCGGGTTGTGATTCTTTCTGCGTTGTCGTTTCTCTTCAAGACTTGTTCGTCATGAGTTCTCAAATAAGGCTGCAACATTGTGGATAGTGCGTCTCCATGCCTCCCGATGCGAGGCCAGGGCGGACCATTGTTGGTGATCAATTTGGCTGAGCCTGAGATGTTGTTTCAGGGAGTCCTTGTATCGCTTTTTTGGAGCGCCCCTCTTACGCTGACCCGTGGCGAGTTCACCGTAGAGTAGTATTTTTGGGAGGCGATGGTCCTCCGTCCTAGAAATGTGCCCTGCCCAGCACAGCTGTGTTCTCAATATCATGGCCTCAATGCTGGTGATCCCTGCTTGCTCAAGGACAGCAACATTCGTCACATGGTGTGTAATAAACTGAAATTTGATGGATTTGTAACCAGTTGGGTTTTATTGGTGCGAGTGCATGTATTAATTCATCAGTCGATTTGGGCCTATAACTAGTAAAAAGATCTCTTATTTTGTATATCGCCCTTTCTTCCCTTGGTTTATATTGCATAATCTTATCAGGATTGCAAAAGTCAGGATGGGTTAAAAATGGTCTGATGGGTGAAGGTGCGAGCAGGTGCTTCCATTTTGACCAGATAGCGAGAGAAGTGCGCAGAAAGGGACTGGGTATGTCTTTTAGTTGCTTCCTGGTTAAATCCGAGTAGAGCATATCAAATTCCTTTGGGGATTTACATCAATTTCTGCGTCAAGCCAGTTGGTGGAGGTGTTTTTCCGGAGAATTTGTATTGAGTTATGCGTGTAACCTCATAATATGTTTCCAAATGGGGAATACCCAACCCTTCCCCTGTGTTTTTAAGGAATTTGACTTTGTCAAGGAAACGTGCTCTTTTCCCTGTGAAAATGAATTTGTGTATGGTTTTGTGCCATGTCTGTAAGTAGGTATTAGAGGGTTTTATGGGAGTAGATGAAAATAGGAATAGAAATCGCGTAAGTATAAACATTTTCAGAAAAGCTATTCTGCCTAAAAGTGGAAGCTGGAAGGTAGACCAGTGTTTAAGCTTGTGTTTGGCCAGGTAGTTAATGGTTTATACTTTTGGGGTAATATCTGTATAAGGTCCTTTGTAATTTGGATTCCCAGGTATTTGAATCCTGAGGGAGTTGTAAATGTAGTTTGGTTTGCAATTGCCATTTTTTCTGGATGTCTGGTGGGACATTTAAAAACAGTAATTTTGATTTATGGAGATTTATCCTGAATCCAGAATAAAGATCAGAAGACTTTAAAGTTTATTCCAAGGCTGGAAAAGAGGTGTTTATATTTTTAAGAAAAAATAATAAATCATCTGCAAAAGACTGATTTTGTTTTCTTTATTGATTACTCCTGTTTTGGGGTGTTGTCTGATACTGAGTGCTAAAGATTCAATTGCTAGGGCAAAAAGGATCGGCGATAGCGGGCAGCCCTGTTTTGTGCCTCAATGTAATCTGATAGAAGAAGTGTCAGTCCTGTTTATATGTATTATTGCTTCTGAGTTGGCATAAAGTTGCTTGAGAAAGCCCGTAAAGTGAGGTCTGAAATCCATTCTCTAGTAGGCCAAACAAGTATGGCCATTCTATCCTGTCAGACCTTGAGTGCATCCAATGAGATTAGTGCTAAAGGTGTTTGGGATTGTGTCACCTGGTGGATGATATTCAGGGTTCTCCTGATCACATCATTTAATTTTCGGCCTGGCATAAAGCCTTTTTGGTCAGCGTGTAGGTAGTGAGTGATGAACACATTTAAACAGTTGAACAGAATGGATGTCATGATTTTGATTAAGCGATACTGAGGGGGACACATCTTCTGTAGAAAGTACGGTAATTATTTTTATCTCTCATGGCTCAGGCTAATGAGATATTTGAGAAAGTAAAAAAATGGCTGAGTTGTCAAGGTCAGTCTGGTACGGGATGGAAGGAGGGGTCCGCCTGGGAAGGTGGGCTGTTTTGGTTAATTGGCAAATGAGATGTCAGCTCAGGAAAACTGCCTGAATTGCTTTGTGCTTTAAGTATACTGTGTAACCGGTAAGGGCTGCAGTTCTGAGAACAACGATGTGCTGTGATCAACCCTGCTGGCTGAATAAACCTTTTCTGTACTTGCCGGAAGTCTGTGTTCTTGACGTGGAGTTGGCCGGCACCTTACAGAAGGGGAGGAATCAACAAGGTCTGTTTTTCAACTATTGCATCTGGTTTTTTGTTCTTCCTGCCTGTCTCTGGGCTGTGATGGTTGAAAGCCAAGTTGTGTGGGTTCCTCCTTAGAGAACACAAATGTGTAGACCAAGCTGGTAGGAAAAGTAGAAGGAGAGCTAAAGCTCAGAATGAGCAGAGACTGGCGAGGAGAGGCAAGCAAGGAGCCACAAAAAATTTCAAGAGACATTCAAGGTAAGAGAATGACCAAAGAGAGAGTGGGGTTGCTGTTCAATAAGGATGGTAAAATGCTAACAGATCAAAATGAAAAGGTAGAACTATTCGATAACTATTTTATTTCAGTTTCTCCCCCAAAAGAGAACCGTGTGCTTTCATGCAACACCAGCAGAGACCTTGGCAAGGAATCTGGACTGCAAATCAAGATTGATAAGGAGTTAGTCAGGAATCACTAATTATCTTTAAAAGAGTTCAGATCTGCAGGACCAGAGGAACTGCACCCCTGAGTATTGAAGAAACTTGCCGACATACCTGCAGAACCACCTGCCATCACTTTTGAGAAATCTTAGAGAACAGGTAAGGTGCCAGAGAATGAGCAAATATTGTCCCTCTCTTCAAAAAAGGCCAAAAAAAAAAAAAAAAGATCCAGGAAACTATAGGCCAATCAGCCGGACTCAATACCAGGAAAAATATCAGAATACAGGAGTCTGTCTGCAAGTATCTTGATGACAATGCAGTGATCAGTAGGAGCCAGCATGGGTTTGCCATGAACAAACCCTGCCAAACAAACCTTTTTTAAAAAATCAGGTCACTAGTTTAGTGGATGGTGGGAAGGCTGTGGATGTCATTTATCTGGATTTCAGCCAAGCATATGATAAGATTCCCCATAATATTTTGCTTAGCAAATTGATTAAATACGTAATAGATGGAAACACCATCAGATGGATCCATAACTGGTTGGGAAACCGTGCTCAAAGAGGCATCATCAATGGCTACAGTTCAAACGGGAAGGAGGTCTCGAGTGGAGTGCCTCAGGGTTCAGTCCGAGGACCAATACTCATCAACATTTTTATCATGGACTTAGATGACAGACTGGAGAGAATCCTTATCAAGTTTGCAGATGACACAAAACTGGTAGGGTTAGCTAACACCTTGGAAGATAGGAACAGAATTCAAAAGAACCTTGATAGACTAGAAAACTGGGCATGAATTAATAAAATGAAATTCAATAGAGGCAAATGCAAAATTCTACATTTAGGCCACAAAACCCAAATGCACAGGTATAGGATGGGGGATACATGGCTCAGCAGTATTATGTGTGAAAAGGACCTTGGAATGATCATAAATTGAATGTGAGCCAGCAGGGGATGTCATTGGAGCAAAGAAGGCAGATGCTATTTTAGTCTGCATTAATAGAAGCATACTGTTGTTTCCATTCCAGAGCTTTCTCTCTCTCTCTCTCTCTCACACACACACACACACATACACACACACACTCGTTTGTTTCTGGGACTCTCTCACCTTCTTCCTCTCCGGAGCTCACACCATGCTTTTGACCGCTAGGCAGTCTATCTGTTGGGTTTGCCATCGTCAGGAGAAACGCATAGCCCAAAAATAGGGTCTTGTTGCGAGGTAGCGGCCCCCATCGATCGTCGGCTGCCAAGGGGCCTTCCGAGTCTCCTCCGCTGTGTTGGGGACTTCCTGTCTCACTGGCGCCTGCAGCCCCTGGGGAGGGAGGGAGGGAGGGAGGGCAGAAGAGGCCTGTGGGTGCCCCACTCCTTCCAGGCAGGCCCCCTATCACTAGGTGGGAGCCAGCTCAGGCTCTTCCAGGAGGGAGAGAGAGAAAACACTGCAAGCTTCCGGCCCACCGGAA
The DNA here is from genome assembly GCA_030847615.1 of Gambelia wislizenii. Classification (NCBI taxonomy): domain Eukaryota; kingdom Metazoa; phylum Chordata; class Lepidosauria; order Squamata; family Crotaphytidae; genus Gambelia; species Gambelia wislizenii. The sequence continues at coordinate 173,950 of JAUMIR010000009.1, forward strand.
GATCCCCAAAGGGGTGCCTCGGAAGCCTGTCACACAGCCGGTTGCGGCAGGGGAGAGCCCTTCACTCCACCTACTTTGCAGGCAGCAAGGGGCCAAGAAGATACAAAAAATAACCCAGCGCCACTGCCCCTGCCCCCGGAGCCCAGCAGCGTCTTACCTGACGTTGCGGGGACTGTTTGGCGCCCTCGCTTGGCAGGCGGTTGTTCCCCTTCGGAGGCAGCCAGTTTCCTCTTGCCAGAGAGCAGCCGGTGGGGCAAGTGGGGGCTCTCTGGGGCCCTGCGGAGGGGCGTGGTGCGTATGGAAGGCCCAGGGGAGCCCATGTTGCGTCTCTTCCGCTTCCCCTCCACAAGGTTATCTAGGCAACACCGCAGGCCAAGCGTGTTTAGGCACCTGCCCGGCTCCTCTGGGACAGGCAAGGGTGAGAGAAACACGCATACACACCCGCCCCGCAGAGCAGCCCTTCCCTGGCATAGGGGAAGCCTTTCATGGGGACGGTCACCCTCTCCACAGCTGCCGCCACGGCCGCTGCCGCCGCCACCCGGCTCCTTACCGAGGCTGATGTCAGCTGCCTTGGTCAGCGGGGTGAGGGGCTCGTAGGGGCCCAGCCCAAACTGCTCCCGCAGCCGGTTCCCTTGCTCCAGGGACAGGATGACAGCCGCCCGCCTGTACCACTTCCGCTGCCCGTCCTTCTCGACACAATAGAAGAGCTCCCCAAGCTCCTGCCGGTGGCCCTTCACCACCCCTGCAGGCAGCAAAGGCAGGGGCATCAATGCTGGGCGGGGGCCCCGGCCGGCCTCCCTCCCCAGCCAGAAGACGCCTACCTGCACTGAAGTACTCGTCCTCCGAGAGGGCCGTCACCTCTGTTTCCAGGGGGAGGGGGTCGCACAGGAGGACGTCCCGCCCGGGCACCTCGCACTCGTACCCGTCGTCAAAGAGCAGCTTGTATTTGGCCCCTCCCACGTCCCGGGTGATGGTGCCGGAGTAGAAGTAGCCGTTAGAGGACCACTTGGCCACCACCCGGAGGCCCACCAGGCTGTCCCTGGGAGAGGAGGGAGGAGGGAGCCCAGGCTGCTCTTGCAGTGGGATTTCAGGGGAGTTGCTGCGGCGCAGAGAGGCCTCAGGTGGGCCCTGCCTCTCTGGAGGCACGGAGTGGTTTTGGGTAGGCAAGACTGCCCCAGCTAAGCCGCTCCTGCAGAACAACAGGGAGAAGACTGCTCAGCTCTCCATGTCTCACTCTCCCTGCACCACTAGCCCCTCAGCAACAAAAGCCAGCATTGCCTCCCTCGTTTATTCATTGGCCCTGGCTGGGCTACCTCTTCCCAGGTGTTCGTGCAGCGGGGCGGCCCCTTCTCCCGCGCCCACGGGGAGACAGCCTTGTACTCCCGCCTGGCGGGCTGCTGAGGCCTTCCTCCTCCTCCTCCTCCTCCTCACATGCTCTAACTGCTGGACGCTGGGGCTGGAATCCCCGCTTCTGTGGGCTAGGAAAACAAAAGGCTGCTTAGCTTTTGTGCAGCTAGCTGGGCACAGCAACTGCTTCTCCTAGCCACTGACAGAACTGCAGAAAAGCCACACGGCTTCTTCATTCTCAGCATTGGCACATGTGCATCTTGAGAAACAAAGCCAATGCTTTTATAGACCCCGATCCAAAGAGGAAAAGTGTAATAGTGAGCTCTCTATGCTGTCTGGATATAACCCCCTCCCCCGCTGCACGCTGCCCCCTGCAGCCAAGCCCAAAGAGCACCCAGGACTCCACCTTCCCCACCCCACATCACCCGGATGTGCCCTGAACACACCTGGGCTTCCCGGCACCAGGCAAGGCAAAGTCTCCAGGCGCCATTCCTTGGCCAGCTCCGCTCTTGAGAAGCCCTGCTCCGTGGCCACTGTACGTGTCGGAGTAGGCACTGCTCCCTCCGCTGGACATGTGCTGGAGTCCTGAGGCCTTGGAGGAAAAGGAACTCACATCTGCAAGGTCTCCAGGGGTGAGCGAAGATCCGCCTGTGCGGGAAGGAGAAAGGGCCAGCTCAGACTCCTGGCGCTCTACAGCGGGCTCCTCGCTCTCCTGAAAGCAGGGAAGAAAGGGCAGCGTTCAGAGGAGAACCGTCAACCAGACTGTGATTGCTGATTATGCAAAGAGGCCACACACACATGCCCTTTGCAGGAGACCAAGAGGGACTGGCCGGGATGACCACAGGCATGCCAAGCAGTTGGGCAACTGTCCTCCACCACCACCATGGATTGTCAAGGGGAGGGAGAAGGGGGCCGGGGGTCAGCTGCCCAGCTCTTTCTCCCCTTCAGGGCCGAAATACGGGGCAAGGTCACTCTTAACAGATCACCAAGCTCAGGCCCCGACAGGTTGGTCCAAGGTTGCAATCATGGCTGGGGACACAGAAGGCACGAGGTTCAACACTGAACACCCTTCCCATCATTTGGGAGGTGGGAGGGCTCACCTCAACCACCTTGCGCTCCACTTCAGCCCCATCCTTGTAGTAGACATCTGTGATGACCCGTGTCACAACAGTGCGCACTTCACGGATGGTCCGCACGTGGCGCTGCAGGACACGACCTCCTGGCGGGCAGGATGAAGCCAGGTCTTCCTCGCTCTGGAGAAAGGGAAGGCCCAGGAAATAAACAGCCATGCTCCTTCTCTTCCCAGGAGGATGTTCAACACACAGCAGGTGAGGTTATGAACTGTACTAAGAACCTCAAACGGCACCTTTCTCAAAAGGGGCCGAACATGCAACAGCACCACGAGAACTTCTGGAGGAAGGGCACATCGCAACAGCTCCCACCACCAAGCACCCCAGCTTTTGCAGCCACGTAACACCACCACCACCTGCCCCACCCCCCGGTGGCACTGACTCTCTGCCGCCACTGCCACCCAGAAACCCTGCTCCACCTCACCTGGTTGTGTGGAGCCTCTGCTGAGTCCCCGGGCATCCTGGCGGGCCCCACCGCACAGTCCTCGTCCGTCTGCGCTTCCGCATCCTTCTGTTCAGGCTGGGCTCTGGCCGTGCTGGTTCCCACTTCAACCCACCTGCCAGCGCCCGTCTGTGTGGCTGCAGACGCAAAGTCCACTGAACTGCGAAGCCACTCGGCTGCTGTCTGGATCCCCTTGCTGCTGCTGCTGCTGTAGCTGTGGGTGGCACTGGGGGTGGGATTGGCCCCTTCTGCAGAGAGTACGGAGCCAGGCTTCTTTGCAGCCCCCTGTCCTGCCTCCTCCTCTTGAGCGTCTCCAGGCTCTGTCTCCATGCCCTCTTCCTTCTCAGCGCAGCCAGCGGGTCCCTCTGCAGGCAGCGCCTGCCCACCAGCCGTGGGATCCAGCCTCAGTAGGCTCTGCCAGGCCCCACGTGGGGGTTCCTCCTCTTCTTCCTCCTCCTTCTGGGAACTTGGGAAACGGAACAGGTCACCCCTGGAATGAATTGTAACCCCTTCAGAGCAGCCACAGGAGCAGCCCTGGAGCTGCAGAAGGCCAAGCTGCCTGCTATCCTGTAACTCCTCCTCTTCCAAGCAGCAGGCAGCCCCCAAATGCACCCGAGAAGCCCAGCCCACTCCCTCATTCCCTTCCGAAGCCACCAACGCCCAAACACCAACAGCCATTTCATGGAATCCAAGGCCACCCACCAGCCACAGGGCCCTCCCACCATCTCCCCGGGGCTCCTGCTTGCTCGAGCTGCCATCCTGCTTGCAGCGGAGCAGCAGCAGAGCAGCAAGGACAAGCCTTCCCCCTTCTGGCCAGACCCCACACCCACCATCAGCCCAAGGCTTCCAAGGATCAAAGCTCCCACCCAACTCAAACTGCTCCCCTTCCCTTTTTCTTCCCGTGCGTGTTAAGCTTGATCACACCCCAACGAAACTGACTATGTGTTCAGTTAACGGTTCATCTTCCTTCCCTCCTTCAATGAATGTCTCCACTGTCTGCCTATGATGGGAAGGGCAGCCCATTTAAACACAAAACAAATTCACCTTCAGGAAATACAAGTGTGAGTTTTGATGGAAATATTCCCCCTCAATTGGGTAGCAAAGCACCAGTTTTGGAGAGATTGTTTTGAAACATCAAAAAGAATTAATTTTAGCTTGAGAAAGTGACTGGTTTCATCTTCTGTTAATAAACTCAGTTTCTGGGTCTACTCCCCACTTGGCACTAGCCTCTCCTACAGAATATGCAAGATGGAGTCTGGAGTGGAAGATTTTCTCTGTGACTACCTGCACGCAAATGATCAAGTATGCAAAATTTCATCATTAGTTTGCATGCACATTTTTCAGAGCTTAGGCACAGGATCACTAATACAGATTTGGGTATGACCACACCAGCTACCTTTGCTTTTCGTATGACCTGGTGAACATCAAATTTAACTTTTCAGCAGCAGGACCTCACATAGGAGGATGTTTTACCAAAAATCCTGAAGCTGGGGTGTTATTCTCTGAGGGTTCATCCTCTCCAAAAATCTGTATAGGCCGCTTATGGGGTTTCTACTCTCTTTATAAAATTCAGTCCAGCACTCAAAATTATCTTCCACCTTGATAAAAGTCAAGGCTACTTAGCTTCTCCTCCCCAATTCGGGTGCCCAGGGGCTTCACTTAGAGAGCTGAGCTCACAAATAGACATTTTTATTTTCAACACTGAAGAACCAACCTTTTCTTCCTTTCTTGCTCTCAGCATTCTTAAGGTTTACTCCAGGCTAGACTGATAACCACTTGCAAACACCTCACCTGAAGGTCTGTCAAGCCCCTTGTCCCCATTCCACCAACCTGCTTTTCATCCCATCTTGCCTGATGAAGTGGTGAGCATGCAAACATTCTGTGCCCTCTGAATGGGCTTAAAAAAGGAACTATACCAATAAAGAGCTGGGATTTTTTGTCACGGCAAGATGGCTACCTTTCGGATTTCAGACACGTATAAAGAGCAAATACCTCTGCCGGGTCTAATGGGTGCTTGCGCTCGTACGTGGCTGTCAGGGAATTGTTCTCTCTCATCCATGGCTGTGAGGGCTCTTTTCTCTCACCTGTAGCATGAGGAGAAGGGCCACTTCCCAGGGACTCCTTTCAGTGCCAGAGACCAGGCCCTCCCAGCAGAAGGATCCGGCTAGAGCGACTCTTCTGCAGGCCTGACCTGACCGCACAGGCCCACGCTGCCATGCCACTCACCCCTCCAGAAAACCTTAGAGTGGAAGAGGCCCCAGAGCCCTCAAGCACTTCCTCTAGGGACCCTCATTCCTTCTAGGTTTTCCTCTCAGCACCCAGAGAGAGGAGAGTCAGGAGGGACAAAGGAACAGCAGCAGGAGATGCAACTTTGTCAGCCAGGCAGGACTGCCTGGGAAGACACCTGTAGGAAGGGAAGCCCCACATTTCCTGGGGTGGACGCTAAATTCATAAGACATGGAAGCTGCCAGAAGAAGCTCCCAAGACATTGCAAGCAGCAGCAGCAAGACCATTAGCAGTGCCCTACGGGCTGGAGGGTGGGAGCAGGGAGCTTCCTCCACCACTGACTTGCCTGAAAGGCGAGCAAGGCAGCTTGGGGCCTTCAGTCTGGCCAGCGTGCTGGGCTTCAGAGATGCGAGCAAAGACAGATGGCATCTTCTGAGGGCTGCAGGCAAAGGAGAGGAAGAGGCTCAGAAGGGGAGCTGCCTCGTGCCCCAAGCTCACTAGGCTTCAGTGGCACCAGGTATGCACGGCATCAGAAGCTAAGCCAAGGCACTCAAGCCACAAGTGGTAACTTCCCACTTGCTCGCTGGGAGGGCCTTTGTCCTGCGTCCCTGTTCCGTGGAACTGGCTCCGCACGCCAGGACAGCTCCCCTGTGCCTGGCAAGCCCAGAGACCCAAGAACCAATGCCACCCCCAAGAAGGCTGCAGGGGCCTCCTGTCCCCCTCCCTGATGGGCCCCACCCCTTTCACACAGGGCATCCCCAGAGACCCTAACATGGCTGCTTGGCTGATAGGGGGGAGACGGGTGGCAAAGTGGGGACACACTCCCCTTTCCCACCAGACCATATCTGCCAACCATGTGATGGAGGGCTTTCTGCTCACATTGCTAGAAAAAAATAACCCACTGGGGTCAGCAGGGGGGAGCGATAGTCCACTGGAGCAACGGACTAATGTAGCTTATAGCGTAAGGCCTTCCACTGGGGCCACAGCTGCTATAACCCACAAATGCTTATGCCCAAAGGCGTCACAAAACCTTTCCTTGTTTTGGACCCGAGGTCATGTTACCTAGAAACAGTTCCTGGGAGAGACCCGTTCTTCTCTCTGCTGGTTGCTGGTTCTGGGAGCCAAAGCGAAAGAGAAACAAAGAAGGGGATGAGCAGAGCCCACCACCTTCCTTGGGACCACCAGTCCCGCCAGCCCACCATGCGGCCTGACAAGCCCACCCCCCACTCACTGAGCACACACAGCCCAAGGCCCACCCCTCCCCAACTGGATGGCTCCTGAGGTTCCTACCAGACCCACGTCCCTCCCTTCTCCAGCAGCCTCTCCTCAGCTCCTGCCGTTCAAAGAAAGGGCCCCATGCAACTGCAGGGACCACCTGCCCGGGAAAGGGGCACCCCTTCCGGACGGCACTGCCTCCCTCGCATCTCTTACTCTCTAGGCTGAAGGGCAGAGACCCCTCACTCTCCACGTCCACAGGAGTCACCAGACTCATCTGCAAGGACAGCTTCCCCTCCTCCTGGTGGCCAGTCGGTCCGGCACTCCCTTGGCAACTCTCCTCCATCTCAGCTGAGGCCAGAGGGCTTTCCGTGGTCTCAGCGTGGGTGCCTTCAGCTGTGATATTACTGGTGGCGATGGTGCTGTCTGGACAACCCCCAACCTCTGGAATTGAAACAGTGAGACGGCTGCCCTGGCTTCTGATGCAGAGCGGACAGCAAAGGCCTCTCTCCCATCTGACGAGCCTTCACCTCATGCCAACGACGCTGACCTCCGAGAGACCAAACTAACTGGTTTCCCCATCCAAACTTAGGATAGGAATGGTCCTTCTACAAGGGGATCGCCAAGGCTCGAAGCCTTGCAGCTCTGCACCCACCCTCCTGGCCGTTCCACATACATGCATACTCTTTCCTGAGCCAGAAAAAGAACACTCCAGACAGGCTGAGGGCTACAGAAGCAGCTGCCTGGACCCTTCCCTCTGGTGCTGATGTGTGGGAAGCCCACCCCACCCTCCACAGGAAGGCCGACAAGACACTTTTGCCTACACGTGGAAAACGAGGGAGGCGTATTCCTAGCCACTTCCCATGCCCATCGCCTACAGTGCCCCCCAGTGTGGCCGCCCCCACTCACCTGTCCCCTGCCCAGCAGCGCAGGACGCGCCGTGGCACACGCACCCACCTGCCTCCCACTCACCAATCGGAGTGCTGTGCCTGAGTCTCGCTTTCAGCTGGCCAATGAGAGGCGGAGTGCTGCTTGCTGAAGGCAGGAGGGCTCCTCTCTCCTTCTGGAATAAAGGGCCTTCTGGAACAAAAACCACAAGAGAGGGGAAGCTCAGCTCACAGGCTGCCCACTGCTGACCCCCAAAGGCCAAGGCAGGGGCAGCCTTCCTGTGGGGCTGGGAACCAGCACCAGGCCAGGCCAAGGCATCGCACCCCCCCCCCGCTCGTGTGCCAACAGCAAAAGGCACGGGGCGGGGGAGGGCAGTACTGCAGAAGGCCAACAGCCCACAAAGGCACAGCCTCTGGCACAGGCAACACACGCTGGGTGCGCCTGCAGGACACTCACCAACAGGCAGGCTAGTCGATGGGTTGGGGGCTTCTTGGCTCCATGGCACCCCTCCAGCCCCCTTGGCCGCCGCTGACGCTGCTGCCTCTTCCTCCCCATCCCCGGGCCGGTTGCCCAGCAGGGTCTCCTCACTGCCAGCCACGGGCTGGCTTCCTGGCAAGGCCGCGGGCACCTCCTCACCACCCTGTGCTGAACAGGCCACCAGCCTCGCTGGCACTCGGTCCTGCTGAGAGGTCCTGGGGGACAGGGCACTCCTCCCCGCCTTGGCCTGCTCCCCCTGCGCTTCGACCCAGCCTGCGGGCAGGTTTGTGCCAAGGGGCCCAGGGCCCTCTGGCACCTCAGCCTGGGGGCTCTGGGAACCAGAGAGCTTCAGCATTGGGCTGGCAAGGAAGGGGAAGGGGCTCGGCCCTCCCCAAGTGGCCTGGCTGGCAGGCTCCTCCACAGGGTCTGCTGTGGTGCTTCCTGGCTCTGCCTGGGCCAACGCTCCAACCACTGGAGGTACGTTCAGAGGTTCTGCCCTTGCTGCAGAAGATCTGGCGTGTCCTGCCGCCTGTTCCTCTCGGGAAGGCTGCCCCTCGCTTCGCAGCACAGCTTCCTGTGGTTCCTCCCGAGGCGTCTCTGGAACCACTTCATCCTCTAGGTGGAAGGAACCCTGGCTCTCCAGGCAGCCCTGATTTCCAAGGGCCTCTCCAGCTCCAGCTTGGACAGGGGAGGTGCCTTCGGCCGGCCTCCCAAGCAAGGCCTGGCCATCCACACTCAACAGACACTCGCTGGGGCTGCCAGCCAAACCAGGCCTTTCCCTGGAAGCGCCAGGATCAGCTCCAGCCGTGCCCTCTGGCGGCATCACACTGCCCTCCAGCTCAGTGGACTGGCTGCACTCGCTCCCAGACAGGGCCAAGGCACAGGCCTCACCTGGAAGCAGCCGCGTGGGGTCTTCTGTCAGGGAGGGGCCCCTGGCCCCCACCACGTTTGCTCCCAGCACCAACTCCTCTGAGTCCTCAGCTGCTGGCAAGCCAGCCATGCCGGAACCATCTTTCTCTCCTGGTGCCTTGGGCCCTTCCTCCAAACTCGGAGTTGGAAGAAAGGTGTCCTGGAAGGAAAACAAGGCTGGTTCAGGATACAGCAGCTCCACAAGCAAGACAAGAACCAGATTCTGCTAGTGCTACCTGTCCTTTTCACAAGAGAAAGTTCATTCCAGCCAGGATTAGGGGGTGGCGGGGAGGAGGAGGAGGAGTGACCTTACTGCAGTTCAAAACAGGGCTGTGGCTTAACTGGCACTTGCCCCCCCACCTTTCCAATGACTGCTTTCATAGCAGCGCCGCAGACACAAGGCAAGAAGCCAAGCAGCAAACTCCGTCCCTGCTCTGTCCTCCTGGGGGCATCACACTTTCCATGGCAAAGAAGTCAGGAACACCTCCCCTCGGTCACACCCAGGCCAAGATGGACATTTGCCACTGGCTTCATTCTGTGCACATCTCAAAAATTCTCCTGTGACATGTCCACGTGTGGGAAGAAAAGGCACACCAAGCCCCAACAGGACACACAGTCTGGGAACCCTCTGCCCTCTCCCTGCCTCCCAAAATGAGCTCCAGAGGAAGAGGACAAGGAGGTGTGTGCACACACACAGAGTACTCACGTGGGAAAAGTCTGGCTGAGATGGGATGGGAATGGGTGTGGGAGACAGAGGAGTGGGTGCCTGGGGGACCCCTGGACGCTGGGCCTCTGCTGACTCTTCTTCTTGCTTTCCGGCTGCAACAGAGGAAGAATGGAGGAAGACCTCCCTCCGCAGAACTTCTTTCATACCGCTAGAGCAAAACATCTATCTCGCCCCTGGAAGAAGTGGAGGTCCTCTCCACTTCTGTGTCAGCGCTTCAGAAGGAAAGGAAAGAAGCCCGAATTCTGTCTGTCTCAGAATTAAAAGCCCAACTTGGCCAATCAAAAGCTACCAAGAGCCCCAGCAGAAAGAGATGAAATTTTAGCTTCTGTACCTGAACTTGTTGGGCTTCTGGGGATGATGAGAGGCACAGGTCCCAAGGTACCACAAGATGGCAGAGCAGGGCCTGAAACACAACTACAGAGGAGCAAAGAAAGCACACAGCTGAACTATCATCCTTCTATGTGCACCAAATCACAGGGGGAAGGCAAAATCCAACCAGGACATCTGCGCAAACCCATTCCAGAGATATTGAGGCATACAGCAAGCTTTTTGAAGGAGAAACACCATTAAGGAACCAATCAGCAGAGTGGGGATGGGAAACATATACCCATCCAGAAATTGTTGGGGTGCCGCTTCTGTCATCCACCACCATGGACCACGCTGGCTACAGCTGAAAGGAACTCTAACCCAACAAAAGCCGCCCCTCACCATACATAACCAGCTGCGTAACTGACTCAGTGAATGCATTCAGGAGCCAGGAAAAGAAAAAAGAAAATGTGAAAGTATCAGGGAATCGAGACTCTGTCCCCCTGGGGAGCAAGTGCAAAAAGACAGCCCAGAGGGGCTCTGTGCTTACCCAGAGAGAGGCCCCTGTCCAGAGAGATGAAGGACCTGCAGTGGATCAGCAGGAGAAGAGGTGGAGGCACCGGCCTCTTCCATGCTGGAGACAACACAGCTGCCATCTGGCGCTGTTCCAAAGAAGACAGGGTCACATTCCACAGCACAGCAATGGCGCGGTTCTGTCAATAAGCCCAAGGGCCCCTTTGCCTCCCAGCACCACTGCCTTTTCCCAGAACCCGGCTAATCCACACGCCTCCTGCACTTGTTTCAAAGGCTCACCTGCCGTGCCACTCTGGCTCTGGCCAAAGAGATCCTCCTGCGTAGACACGAGCTCCTCATCCTGTGGCTCAGAGGGGTTGCTCACTTCTAGCGCTTTGGGAGCAGGTGGACTGCTGGCTTCTTCTTTAGGGTGCTGCAGAACGTTGGGGGTGCCGCTCACCAAGCTGCCTGACCTAGGAGCATAAGCGTACTCCAATAATCCCTGAAGCTCAGCGTAAATAGGGATTAAGAAAAATACAGGACACGCATTGCAAGGCCTCTGAGCTTGGCAGACCAAGGGACTTGGCTTCTGACTCAGTGCCATCACCTGAGGCCGCCCTCGCCCTCACCTCCCCGATTCCTAAGGCTCAAACACAGAGCCTGGGGAAGGGCGGAGCAGCCATCCTTTTGCTGGGGCTTTGCAGAATGTACAAAGGACATTTTGCTGCTCCCTCCTGCAAAACCCCACTGGAAAGGGCAAGGAGCTCGCTCTGCACTTGGATGGAAAGCACTAGAAGTGTCTTGCTGCTGCTGCCACCGCTGCTGCCACCTCCTGCAAAATCACAGCAGGAAGGTCCTTTCTCTCTACGGGCTCAGACCCCCTCCTTCCTCTGGTTGGGCGTCGACGTGAGGGAGCATCCAAGCACAGTTGGTGCTTTGGGCAAAATGCATGAAGAGCAAGGAAAGACAAGAACCCTAGCACCTCTCTCAGGAGCACCGCAGTTGCTAGAAACAGGGACACGCCGGTCAGATAAACCCATTTATCGAACCGGGGAGCTTTCCAGTTGTTCCACTAGCAAAGCCAAGCCCCCCTGTCCATTCAGGAACACAGAAAGTACCAGTTCCCCTTTTAAAAATCCGTCATGCAAAGAGGGGAAGGGTGTGAAAGCAAACACGTACCTCTCAGGACAGTCTCTCCCAGATTCCATTACCTCACCCCTTGCTGCTATATCTCCATCAGCTGGCAGGACAAAAACAGAAAAAGAAAACCCCAGAATCAGGAACAGATGCTTGACCTGAGCCACTGTGTCCCCAGAACTGCCCCAACAGACACCACTGCACCATACTGCCCTCTCAGGGCATTTTCTGTTATGGAAACCCAGTTTCCGCCTGAGTTCTGCGTCATTGCCAGCCACTGTAAAGCCTCTCTGAAGGCAAACAGAGTCATGGAACGCTGGCAGACTAAAACTGGCAAAACCATTTGCTTTGCTAACGCTGATGGTTTCTGCTCTTTTTACTGTTTTTTTTCCTGCTCCTCATAAAATGGCAAAAACCAAAGACATTCCCTACAATTCAGGTGTTTCTGTCAGTTTAAGATCTTGCAGCTCAATTTATAAAAACAACAAAAATTAGTAAACTCCATTTGTAATTTCTGTTTGTATAAACTATACTTTTAATATTCCAAACATTACAACTTTGCCACAAACCAAATTAGACATAATATATTTTATGTGTGTTAAGTGACCAAGGGCCTTTCAATGAGGAAAGCAGGGGTGGGCAACTGTGGGAGGGTAGGGGACTGTGTTGGTCCCCAAGAAGACATGGGGGGGACAACCCCATCCACAAAAAAGGGGGGTGCCCCCAAAGTCTCTATAGGTGACATGGGGGCATTTTCACCAGGTTTTGGGAACTTTCTGGGCCATTTTAGACACAGGAGAGGCTTTCTCTTAACAACAGGAAGTGAGGTGAAAGTCACCTCCTGTTTCAAAAAAAACTTTTCCAAGGCCTAAATTTGTCCCAGAGCCCCCAAGATATTGGAAATACCCCACACACCCACTGGAGGGCATTTTGGGACAATTTCCCCCCCCCCAGAAATGTTGCCTCTCTGCCCAGAAAGAAAAGACTGCCTGTGCCCAAGTTCCTATTATCTCCTCCTCAACCTCACAAATGAGAGGCAGCGTAGAAACAACCCCCCACCACGAACAGCCATATTGCCAGGAAGCAATCAACCATTCTGCCCAGAAGCAACATGCTGTAACACGCAGGGAAAGTGGAGCAGACATTTTAGGATTAGAAAGGGAGGGTAAACTTTCCAAACCTGTGGCAAAAGGGCTGCCCTCAAAGATGTTTCCTAGACTTTTCTACTTAAGAGCCAATAAGCCTTTCCCACTTCAGTGCTGCTCCTGGAGTGCTGAAACTCCGGAAAATGAGTTAACTTAAAAAGCAGCCTCTATGAGTGGCTGTTTCCAAAAAAGGGACAGGCATTATGGACAGCAGTGTGCAAGACTTCACCAGGCAAGATGTGCTCCAGGCACCAAGACAGCCACGTGTCAAACAGCCTTGTTCACTTAAAGACAAGCAAAAGGGAGGCGGCTTCTTTATCTAGTTTGGTGGCGGTTTTTCAGGGTCTCAAGAAAAATCCTTGCACCCCCTGCTCACCCAGTCCTTTTTCTGGTGAGGGAGGGTAAGCAGGGCCTGTGCCTGAAACCCACCTAGTGTGGAAGACAAGTCAGGGGTGATTGCTCCACCACTTGCAGAGGAAAGCACTGCAACTCAAGTGGAGCAGTAAATGGCCTGCCGGAAGAGATGTGACAGTTGAATACTCTGTCTGAATTTAAATAGCATTAAAGACCAGTCTCTCCTGGAAGGCCTATCTGTGTTTAAACTGTGGATTTTAAACTTTTTAAATATATATTGTTTTTATTTGTTCTTTTAAATTGATATTGTGTCGTTTAATGGGTTTATGTATTTTTAACCGATATGTATCTTAATTTATATTAGTTATTCTGTATAAATCTGTTGTTCCCCATCTTGATCCATGAGGAAAGGTGGCTAAGAAATAAATATTTTTCATTATTCTTATTCTTATTAAATGTTGGGGAAACAAGACTGCAGCAAAAAGCACTGAGGAGCATCATATGTACACAGAGAGAGGTGTCCTGAAGAGATCCAAAGGAACTCAGCAACAGAAGAGAGGTAGGAGGTCTGAAAGTCAAAACGGATCATTCGCACTTACCATGAAAATTCCTTTTCAGCAGGTGTGGGGAGGGAGTCCTTAAACTGGTTTGGCTCCTCCTCTTCGAGACAGGCAGAGCAATCAGTCAATAAAGATTCACTTATCTACCTGAGGTAGGAGAGCCAGCCCATCCTTCTCAGCTCAAGCACCTCAAACAACTAAGAGCAGTACCCAATAAAAAGAGGGCGGGAAGGGCTCCCTCCCCACAACTGCTGAAAAGGAACATTCACGGTTCCTTCTTCCAGCAGTGTGGGGAGAGATTCCTTAAACTGGGACCTACCAAAACGGTCCCTCCTAGGGCGGGGGAAAAAACCCACACCAGATTACTGAACGATCTGTTGCAAAACGCGACGACCAGAAGCAGCCTCGGTCGAGGCATACCTGTCAATGTGGTAATGCTGAACAAAAGACGGAGAAGTCCAAGTGGCAGCCTTACAAATCTCCCATAATGAAGCTATGGTAGCGAAGGCAGCAGACGTAGCTGCACTATGAGTGAAATGCGCCTGAATACCTGAAGGGACAGGTAATGAACTAAGAACATATGCTAGCTCAATGCAAAGACGCAACCACTGTGCAATCGTAGATGGAGAAACCTTCTTCCCCTTGGAGGAAGCTGTAAAAGAAACAAAAAGACTTACGAAATCCCGGAGTCCTATCCAAATAAAACTTAAGTGCTCTCTGCACATCCAACCTATGCCAGTTTCGTTCCTTACTAGCAGAAGGATTAGGACAAAAAGAAGGAAGCACCAACTCTTGGGCCCTATGAAAAACCGAATTAACCTTCTGCATAAAGGAGGGGTCTAACCAAAGAACCACAGAATTCTGATGAAAAATGCAAAACTCCTCCCGCACAGATAAACCTCCCAACTCAGAAACGTGATGAGCGACAGTAATCGCTATCAAGAACACTACTTTGAGAGTCAGAAACTTCAAATCAAAAGAACGTAACAGCTCAAATGGTTCTTTAGTCAAAGCTCTCAAGACAAAATGCAAGTTCCAAGAGGGGAAACGATGGATCGTAGGAGGCTTAAGCAAGCTAACCCCCCTAAGAAAGCTACGTACATGAGGATGAGAAGCTAAGGACTTGTTGCAAACACCCGTTAAGACAGAGCCTCACGCCGACACGTCTCTTTCATGTATTGGCACTAAGCCCCTTCTCAAGGCCAGATTGTAAAAAGGCCAACACAGTGCCCACCAACAATGCCCTTTGAGGTTTTAGACCCTTAGAACGGCACCATCTACAGAAAGCCCTCCATGTAGTTTCATATACAGTTGTCTCTCCATGGATTTAGTATCCAATGATTTAAGTATTTATGGGTTGAAAATATTCCTAAAAAAATAATAATCCAAAAAAGCGAACCTTGATTTTGCCATCTTATATAAGGGACACCATTTTGCTATGCCACTGCATATAATGGGACTTGAGTATTCACAGATTTGGGTATCCACGGGGGGGGGGGGTTCCTGGAACCAAACCCCAGCAAATATGAAAGGACAACTGTAGCTGAATAGTAGAAGGGCGCCTAGCTGCCAGAATGGTCTGAATAACTTCCTGATCATAACGAGCAGAAAGCAATCTTTCCCGCCCAGCCTGGAGTTGTAACAAGCCTGGATTTGGATGGACAAGACCCCTTTGAACCAGAAGATCTGGCCAAGGAGGGAGAGGCCAGCTCTCCTCCATTTGTAAGTCCACCAGGTCGGGAAACCATGGGCAACACGGCCAGCTGGGAGCAATGGGGATAACCTCTGCCTTTTCCATCCTGATTTTCCTCAACACCCTGGCCAGCAACGCCACTGGAGGAAAGGCGTAGCACACCACCTTGGGCCACTCCAGTGTGAGAGCATCGAAGGCGAACACCCCTGTCGTTAAGAATCTGGATATGAAATGAGGGAGCTTGTGGTTCTCTTCCAAGGCAAACAGATCCAGCCAAGGACAGCCGAACCTGCTCACCACCATATGAAAGACCACCGAATTTAGACCCCACTCCCCTTGGTCTAGGGTCTGCTCAATCAGTCAGCCTGGGAGTTCAAGATTCCCTATATGTATTCCCACCCCCACCCACCCCCGAAGGGAAAGGAGATGGATCTTCACCCACCTCATCAACCAACTCATTTCTAGCATCAGGGCCTAAGAATGCCCCCCCCCATCTATTGATGTGGGCCCTGGTACAGATGTTGTCCGTCCGGATCAACACATGAGTTCTAGATGGAACTGAAACAGACCCAACTGAGCAGCCTAAAGTTCCAGAAAGTTGGTGCTACAACAACTCTCTGCAGGGGACCATAGCCCCTGAGCCATGAGTCCCTGACAGAGAGTCCCCCAGCCCTTCAGGGATGCATTGGTGGTCACCACCACTCTCCTGGGCTCTCTGCTTGGAAGGCCCTCCAGGAGGACCCCTGTCAGCCACCAAGTCAAGGACTCTTTGACCTTGAGAGGTGGGTTGACTAAAATTTGTGACCTGATTGAAATCTGCTCCTGAAAGGGCAAAAGGGACCATTGTAATTCCTTCAGGTGAAATCTGGCCCAGGGGACAGACTCTATACAGGCCACCATGAGGCCCAACAGTTTCATTAAGGTCATCAATGGGATCCTCTATTGACCCGGGACATCCCTCACTAACTGTTGAAGCTTGGACCGCCTGTCCTCTGGGAGAAAGACCCAACAACGGATCATATCGATGATGCTCCCTAAGTGGTAAAGTCTCTGATCCAGCACGATTAGCCCGAAGGGAAGAGCCTGATACTGAAAATGACTGCTTGATAAGCAAATCTGAGGAAATGTCTGTGAGCAGGAGGGATCCCAATGTGGAGATAGGCTTCCTATAAATCTAACAAAGCCATGAAGTCTCCCTCCTGTATACTCTCCAGAATCGTCTGAAGGGTTTCTGTTCGCAAACGACACTTGGCCACCCAACGGTTGATTCCCTGTAAATTTAGAATGGCCCTCCTGTCTTTGTTTTTCTTGGGGACCAAGAAAAGAAGGGAGCAGCAGCCCAAGAATCTCTCCAAGTCCGGAACCGGTTTTATTGCCTGGATTTGAAGAAGATGACCTACTGCCTGTACCATGAGGGCATGCTTGTCCCTCAAACAGAACTGGTAAGACTGAATGAATACCCGTGAGGGCAGAGCCTGAAAGTCTATGGTATAACCCAGACTGACAGTTCTGAGAACCCAAGCATCTGACGACATGCCCACCCGATGATGTGTGAAATGGAACAGCCTTGCCCCCACTGGGAGATGTCTGCAGTCAAAGAGACCACCTGACCTCGCCCCCTAGTTTTGCAGATTGAGAGTTACCAGCCTTGGGGAAAAGAAGAAGGGCCCTGATTCCTAGCAGTGTTTGGACGTGCCCCATGTAGGTCTAAAAGACTTTAAATCCTTTTGATTGTAATAACCCCTAGACCCATGAAAATATTGAGAACCAGAACGGAAGGGTTTGCGCTCTTCCTTCTTAGGCAAAGAAGGGAGTGCTTAGTTTCCATAAGGACATCGTCTAAGGTGTCTCCAAACAATTTGGAACCTTTAAATGGACAGCTGGACAAATTAGCTTATTGTCAGCATTCCAATTTTTTTAACCACAATTGGCGTCTTGCTGCCACATTGGCAGCCATGGAATGAGGAAAAAAACTGTAAGGAATCCAAACTGGAATAGGCCATAAAGACACCGAGGCTTTGGACAGCTTGTTGAGTCCCTGGCAGGATTTGATCTCCCCCTGAGGAACTTCTGCCAACAGGTCTTTGGTCCATCAGACTGCGGCCCTAGCAAAAAGAGAAGTGGCAACTAATAGCCCTGGCTACTGCCTCATGGGCTCTGCAAAGAAAAATATGCACCCTTTTGTCCTCGGGACTTTTGAGGTTATCATTGCCATCCCGAAAAAGCAAGCCTGAAACCAGGCCCACGATGGGCGCACCGATGGCGGGCAATTTTAGCTTATCCACCATAATTGCAGCAGGCAGGGAACAAAGAGCCACAGATGGAGCAGCCCGGGCTGCACCTGGATGGGACCACTCACTTTCTGACACTTCGGTAAACATGTCTGGGAAAGGACTAACAGGATGTGTAACATTCCCTTTAGATCTAAGTTCAGGCACCCCATATTGGTCAGCTGGGTCCTGAGTCGAACTACTAAGGCCCAAAGATTTTTCCACCTTTTTAAGCAAAAGACGAAATTCAACTGCTTCGAAAAGCCAGGGCGAAGGTTGCTCAGGGGTAATGTCACCCTCCTCAGAAGACAGTTCCCCCTCCTCCCTTACCAAAGGAACCAGCAGAAACCACAGATTCTTCCTTTTCCCAGACAGTTACCACAGATTTCTTGTGGTGCCTCTTCTTTTTAGGTGGAGGAGAATCGTGCCTGGGCAAAATGTCCCACCGATGCTCGCTTCCCTGAGAAGGGAGAGAGAGAGCCAATGTGGACAGAGGCCTGCTGCGTTTGGCTCCTTTCTTAGAAGGACCAGGCTGCAGAGGTTTGGATGGCGGGAAGGCAAGCGGATCTCCACCCCCTCCAAGGTGTTTTTGGTGGGAAGAACTCGCTGCCGCCACAGCCAAATCCACCCCTCCCCCCTCTGACAAGATCGCTGTGACCGCATAGTGTGCCACTAAGTCGATCCAGTCCACCAGTTGTGGCAGGAGCCCTCCAAAATGAGGAGAAATTTGCCTCACTCACCCGGGCGGTGGGAGTGAGGATGGTCCTCCTGTCCACCATGGCCATTCCTTCTGTTGTGTGGTCTGCCCTGAGGGACAGGGCCCCATCACGCTCCTGTGCCGTAGCAGCGAACTCCAGGGAACCAAGGACTGAACCTCCGGAGTGGTCAGTCTGCTCCCAGGCTGGGACCTGGCCTGATAGAGCCAACTGTTCCTCAGGCCCTGCCTCCTCGTCTGAGGAGAGATCTGAACTGGGGGAGCGTGGGCTAAACAAGAAGCCATCCTCCCAAGGTAGATGCTGCTTCTTCCAAATGGAAGAGGTGCTGAGAGGTAAAGCCCTAGACCTGGTCTCTAGCGAGGCAGGACAGAACTGGAAAGGATGGGCTGGCTCTCCTACCTAAAGTAGGTAAGCGAATCTTTGTTGGCTGCCTGTCTTGAAGAGGAGGAGCCAAGCCCAGTTTAAGGAACCCCTCCCCACACTGGTGGGAAAGAAAACAATCTGAATACCTCTTAGGTGGAGTGGGCGGCTTGCCTTGCACCAAGAAAACACCAGCTTTCCTCATCACGTTAGCAAGATTTAGGAAGGAGACCTGACCAACTGCAGAGTGAGCCCCTGTGAGTAGACTTCTCTTACCACTGCTATGGGGGGAATCCTCCTCCTCCTCCTCCTCTTCCTCTTCCTTGGCAGCTTTGGTGGCCCCCGTGGGGCAGAGCGGGGCTTGCCTCTCCTGGCCATCTCCGCCGCTGTCCTCCTCCCTCCTCTCGTCACCGCTGCCTCCTCCTCCTCCTCCCAGGGGGTCCTGGCTCTGAGAGAGGGCCAGAGCACCCAAGGCCAGCTGCGAGGTGCCCAAGGAGGCGTCTAATGGCCGTAACCGGGGGCGGGGGGGTAGACCAGGGCTGCCATCAGCACATGTAGACCAGGGCCCACCCGGAGGAAAACAGGGCAAGGCCAGCAGACCCCCGCCCCCGACTAGCAGCAGCACCAAGGCGCCGGAGCCCCCAGCCAGCCGCGGCCGCGCACCCCCCAGCCTGCCTCGGGCACCTCGAAACAAGGGGGCGGCGTGCGGGGGGTCACAAATGGCAGCCGGAAGGCCCCCCGCCCTCCCTCCCGCCCAGGGGGCTCCGCAGGCCTCGCGATGAGGCGGGAAGACCCCCGCCCCCAGAAACCCCCCGCCCGCCCGCCCGCCCGCCGGCGGACCTACCTTCGGCCGGAGGGGCGTCTGCCGGGTCCTCCTCCGCCTCCTCCGCGTCCCTAGAAGGGCGAGAGCAACGGGGGGGGGCTGTTGGGACGGACGGACGGCCGACCCCCACCGGCGGCGCTCCTCCCCTCCCTCCCTCCCGCCTCCCCCCTCCCTCCCCGGGGCCCGAGGGCTTCCGGGCGCTCCGGACCGGCGGGCGCGGGGGGGCGTCTGCACCGAGCGGGCTTGCGGGCGTGGCGACCACCGTCCGGCCCACGGCAGAGGCGGGGGAGGGACGGGGCCGCGGACGCAGCGGAGGACGACCCGAACAATAACGGCGGTGGTGAGGGGGGTCTGGCGCACGCCCACCGCCCCCAAAGGCCCCGAGGGAGCGGCCGGGCCCGGCCGGGAAGGGCCTCCTCCTCCCCGCTCCCCGTCCTCCGCCCACCTGCCAGCGGCGGCCCTCAGGCGGCCCCTCTCCTCCTCCGGGGGCGGCAGCGGCTCCAGGACCGGGCTGAGGCGGGCGGCAGGGACCGGAGAGCGCGGCCCAGGAGAGCCCGCCGCCGCCGCCGCCGCCTGCCCAGCCCAGCGCGGCCCCTCCTGCGGGCCTCCGGGGGCGTCGCGGCCGGGAGAGGGAAGGTCCCGGCCCGCGCCTCCGCCTCCGGCCTCCATGCTGGCCTCCGCCGCCGCCGCCGCCGCCGCCAGAGAGGGAGGGAGGGAGGGAGGGAGGGAACGCGCAAGGCAGGCCGGGAGGAGCCCCGGCGCCCCGCCCACCACGGCCAGGCCCGGCCCTCGGGGGAGCGGCGGGGAGGGTTGCCATGGCGACGCGCGGCAGGCCTGGTCCCCAAGGAGAGAGAGAGAGAGGCCGAAGGAGAGGCAGGCGGGCGGGGCGGGACGGACGAGGCCGCCCGGGTGAGGCCGGCGGAAGAAGTCGCCTCAGAGCCACCGGCAATGATCTCTGAGAGAGCCTGGAGGACCGGAGAGGCCCCAGCAGACGGAGGAGGAGGCCAAGGCTGTCCCCATCTTTTAAAAGGGGGGAAAAGAAGACCGGTCATCCTGGCGTCAATACTAGGGGAGATTCTAGAGCAGATCGTTAATCCGACAGTCTGGAACCACTTAGAAAGGGATGCCTGATCACTAAAAGCCAACACGGATCTCTCAAAAACAAGTCATGCCAGACTAATCTCATCTCTTTTTTTTTGATAGAGTTACAAACTTGATAGATGAAGGGAACACGGTGGATGTAGTGTATCTTGATTTTAGTAAGGGTTTTGACAAGGTCCCCCATAATATCCTTGCAAAAAAGTGAGTAACCTGTGGGCTAGACAGTGCAACTCTTAGGTGGATTTGTAATTGGTTGACTGACCGAACCCAAAGGGTGGTCACCAATGGCTCCTCTTCATCCTGGAGAGAAGTGACCAGTGGGGTGCCACAGGGTCCTGTCCTGGGCCCAGTGCTAGTCAACATCTTTATCAATGACTTGGGTGAGGGAACATGAGAGGGCATGCTTATCAAGTTTGCAGATGACACCAAATTAGGAGGGGTAGCTAATACCTCAGAGGACAGGATCAGAATCCAAGGTGCCCTGGACAAATTAGAAAGCTTGGCCGAAACTAACCAAATGAATTTCGACAGGGAGAAATGTAGGATACTACACTTGGGCAGTAAAAATGAAAAGCAGAGATATAGGATGATTGCCTTGATGGCAGTACTGTACATGTGAAAGGGATCTAGGAGTCTTAGTGGACCACAAGCTAAATAAGAGTCAGCAGGGTGATGCCGCAGCTAAAAAGGCCAATGCAATTCTAGGCTAAATCAATAGGAATCTAGTGTCTAGGTCAAGGGGAGTAATAGTGCCATTCTATTCTGCTTTGGTCATACCTCACCTTGAATACTGTGTCCAGTTCTGGGCACCACAATTCAGGAAAGATATTGAGAAGCTGGAACATGTCCAGAGAAGGGCAACCAGGATGGTGGGAGGTCTGGAAGCCATTATGTCCTATGAGGAGCAGCTGAGGGAGCTGGGTGTGTTTAGCCTGGAGACGAGAAGGTTGAGAGGGGACATGATAGCCATGTTTAAATATTTGAAGGGATGCCATGCTGAGGATGGGGCAAACTTGTTTTCTGCTGCTCCAGAGTCTAGGACACGGAGCAATGGGTTCAAACTACAGGAAAAGGGATTCCACCTAAACGTTAGGAAGAACTTCCTGACAGTAAGAATGTTCAAGAGTGTAATTCTCTGCTGCCTGGGAGTGTGATGGAGTCTCCTTCTTTGGAGGGTTTTAAACATAGGCTGGATGGCCATCTGTCGGGAATGCTTTGATTTGGTATTTCTGCAAGGCAGAATAGGGTTGGACTGGATGGCTGTTGGGGTCTCTTCCAATTGTATGATTCTTTTTTTTTAAATACTTTTTGATTTTTTATAAAAAAATACACCCCTATACATGTATAGACATAATATAAGAAAACATATACAGTACAATAACATATGTAGATCCCTCACTCACCTATAATATAATGGACTTAATATAACATCACATATTTATATTTATCCATTTCAAATACAAAACATATAAAGACTTAAAAGTGATTTCCTGTTTTCTTATCATTGGCTTAAGTATCCTATTAGCCTATTCTTCCCCCCCCCAACAGCTCCCCAAAAGATGTTCCTATATTTTTGCTTATCCTACGAAACACAAATTTATTACTCTTCAAACCCTATCAATAACATCTTTTCATCTGTCTTCTGTCAAAATTGTAAAAAGGGCTCCCACTCTTCCAGAAATTTCTCTACTGACTTTTCTCTTAATTAAGTAGTTAGCTTGTCTATTTCTGCTAGATCAAACATCTTCACAATCCAATCTTTCACCTACGGGATCCTGACGTTTTCCCACCGTTGAGCATAAGGCAGTCTTCCTGCTGGTATCAAGTATTGCAATATCCTCTCATGTTGCTTTATTGTCTGGACATCCATCAACCCTAATAACAAAAGCTGTGGGTTAAAGCAAATTTTTATCTTAAGAATCTCTTGAATCCCCCATGGATCTGTTTCTAATATTTTGGGGCTTTTTACGTGTCTCTCTCTCTCTCTCTCTCTCTCTCTCTCTCTCTCTCTCTGGCTTTTCTTTGCAAACGAAGATTCAGGAAGGACTCATCCCGCGCTTTCTGCAAGCGTGCTGATGACTAAAAAGGCCAATCTGAGATAAACAAGTCCAGTTGCAGAAAGCACAGCAGAAGGTCTCCTTGGGTGATGTTTCCGGGTTGTGATTCTTTCTGCGTTGTCGTTTCTCTTCAAGACTTGTTCGTCGTGAGTTCTCAAATAAGGCTGCAGCACTGTGGATAGTGCGTCTCCATGCCTCGCGATGTGAGGCCAGGGCGGACCACTGTTGGTGATCAATTTGGCCGAGCCTGAGGTGTTGTTTCAGGAAGTCTTTGTATCGCTTTTTTGGAGCGCCCCTCTTACGCTGACCCGTGGCGAGTTCACTGTAGAGTAGTATTTTTGGGAGGCAATGGTCCTCCATCCTAGAAACGTGCCCTGCCCAGCGCAGCTGTGTTCTCAATATCATGGCCTCAATGCTGGTGGTCCCTGCTTGCTCATAGGATCCTACCTGGAGTTCATATTTCCAAAATTCATTGGGTCAGGTGCCATCTGAACATCATTTTATTAAAAATATTTCAAATTATTGGATAATGTAAATTTTAAACACTTCCACCACATTTTTTGCCTTTCTCTTATTCAATGTCATAACCAACATAACCATTTAATCATGCAATCCTTAATTTGTTCTTCTTCCATCCATTTTCAATAATAATCTCTATATTTGGCCAATTAAATGCTCCTCATTTGTAACTCAAATTCTGTTCTTTTACATTTAAAACCAAATAGTTTTTTGTCCATTTTATATCTTTTATTCAGTTGTCTATATTAATACCACTCTATATTCAGCTAACAACTCCTTGTTTGTTTTGGCCATTTTCAAATTTTAACAAGTCTTGATAAATCATCCATTTTTCCTTTTCCTCCATTTTATATAGTTCTTCCTATATCGATACCCAGAATGGTACTTTTGGACATAACCTGAGATTATATTTGATCCAAGTATGATTCTATGATTCTATGGTGCTACCTGGGCAATCACAAGGAGCAGCCTGGTGTAGTGGTTTGAGCATTGGACAAAGACTCTGGAGATCAGGGTTCGAATCACCTTTGCTCAGCTGTAGAAACCCACTGGATGACCTTGGGCAAGTCACACTCTCGCAGCCCCCTCTGAACAAACCCATGATAGGGTCGCCAAAAGCCAAAAATGACTTGAAGGCACACAAGACCAACAAGGCAATCACAATGGTGCTCCTGGGTTTACAGTACAATGTTTACTTCTTTTCTTTTCCATTGTCCAGTGGCTCAGGCATTATGCCCACTACTAACAGAGTGGTTAACAGTAGTTCCTTACACTCATTTTATAGCAGTTTTACCACTTGTTAAATAAGATACAGCAGGATGAGGCTTAGATGAGAGACTGCCTTGGGAAGGGGGACAGCACAGAATCTGCTCTCGGAAACAACCAGCGGCCTTCCTGGAGGTGCTGATGCTTGAGGATATTCTCCACCCAGGCTTTAGACTCCTGTGGTTGTTGGTATGAACCTTCAAGCCAACTTCAATTGGGGGTTACCCTCTCTCTCTTGGGGTTTTCTTGGTGAGATATATCCCAGAGAGGTTTGCCCTTGCCTTTCTCTGAGGCAGAGAGAAGAGTGTGACTGGGAGTTTTCCTGGCTGAGCAGCATTGCAAGCCCTGCTCTCCTGGAGTCCTAATGCAGCATGCAAACCACTATACCATGTTGCCTCTCCCAGGGTTTTGTTGGGCAGATTTCTTCAGCGGAGGTGTCCCATCAGGGCCTTCCTCTGAGGTCACCCAGAACTTCAATCCAACACTCAAACCACTACACTACCCTGGCTTTGGCCTTAGGGGGTGCCTTATAAACTAAACAAGCAGGGAAAGGAGTTCTCTGCTTTCTCTGTTCAGAGTTCCCCTGCCTGCCCACATGAGCCTAAGTCCTCCTAACTCAAGCAGAGCAAAGAACATGCCGGCCATGGACTTTCAATGCCTCAGGGGATAGTAGCTCAGGAGGAAGCTTCCTGGCCTGTGGCTGCCAAACCATCCCTTGGCTTATGCAGCCTTCTGGAACAAAGTAGATGCATGGAGCAGGCAAGCCACTGCCCAAAATCAAATATGCAAAAGCCATCATTGCTGAACTTCACAGTAGCACCAGCCCCTCCCCTCTCCCATCCTCTAAAGAGCTTGGAAGCCATTGGTCTGTCTATAATAGGCAAAAGGCGGGGTACAAAAATAAAGTTATTATTATTACTATTATTATTATTATTATTATTAAATAACAAGACAATAATCCATCTTTATTTATCTGTATTACAATTCTAATGCTTGTCCCTTTCATTATATTCCCCTTTAACACTCACACACTGATGCAGTCTTGTTTTCCACTGGCCAAAGGCGTGGAGCAGATCCGTTTCTGTCAGCTGTTTCAACACATCTGCCATTTTCTTCTTTACTGCATCAGCTGACTTGAAATGTGTTCCTTTAAGCACCTGTTTCACTTCAGGGAAAAGAAAAAAAGGCGCATGGTGCCAAATCTGACAAATATGTAGGATGTTCAATTGTAGTAATGTGTTTATCGGCCAAAAACTGCTTCACAGAAGCAGTGCTGTGCAAGCAGGTGCGTTGTTTTGATGAGAAATGAAACCATTTTTCCAAAGTTTTGGCCTTTTTTTTCTGACTCTTTCTCTCAGCTTTGTCAAAACTTCCTTATAATAGTGCTGGTTCACTGATCTGCCTTCTGGAACCCATTCTGCCAAAATTACGCCCTTGATGTAAAACCAAAACAAAACAATGAGCATGGCTTTGAATGTGGACTTGCTTTGACGTGCTTTTTTCATTCTTGGTCATGATGGCGTTTTCCAGTGCGTTGACTGGCGTTTTGTCTCAGGATCATACTGGAAGATCCAGGTTTCATCACAAGTGATGCTTTTTTGAAAAAGGTTTGGGTCTGCCTCAAGTTGCTGCAGAATGTCATGTTGTTTGACTTTTAAACTTAACACTTTTCCGGCACACAACAGGCAACACAGCTACTTTAAACGACAACTGACAATTAATGGAACAGCCGAGAGTGTTGATGTTTGTCATGGAGCTTCAGACATGTTCAAGGTCACCACACAAGCATCCACAATCAGTGCTCCCTGATTTATCTGAAAGGTAGAAACACAGTCTCGTTATTTAGTAGACAGACCTTGTATTATCCTCACCATCCTGCAAGTGGGGGGGGGAGAGAAAAGGTATCACTTTTTTGTGGATTGTGGATTTTGTTTTGATCCACCCAGTGCGTTTGACAGTGGGGGGGGGGTTGAGCTGGCTCAGCACTTCAGCAGGAACTGGAACTGGGGCCGGCCGCCCTCCTTCCAGCGAGTGGGAAGCTGGGCCAGCGAGGGACCTGCGTACTCCCCTCCACAGAGGCCCATTCGGTTGCTTGGGACTTAGTAGGAAGGCAAGCTTCTTCTTGGAAGGGCCATCTCACAGAGGCAGAGCGGGCAAGATGTGACCGCCAGGGGCTTGACTGGGGAGGAGGAGGAGGGTGAACTGGGATATGGGGGGGGCAGGAGGGAATGGCTTTGGGTCTGAGGTGCCTCCCTGTCCCGGGTCCTTCCTTTGCTTCCTGACCACAGGCCTGGAGGATCTGAGCCAGGGTGGGAATCAAACGTCCTCCCTGCTCTCGGACTGCAGTCTCCATCAGCCTCCTGGCCAGCATTTAGGCACTGGTGAGGAGGAATGCTGGGAGCTACAGTCAAATACACCTGGAAGGACCACAACAATTCCCATTTCTGTTCTAAAGCCAGTTGTTAGTCCACATTGGAGCAGGCCCACTGAATCCATGGGGATTCGTTAAGTAAATAGTCGCAGAAGTCCCACTAATTGCCTCTTCTCTTTGGAACGACCAGATGCGGCCTCACTGGCTACCGGCCGGTTGCGAGCGCAGTGCTGAGCCCCGGGGCCACCGGACCCCCTCTGCCTCGAAGGCCACCCATGCTCAGCAAAGGGGGGCGGTGGGCAGAGAGGGCCCCTGCGCTGCGGCCTTGCCGGGTCTGCCCCCGCCCCTAAGGCTGAGCACCAGGACCACTACCCCCCCCACACCCGTCCTAATGACCCCAGAGAGAGTTTAATGGGTGGGAGCAGCTCTGGGGGCCCGGCAGAAAGGGGGGGCCAAGCTGAGGGGAAGGGGAGCTGGCTGCTGGGGCGGGGGGGCTGGTGGGGGGCTCGTCTGGGGGTCTTTCCTTGCGGGGCCTGGCTCCGAGGGGGAGGCGGGGTCGAGGCTGGCTGGCCGGCCAGGGGGCCCCGGCCCTTGTGTCCCGCTGCGAGGGGGGTCCGCCCTCCTCCTGCGCGAGCTTCCCGGGGAACCTTCCGAGAGCCCCCCGGCCTGGGCGGCGGCGCCCTGCATTGCGGCCCTGCATCGGGGCCCCGGGGCGGCCGTCCGGAGGGGAGGGAGGGGTCCGGCGCCTGCCCCCCCCGGCGGCGCCCCTTCCCTCCCTGCCCGGGGGTTTGCGGGTGTTCGGACGGGCACCCCGGTCAGCGCCGCAGCCCCCCGCCCCGCCCGCCCCGTCCGGGAGGGCGCCCCCCGGAGCCCCGCCCTCCTCCCGCCGCAGCCAATGGGGCCGGCCGGGGGCGGGGCGGGGGCGGGCCCTGGGCTTAAGAGGGGGTCGGTCGGGGGGGGGGTCGGGGCGCCTCCTGGGCTGCTGCGGGCGGCCGAGCTCCGGCGGTTGCCATGGGGACGCCGGGGGAGGCGAGCGCGACGGAAGCGGGTCGGCGGCGGGGCGGGCGGCGGGGGCTGCGGGGGCTGCTGGCCGTGGTCGGCGAGGTCGGGACGGAGGCGGAGCGCCGGGCGCTGCGGAGGGGCCTCGAGCGCGGTGAGCCCCGGGAGCGGGCGGGGGGGACGGGGCGGCGGCGGGGCGGAGGCTTCAGCACCCTGGAGAGCGCGCGACCCGGGCGGGAGGGCGAGGGAGTGCCCGGAGCCCCCGGGGGCCGCTCCGTCCGTCGCGTGGCTCCTGTCAGTCCGGAGGAGGGAGCCCTGAGCGCCCTGGGTGCGGGTCCCCGGGGGCCGCGAGTCACGCTCTCTCAGCCCCGGGCGAGGCCGACGGTGGCGAGCCCCCCCCACAACAACTCTTGCTGGGAGGGACCGGCGGCTGGGTCGGGAGAGGGGCGCCGGGGGGGCGGCGGCGGCGTTGGAGGGGCCGTGGCTGCAGTGCGGCTCCCCGCGAGGGAGGGAGGGAGGGAGGGAGGGAGGGAGGGGGGCCCACGGAGGGCGAGTGGGGGCGGCGGGGGCTGCTTTCGGGCCGCCCCTCTGCCCCCCTCCGCCTCCTCGCCCCCCTCTCCCGCCGGGTGTTTTGGGGGAGGGAGGGGCGCCCTGTCCCCCAGGCCACGCGAAGGGAAGGGTCGCCCAAGGCCGGCCAGGGATGCCGCGGAGGAGGGTCCGTGGCCCCTCGGGGACCCCTGGCCAGGAAGGCTGGCCGCGGAGCTCCGACTGCCCGCTTGGAAGGGCAGAAACGGGCGCTGTCCGTTCCCTGCATATCCTGCTTTTCAGCCGCAAAGAAAAGGCTTCTGAAGCAATACTGTGCTGATAAAACAAGGAGGGGAGGTGTTTGAAATGGAGGACCACAAACACACACACACACACACACCAAGACAGCCAAGGCCAAGCCGGGCCTGTCACACGCGCGCAGGAACACCCGGGGGCGCATCTGCTCTGGGCTTCCCACCCAGTCCTCCTCCGCTGCGGCGCTGGAAGAAGGGCCAGGACAATCCCGGCTCCAGGCCTCTCGGAAGGGATTGGGCCAAGGCTGGGTGAGGTCTCTTTGGCCTCAGAGTCTCTCTGGGGAGGTGGCCAAAAAGTCGAGAGTAGTTTGCTGTTGGGGGGGGAGGCCATCAAGGCACCCCAGTGAGAACTGGGTCAATTGCCTCAAGATTATAGGTTGGGGCCTGGGTTTGCATTTCAGGATTTGTTGCACACACACACAATTGCAAACAACATTTTGTGTATAAAATGGGGTATTTGTGTAAAAGGCACAGTTTTCTGTGCAAAATATTATTAGTTATGTATAACAGAATTTTTCACAGAAAAAACACCAAAAGTTAAAAAAATGAAAATGTTACAAAAATGCTCACCCAGCCTACGCTCAGAACTTTTGAGACCCTTCCTTCCTGCAGAAAACCTTCACGGGACCCTTAGCTCTGAGGGAAGGGAGGCCCTCTTGGGCGAGCAAGGCCTGGCCTCAGACATTCCTGGATGGTGCAGAGGCTCTGGACACATTCCAGTCTGGCTCGCAGGCTAGTTTTGGAACCAGAGTGATTTGGGCTGTCCTGCTTGGAGGGCACGCTGGTTGGTTCTCTTGGCCGACTTTGACTGTGGTGTCTTTCCTGCTAGGCTTGTGGGCCCTAATCCTGCTCTCTCCATTGAGCGGGTGCTGCATGGAGAGGTGGTCTAGGGGTGCAAGAGGGTCCTCGTCTGCTCTTTTGAGCTGAATGTGTCGGTCTCCCTGCCTGCCTGCCTGCCTGCCTGGGTGCCCATGTGCGTTCATGCTGTACTGAGTGAGGGTGGTGTATGACTGGCACCAGAATACTCCGATTTCATCATGTCCAGGGATACGAGCGGATGTTCTGAGCAAGGCCCCAGATTGGGAAAGAGCTGGGTAGGCGCTGGTGATGCTCAGTTAAGCCAGACAAGATGACAAGTCGGTGGCTCGTCCCCCAGATCTCGTGCTCACTCATTCTGACTGTGCTGAGGTTGGCACATCCCCATAAAGATCTAGGTTTATAGGTTGGGGTGGGGGTGGTTTTAGTCCAGCTCTGGGTGCCAGTTTGTTTATCTCTTTCATTTGCCTTCCTCCCCAAAGTGGCACTCAAGCCAAGCTTTGGTTGGGTGCAGAATGACATGTGGCACAGCCAGCTGGACGGGGGACCGCTCCCACCATCTGTTCCTTTTCAGTGGCCTTGGGGGGCCAGCCTCCCTCTCCCAGCCCATTCCGAGGGGCACCTTCACATGCAAGTCCCTCCCTGCTTGAAGTAGTGCTGGGGCCTTCTGCAATGCTGGTCTTATTATTCTCCGGGGTGTGTGTTCTTCTTGGAAGCAGATGCTGCTTTGCCTCAGTGACTTGGCAGGATCCCCAGGATCTTACCCTGCAGGTGCCCCCCCCAAGCATCCAGAAGGCATCACAGCATGCCAGGCAACTGCGCTGAGACTGATGGGGGGCTCTCCACTCATGCCAGGTGAGAGATGGGCCGCCTCACACACGGCGAGGTGCCATTCATAGAGGGGCCCTCCCTGGAGGCCCAAGCCAGTCACCTGGGGCAGTCAGAACTGGAGGGGGAAGAGCACACCTGCCCTTCCTGACCCATTTCTCTGCAGATTAGGGAGCATTCGTGCAGGAGGCATCACTGCTGAAGAGGCTGTCCTGCCCAGGGCAACTTTGCTGTGGTGTCATTTAGGGGGGGGCAAGGGGGGGCAAGGAGTTGTGGTTTGGTGGATTACAGTGGTCCACAGCCTCGTTTGGGGTGCACCCCCAGTTCCTTCCTCATGCACTTGGGTTTGGACTGTTATTGGCAAAGATGCCACTTGGCCAAGTGCCCTCTGATGCAAGTGTGTGTGTGTGTGTGTGTGAATTAGGGGGGGGGGCTGAAACCTGCTGTGAGGACACATCACCCCTTCCGGTCCACCTCTCTAGGCATGGCTAGTCCTGTGCCAGAGCCATACTTGAAAGTATCTTGCGCGCACACGCACACACACACACTGAGGCCTGTCTCCTGAAGATCTGGGGCTGTACGATCGTGGATTTTTCCAGGCTCTGCCAGGGGCCTCAGAGGACCCCGGGCCCTGTGGTGGCCCCAACCATGCTGTGAAACCCCTGGCCTTGAAGATGACTTCTTCTTCCGCTGCTGGAGCCACAGGGAAAACTGTCTCATGAGCAGAGGCAGCAGTGGCTTTGGTTCTTGGGCCCAGAGGAGGGATGGAAGGTGATTAGCCCTCCTAGATTACATGGATTAAGGAGCACACTCCCAAGCCCTTGGGGTCCTTGGGGCTTTGGGAGAGGATTAGGGGTTGAAGGTTTGGAGAGGCATGGGTGATCCCAGGAGCAAAGCAAGGCCCAGAGCCAGCCAGGGAGGGTCTCTCTTGCTGCCTCCCCTCTCCCCTCCCTCTGCTGGTGGCCTTTTCCTGCGCCCCAGGAGACTCCTGCCCCACTGTCATGTCATGTGTGAAGAGAGGCTGGGCCTCCCAGTCCAGCAGCAGGTGGGCTAATTCCTCCCTGCCTGTCTTTCTTTCACCAGGCCTTCGCTCCTGGGACATTGACCTTCCTCCCTCGGATCTGGAGCAGCAGCTGAGACTCTTTGTCACCCGCCATCTTGCACACTTTTCCTCAGAGGTCAGAGGTCAGTGTCTGATCATCATTGCCTTATTTTCTCTCATTTGCAGTTTGTGACAGTTATATCACGGGCAGGGAGTGTGACCTCCCCCCTTCTCTCTCTCTCTCTCTTTCTGACGCCATGAACCTGGCCTACAGAGCAACTGGACTGGTGTGCTGCCCTCCTCTGGCCTCCCCACTTCCTTCCCAGTGTCAGGGGTTCTCATAGGGATTTTTGGCAACACCGTATTTACACTGAAGGAGAGGTGCATACTCCCAGATTCCCTACTCAGAGCTCTTGAGGAAGATGGCGCAGGCTGTGACTTGCCCTGTGTCTGCATCACCCCAAGGTCCTTGACACAACTCCCCCTCCGGGTCATTCTCTGGAACTTCCAAGGCACCCAGCTGGGCAAGTATCGCCCAGTGAGGCAGCCCACATTTAGGCGGGGGGGTGGGGGTTACACTCTGTGACTGAAGCCCTTTCGTGGGTTCCCCTGCTTGGGCCAGGCTGCCTTCCTCTTCCTCTTCCTCTTCCTCTCCTGCTCAGACAACTCCAGCCTCAGGGTCACACCTTGCCAATCTGTTTGCTTTTCTCCTGAAAAAAAGTTCACGCCTCTCGTGGCAGCCATGCCTTCACCCTTTGGGTGGCCAGGCAAACATGAACGGTGCCTCTTTCACGACAGATGCTCCAGTCCGAGGGGAATTATGGCCCCGTCCCCAAGTAGGCGGGGGAGGCATCCACCTCAGGTGGTGGGTATGAGGAGGGGCACGTCATGATGCGCGTGCACACACGGGGAGCCCCCCACCCCAGAGGCCCTTGCTGGCCATTTACATGGCAAATGCCACAAAAGTCACAGATAAGCCATGTGGGGGGGGGCGCTTTCCTGGGCTGGGTCCCCATAGAGCAGAGCACCAGCCCTGGAGGCCTCATGTGGGGGGCTCAGAGCAAAGGACTGTGGGGTGTGGATGGTCAAGGGGTCCATGGCCATCCCACCCAACAGGCCTGTCAGGAAGAAGGGATGGCTCAGAGCCTGGGAGGCACTGGGGGGGGGCTGGGCGTGGAGGAGGCCAGAGGCCAGGGGAGAAGGGGAGGGAGCTTACAGCAGGATGGGGAAGGGGCCGTCCTGCCGCAGTCATTGCAAGCAGCGGGAGGGTGGTGGGGGCGCACTGGGAGCAGGAGATCCAGGCCTGGTGCTGCCCAGAGAGGCCTCTTTGTGGATGGAGGCAAAGCCATTCCCGTCTTGTCTTGGCCCAGTGTGAAGCCAGGTGGGAAGCTCAGGAGCCCTTGCAGTGCAAGCCTGCCACAGAGCCCCTCCTGCTGGAGCCCCCCCCCCATTTGGCCTTCTATCATTGAAAAGATGAGTGGACACCTGGTTGCAGATGCTGTGGAGGTGCCAGGCAGGGGGGCAGCCACAACCCCCAGCCCAGTTTGAGAGCGGGGCTGCTGCCCACGGCTCCTGCCTGGTAGCCCAAGGAAAAGACCCTCAGCCACACTACTCCCCAGATGAAGCCTCAGCACCCAAGGGGGGGCAAGGAGTGGCGCTCTCCTCGCCCAGGCTGAGGCAAATGATGGGGGGGGCTCTCCAAGGACAAGCCAGAGGGTGGGGAAGGGG
Organism: Gambelia wislizenii; assembly: GCA_030847615.1. Taxonomy (NCBI): domain Eukaryota; kingdom Metazoa; phylum Chordata; class Lepidosauria; order Squamata; family Crotaphytidae; genus Gambelia; species Gambelia wislizenii. Next base: position 206,253 of record JAUMIR010000009.1, read on the forward strand.
TCAGGTTTGGGTGGCACAGGCCCAGAGGCCCCCCTCTCCGCAGGACCCCCACCCAGTGTTGGGAGAGTGGGAGAGAGGGAGGCCACACCAAGCCTGCCTCTCCAGCTGGCCTCCGCCTGACCCAGTTGCTCATTCTGGGCATGGGCAGAGGCTGGCCACTCTCGCTGGCTGCGGGAATCCATGCTGTCGGAGCTCAGGCATTTGTTGTCTTCCCTGTTTTGGCCAACTGGCCTTCATTTGGTCAATAGAAACCCAATTGAGGCCAATGTAGTCATTAACAATTGTAAAGACAATTCATTCAGTTTGGGGCTGATGACAAAGGGGAAGCAAGCTGCATGTTCCAGAGCTGTTGCTCTGGCCCTCCCGGACTCTGCTGATGGCCTAATCCTGTTCCAGGGAGACACGGTGCCACACCAGCCCCACCCCTAGCCAACCTTTGTCTGCCGCCGCCATGTCCACTGAGGGACACCCAGTGCCAGCATGACTGGCATTTTCTATCTGCGTCACGCTGGCAAGATGCTTCACCCTACTCACCACTTCTGGGGGGGGGGCAAGGGGAGGGATGGGGGCAGCGATTGCCCTCAGAAATGACTGGAGCTGTTTTGGACTCTGTAGGTCTGCACTCAGATCCAGTGTCTGGGCTCTCTTTGCATGTGAACTGTTCTGCTACCAGAACATCCGGACCAAAGAAGCCCCTGGGAGTCCACACGCTCTCTCCGCCTGACACACTCCCAGCACGCCTAAGGAGAAGCCACAATGCAGCCACCAGGAGCACCGAATGCAACATGGCATGGCCAGCTGCCATGGGAATACTGTTCATGGGCTAACATGTTGAATGTACCCCATGCCCATGCACCCCCCACAGAAAGAGGAGATCTGCTCCCCTCCAGGGCTCAGAAAAGGACTGTGACTCCCCAAATCAATCCTCCAGCAGTGTGAGAGTTATAGTTCCTCAAAATAGCTTTCCTGGGCTTTGCTCATAGCAGTAGGAAGTTCCTTCCAGAAGAGCTCCCCAACCTGCCCACAGTACCCCTGGGGTGCTGCAGCACCATCCCTCCATGTTACTGGGTCCAGTTAAAAGGTTCTCAACTTCTGGGAATCTTGTCCCGCTGGGAACAGAGCTCACACCCGCACTGCCTGCTCTGCTGCAGCTGTGCACCATTAAACCAAGCCCTGCAGCTCCTCCATCTTGGCGCTGATGCTTCAAGCATCAGTATGGAAACACACACACACAGTGCCCCCCCCAACATTATTGATTCCCTGCATTCTTGTAGCTGGTGGCAACAAAAAGAGAGAAGCAGGTCCTGCCGTCAAATATCACCAACTCAAGGACCCGACAGGCAAGGGACAGGGAGCAGAAGGCTAAGGAAGGGGCTGCCTTGGGGAGTCCCTCACACAGGGCTCGGGGGCTGCCAGGGTCTCGACCACCTTCCAAGGGCTGCTGTGTGCTTTGGGCTGGTCTTCTCCCCCGCACCCCACAGTCCTGGGACCTGGCACACACATACACACTGTGCCTCCCCTGTGGACAAGACCCCTCCGCTCTGCAGGCCTAGAGGGAGGAGGCCGCCTGCCTGGGAGTGTTGGGCTGATCTGGAGAAGCCTGCCTGCCTACCGGAAGCCCAGCAGCTTGGCTCTGCAGTGAGCAAATCTGGCCCTAGCCCTGGCCTCTGCTGCCTCCTTCAAGGAAGGCCCTCATCATCCCCCAGACATGGTTGCCTTCCCTGAGGTGACCCACACTTTCCCTGGCTGCCCACGGGTGGGGTGGCAGAGGTCTTCACCCACCAAACTTTCTTCTGTGGCCTCAGGGGACAGGCCTTCCCCCTCAGAGCTCACTGAACTCTGCGTGGCAGGGAGTTGGACTGGATTTCCTGCGTGGCAGGGAGTTGGACTAGGTGGCCCTCGTGGTCTCTTCCAACTCTACAATTCTATGATTCTGTGATTCTGTGATTCTATGAACCCAGTGAGTAGTTGGGGGGCGTTCATTGGCCTCTCTTCTTACTTGTCTGTTTTGTTCCTGGGGCTGACGGGGGGGGGGGCAGAGGCCTTTGGGGCAGGCCTTTGGGTCTCTCCCAGCCCTGCCCTCCTTCTATCACCCTGGCCAATGCCTGCAACAGCTATCCCTGCAGCCAACTAGATCATTAAAGGCCCCTTTAATTAAAAAAGAAACAGACTGACACACAACAATAAAGGAAACTAGTGACAGAAATCTTAAAGATGCAACAGAGTACGGTATGGCAGAAGAAACAAAATGAATGATCAGAAGAGCTGGGAATACAAAGAAGAGGCTTATCAGGAGAAGCGACACACAGCACTTCTCCTGGAGCAGAAAAAGAAAGTCTGAATGAGAGCCAATGGGGTCCAACCGACAGGGTGGATCTAAGGAACAGACAGACTTTCTGGCCAAACTCGCAGTTGCTGAGAAGGCTGAAAAGCCGTGGCTGCTGACTGAGTGCGGAGGTGATGCTAAGCTTGGAGTGTGGAAGGACCAGTTTGGCCTGGAGCCTGTAGGCCGTGGGGCACTGGGCGGTGCCTCCCTCTTCCCCACCACCCATGCCAGGCAGCCCTTGGGGAACAAGAGATCCTTTCACAAGAGGGCCTTTGGCCGGCAGGCAGAAGCTGTCACGTTATTTGGTGGACAAAATCTACCCCCTGGCTGATGGTACAAAAGTGTACCTTTCCCAGGCTCTGGTCCACACACGGCTGACGTTGCATAAACAGTTTTATCAGTAAGGATGGCAGCACAATCCCTTCCTACATTCCTTCAGGAGAACCCACCTGCTCTTCCATGCGTCCAGTCCTGGGCCAGACCACTTGCAGCCAGCAGAAGCCTTGCAGGGGTTGCCCCCCTGTCCCACCACTGCTGCCCAATGGAGGGGGGGGGCTCTGGCTTTCACCAAATGAGGGAACCTTCTAGATGCTCTCATGGTTCCTCTGTGAGACTTTATTGGTACACCTTGACCTCCTGCTGCTTGACCCTGTGCCTGGACTCACCCACACCAATAACAACACTGCATCACTGCATCCTCAGAGGGCACCTGTATAATGCAAACACTGATTTATTAAGTAGAGCTAAAGCTCAACACATCTAAATCCTGACTGACTCTAATGAACCAACTCTAACTCAGACCTCCCTCTCTCATATTCCTCACTTTTTGGCAGACTGCCTGCCTGCCTCCCTCCCACCCTCTCTCTTAGGCCTTTTAGCATCCTTTTAGCATCCGACATTCCATACTCTCACCTGCTCCCAACAGAGCACTTACCATATTTCATGGACAATACACACATGCATAACCATGTTATTGTGTACCCTCATTTCCAGCTTAGAGTGACCCAAAGGGGGACGTCTCATGGGGTCTTCTTAGCAAGATTTGTTCAGAGGAGGTTTGCCACCATGGCCTTCCTATGAGGCTGAGAGAGTGTGACTTGCTCAAGGTCACCAAGTGGGTTTCCATGACCACTACAAATTTGAACCCTGTTCTCCTAGTCCTACACTCAAACCACTACAGCTTGCTGGCTCTCCATACATAGCCATACTTTACCTTAATTTCTCTGCACAACATCCCTCCGCACCCCAAAAAAACGCTGAGAGGCCTGGCACATCCAGAGGCTTGCCACTGCCAAGGGAGGTTGAGCCCCAACTTCCCATCCCATCAGCAGGACACGAATAGGACAAGGGCACTGCCCACTTTACGCTCCCCAAAAGGGGCACGGGGACACATCTTGTATGCCTACCAGGCCACCCATTCCTAAAGATGATGCTGCCACCGCCACTGCCTCCTCTGCTGCCACCCCCTCCATGACTTTTTGCCGTTTATGGCCCCCACTACCCCTGGCAGTAGCCAATCTCATAATGTCAATGCCTCACTGTCTCATGGCTGGCAGGAGCCACCCTGAGAAAAGCAGGAGGGAGGTGGTCCAGCCACGGAAAATGGAGGAGAATGAGGCACTCCATGATGGGGGCAGAGCGTCTCCACCTCAGGAAGCAGTTTGGGGCTACCCTGGGAGGGCAACAGATGGTTGAGTAATTAATCATGGCTTTATTCTTAGTGCCACAAAGGGGAGTCAAATGTACTTTCACTGGGAGGTGCAGGATGGAGGGAACCTGCTGCCCCTCCTCAGGTGGAAACACAATGGGGGCAAGACCGGCACTTTTGCCACACTGCATGTAATTTACACGGATCCTTCCTCAGAGTCTAATCCAGCTTTGCATATGATATATTCAGCAGGCAAGTTAAACAAATAGCCTTGCCTTGCCTGACCCTCTTGTCAACTGGAAACCGTTCTGTTTCTCCAGCTTCTGACCTAACAGAGACCTCTTGTCCCAAGTACTGGCTATGCATTAGGATAGTCAAGTGTTATAGTACACTCATTTCTTTAAGAGCAATCCATAGTTTTTTAAAAATCTCTCTCTCTCTCTCTCTCTCTCTCTCTCTGGCTTTTCTTCGCAAACAAAGATTCAGGAAGGACTCATCCTGCGCTTTATGCAAGTGCACTGATGACTAAAAAGCCCAATCCGAGATAAAGCATAGCAGAAGGTCTCCTTGGGTGATGTTTCTGGGTTGTGATTCTTTCTGCATTGTCATTTCTCTTCAAGACTTGTTCGTTGTGAGTTCTCAAATAAGGCTGCAGCACTGTGGATAGTGCGTCTCCATGCCTCCAGATGTGAGGCCAGGGCGGACCATTGTTGGTGATCAATTTGGCCGAGCCTAAGATGTTGTTTCAGGGAGTCCTTGTATCGCTTTTTTGGAGCGCCCCTCTTATGCTGACCCATGGTGAGTTCACCGTAGAGTAGTATTTTTGAGAGGCGATGGTCCTCCATCCTAGAAATGTGCTCTGCCTAGTGCAGCTGTGTTCTCAATATCATGGCCTCAATGTTGGTGATCCCTGTTTGCTCAAGGACAGCAACATTCGTCACATAGTCAGTCCAGTGTATATTTAGGATTGTGCGTAGACAGCGCTGATGAAAGCGCTCGAGGAGTCGTAGGTGGTGGCGATAGGTGACCCATGTTTCAGATCCATAAAGGAGGATAGACAGTACAATGGCTCTATACACACTGATTTTTGTGCTTCACCTCAGGTGTTTAATACTCCAGACTCTTTTGTAAAGTCTTCCAAATGCACTATGTGCCTTTGCTAATCTGTGATCGATCTCTTTGTCAATCTTGGCATCTGAGGAGATGATGCTTCCCAGGTAGGTGAACTGCTGGACGGACTTAAGCACAGAATTGCCGACGGCAATGTGGGGATGGTGGTGTTCGTCCTGTGGTGCAGGCTGGTAAAGAACTTCTGTTTTCTTCAGGTTGACTTCTAGCCCAAACAGCTCTGCAGCTGTTGCAAAGCAGGACGTTAGGCGCTGCAGAGCTGCTTCTGTGTGGGCAACAAGGGCAGCATCATCGGCGAAGAGCAGCTCACGGACTAGATAGTTTAGAGTCTTAGTATGAGCCCTCAGACGGCTTAAGTTAAACAAGCTGCCATCAGCACGGTAACATATATAGATGCCATCGTCTTCTTCAAGCTCTGCCATAGCCCTTTGGAGCATCATGCTGAAGAAGATTGTAAATAAAGTGGGTGCAAGAACACAACCTTGCTTCACTCCATTAGTTATTAGAAAGGGCTCTGAAAGAGCATCGCCATATCTGACTTGACCACGCTGGCCCTTGTGTAGCAAGATAATCATTTTAAGGAATTTGGGGGGACATCCTAGTCTTTCCAGGATCTGCCACAGACCTTTTCTACTTACAGTGTCAAAGGCTTTGGTGAGGTCGACAAATGTTACATAGAGACCCTTGTTCTGCTCCCTACATTTTTCTTGCAGTTGTCTAAGGGCAAATACCATGTCTGTAGTACTCCTACTGGCTCTGAAGCCACTTGGCTTTCAGGAAGAAGTTCTTCTGCAATAGCAGGAACTAATCTGTTCAGGAGTATCCTTGCAAGGATTTTTCCAGCAATAGAGAGCAGTGTTATGCCTCGATAGTTTGAGCAATCGGATTTTGCTCCTTTTTTCTTGTACAGGGTGATGATGACTGCATTTCGGAGGTCTGATGGCAGTTCCCCTTTTTCCCAGCAATTCACAAGGAATTCGTGGAATTTTTCATGGAGTGCATGACCTCCGTGTTTCCAAACTTCAGGTGGGATTCCATCAATCCCAGCTGCCTTGCATCTGCTGTATGGCCTTAAGGGTCTCTTCCAAAGTGGGAACTATGTCCAGTTCATTTTTCATTGGTTTTTGTATCATATGTTGGAGAGCTGAGCCTTGGACTACTTGGTTGGCACTAAAGAGACTTTGAAAATGTTCAGCCCATCGATTCAGGATGGAGGCTTTATCAGTAATTAATGTTTGACCATCTGTACTGTATAAGGAGCTTTGGACCTGATAAGTAGGTCCAAACACTGCTTTAAGAGCTTCATAAAATCCTCTATGATCACCCAGATCTGCACAGCGTTGTGTCTTTTCTGCTATATTGATCCACCACTTGTTCTGCATGTCTCGGAGTTTTTGTTGTAGTTTGCTACATGTGAGGCGGAAAGCTGCTTTTCTTACATGGCAGGTTGGCTGGGCGAGGTATGCCTGGTGAGCAGTTCTCTTCTTTGCCAACAGCTCCTGGATCTCGTGGTTGTTTTCATCAAACCAGTCTTGATTTTTCTTGTGGGAGAACCCGAGGGATTCTTCTGCAGACTGGAGGATACTGTTTTTGATATGTTGCCAAAGCACTGTCGGAGAAGAATCTGTAGGATGGTCTTCAAGTTTTGTTTGCAGATTTGCCTGGAAGTTGTCTCTCATGGTAGCTTGTTGAAGATTGTTGACCTGGAGTCTCTTCTTTAAGATGCCACCCCTCTTAGGTTTGAACTTAAGATGAAGATTTAGTTTATATCTTTATATGTGTGTGTGTGTGTATATATATATATATATATATATATATATATATATTAAAATGTTTTACAAAAAGACAAACACAACAACAACCCTCCACAACAAATCATAACAAAATACACAAACAACTAGATTACAACTGCCACTACAAAAAAAGATACAATTGACTTCCCACCCACCCAGTTGTTGGCGATAGTTGTTCCTAAATCTAACTTTCTCCTTCATGCTTTCTCTACTCTTTCTCTTTTACCTAACATGGATAAGTACCTCCAATATTGTCTCAGATAAGCTATCACTCCTTCCCAATCCTCCTTAAAGTCTGGCAACAATCTGTCTTTAATCAAAATCGTCAGTTTGTCCATTTCTGCCAGGTCATATCACTTCATCAACCAACTGTCTTGCATTGGAATCATATTGTCCTTCCATTTCTGTACATATGGGAGTATGGCAGCTATGATCATATATTGAATGACTCTTCCATGCCTCTTTTTAAATGTTCCTCCATCATACCCAGCAAGAAAAGTTCAGGTTTCATTTGAATTTGAATTTTTAAAATATCTTCTAACATCTTTTCACAAGACCACCGTTCAACCTTTATTCTCATAATCCCTTTAACTATTTGAACTCTGAGGCCTTTGTCATAATGGGTTTTTTTAAATTCTTATATTAAGTGCAGCATGTTTGCCAGTCTTAAAACTTTTTAAGCCAATAGTTATAGTTTTTCATGATCTACACAACACAATCCATACAGTCACAATCCACACAGCTTTTACTATAATCTATAAAGCACAGGCTGATTCTCTTCTGAAATACTTGGGTACACTCCATTATCCAATGTATATTTGCAATATGATCTCCCTCGTGCCTCAACCCAGCTTGGCCATCTCTTGTTCCATATATGATAAAAGTCTTTGCTGTCGAATTTTAAGCATCACTTGGCTTGAGTGGGAGATTAATGCAATGGTCCTGTGGTTACTGCAATCCCTGGTGTCCCCTTCTTGGGGATTGAAATGTATATCGAGTACAGTCGGACTCCCATATTAGGTTTGGTTCCCGAGCCTAACACAGATACCATAAACAACAAGTAACAGTAAACCCTATTAAAATAGTGGACTTCTGGTAATAATATACCATAGAGTTGTGTTGGAGGACCTAGAAGATGGCTAGAGAAGACCCCTGTCCCTGTTTTGTGTCCCACAGATAACTGAAAATATTGGTTCTGCAGACGCAGGAGTCCAACTGTATTTCCAATCTGTAGGCCATTCTTTTGTTTCTCATATTTGCTGACAGATTTTTGTTAGAACTAGAATAGATTCTGTCTCTGAAGACTAACACAGCCCTATTGGTATGACATCTGTTCCTGGTGATTTATTTCTCCCAAGTGCTTTTGAGTGAAGCTTCCACTTCACTTTCTAAAACTATGGGTTCGTCTTCAAATGGTTCTTCCTTGAATGAATCTGTCATCCTTTCATCTCTTTTATAGAGTTCTTCAGTGTATAGTTTCCATCAGCTTTCTATTTCTCCTTGACCATACAGTTTGTTCCCCTGGTGGTCATTGAGTATCCCCACTCTTGGTTTAAATTTCCCTTTGATTTTTCAGACCTTGGGGGAGAGGTATCTTGTTCTACCTTTTTTTTGTTGTGGTCTTCTATTTCTGTACATTGATTGTTATAATAGTTTTCTTTGTCCCTGTGAAAATGTCATTGAATAGTTCCGTTCAGGATTCTGACCTTGTTTCTGTCCCCCTTTTACTTTTGTTTCTCATCTGCCCTTAACTGCTTGAAGAGTTTCATCTGACATCCAATGAGGCTTTTCTTTCTTTTTGGCTGAAGATAGCATCTTTTTGCATTCTCCCTCACAATGTCCCTGGCTTCAGTCCAGAGTTCTTCTGGCTTCTTGTCAATTTGGCTTAATAGTGCAAATCTATTTTTACATTATCATTAAATTCTATTAATTATCTTTAAGTTTTTCAGGTTGTATTTTGGCACAATGATTGATTTAGTGTTCTTTGTTAGCTTTACTCTGATTTTTGATAGTTCTGTGGCCATGGTCTGTGCCTCAATCTGCTCTTTTTCTTGCTTTTGCAAAGAGAATGGAGCTTCTCCATCTACTTCCAATTGTGTCTATTTGATATCTATATTGGCCTTTTTTTATTTTATTTATTTATTTATTTATACCCTGCTCTTCAGCCACAAGGCTATCAGAGCGGCTTACAAATTGTCTTAAGCAATAGCTATTTACACATCTAACTGCATTAAACAGTTTCCAATGTGTGTTAGCTAATTGCCCCCACAAGCTTTGGTTGCTTGAAGAATTTGTTTATGATGAACAAACTGTTGGCCTCACAAAATTCAGTCAGTTGCTCTCCTGCTTCATTTCTTGACCCTAGGCCAAATTTTGCCCATTATCTTTAAATCCTATGGGGATGTTCTTCATGTTGTATTCTGGCATGATGGTTGGTTTAGTGTTCTTCTTTAGCTTTACTCTAATTTTTGACCTTAGCAGGTGTTAGGTCCTATGTGCAGGGCCTAGCCCAAAAGACTGCATGAAGTTCAGGCTGCATGAAGAAATAGTAGGCCTTGTTTTTTTCTGTAAGAATGGGTCAAGGAGAGGTTTCTACTCATAGCTGGAGATGGGAGGGGGAGGGAGTGAGCGTCATTCCCCCGGAGATAGAGATGTTTGGATTTTATAGTACCTGGCATGACTAATTACCATGAGAAACTTTTCCCTTGTTAATGATCTGAGTTTCGTTTCTCTCTCTCACGCTGCTTGTGAAAGTTTAACCCATATAAGGGGGGAGCAGATCTGGGGTGGTGCCTCCTTTTCAGTGTGTGAAGCTCTGAGGGGTGGGTATCTTTTGCTCTTGATTTTCTATATTGGTTATAGAAAATTTCTATATTGATTATAGGTTTTCTATATTGGTTATCTATATTTTTCTATATTGGTTAACCAGAATGCCTTTTTGCTTTTCTATCTGCTGTTCTGAACAAAGAGCCTACTTTGAGCCCAGGACTGGTGCATGGTTATTTCTCTCTGCTTCACATCCTCAACCCAGCAGGCCCCCAAGCCAGGGCGGTGTTGCCAGTGTTCATGGTCTGTGCCACAATTTGCTCCTGGTCTTGTTTTTGCAGAAAGAATGGAGCTTCTCCATCTTCTGCTTCCAATTATGTAGTCCATTTGATTTCTACAAGTATTGGCCATCAAGCGATGGTTCATGTATTCAGTTGCCTCTTTAGTTTCTTGAAGTATGTGTTTGCAGTGAACAAACTGTCAGCCTCACAAAATTCAGTCAGTTGCTTTCCTGCTTCATTTCTTGACCCTAGGCCAAATTTTCCTACAATCTTTGATTCAGTTCTGTTTCCTACATTTGCATTCCCAATTGTCTATGATTAACAAGACGTTCTGTTTTGGTGTGTGATCAATTTCAGATGCCGGCTTAGAATTTTTCAATTTCTTCTGCCTGTAGTTGGAGGAGAAACTTGGATTATGGTTGTACTGATGAGTTTTCTCTGAAGACATACTGATATTATTTGGTCAGACTTCACATTATATCACAAAAGCAGTCACTTTCCCTACATCTCTCCTCACTATTAATTCCACCTCATTTCTTCTTACCTTTTCATTTCCTGAGTAAAATACTGCGTAATGATCTGACTCAAAATGTCCCATTCCTGTCCACTTTAGATTGCTCACCCCAAGTGCAGTAATGTTTATACCTGCCGTTTCTTGTTTTCCTATGTTTCCCTTCCCCGATTGACCCTTCTCATAGTCCATGTTGCTATAATATGTTTTGTGGAGCTCTGGACTTTCCTTTCTCCTCTGAACGTCAGCTGAACATCCTTTCAGCTTGAGTCCCGTTGCGCCATTAGCTAAAGTGCTGCTGGTCCTCTGCTGTACCCAGTAGCTCCCTGAGTGCCATCTGGCCTGGGAGTCTCATCTTCTGGCATTATCCCTTGTTTTGTTTTGGATGATGGTCTCATCATAGGGTTGGTCTTTTGTGGGACAAGACAGTCAAGGGGGTTTGGCATGCCTCCCACCCTCCCTCTGTGCAGCGTGGCCTCGCAGGAGCACCCGGTCCCACCACCACCGCTGCAGAAAAGCCCTGCCATGGTGGGAGAAGCTGCTCCCACGACCTCCCTGAGCAACGTGAGTGTGGTCAGCCCAGGCCGCCTCGGGCTCCAGGCGGCCATCGGAGGTCTTTCAACAGAGGCTGGCTGGCCATCTCTTGGGGATGCTTTGATCGTGATTCCTGCGTGGCAGAAGGGGGTTGGACTGGATGGCCTTTGGGGGTCTCTTCCAACTCTTATGATTCTATGACTCTGCGATTTGTTCCTGCGCTGGCCCTGCCAAGGCCAAGCCCCCCCGGTGGGAGGCTGGCCGGTGGGAGAGGGCTTCCTCCCCCCTCTGGAGGGACCCCTGCCCCGCCCGCGCTCCTGGGGCTGCCGGGCCCCCTCCTCGCCCGGCGGGGCATCCCCCTCCCCAGCCCTGGGCGGGAGGAAGGGCCAGGGGAGGGGGCGCGTCTCCCCTGCAGTGGGGGGGCGGAGGAGAGGGGCTCATGGCCGGGGTCTGCCCGGCCCCCGGCGAGGCGGCGCGGCTCCGGAGGGGTTAAGGCTGCCGGGCCGGCGGGGGGGCGGGGGCGGCTCCTCCCTCCCCTCCCCTCCCTCCCTCCCTCCCTCCCCGCCGCCTCCGCCTCCCCGGCTTCGCACTGACAGCAGCCGCCGCCGGCCGAGGAGGCGCCGGGCAGGGGAGGCAGCATCCCGGCTCCGACGACGCGGAGGGGGCGGCAGGTAGGAGGGCGCGGCCGGCGGGCGGGGGGGAGGGGGGAGGCCGGCCCGGGCGGGGAAGCCCCCCACCCCTTGCCCGCCGCCTCCCGTGGGCAGAGGGGTCCCTTCTTCCCGGGGCTCCAGCCCCTCCCCCCCCACGCCCGCCCCTCCGGTGACCGGGGAAAAGCCCCGGGGCGGACGAGGGGTGGCCAACGCCCCACCCTCCCCCTCCCTCCCTCCCCCCTCTCGGTAGCCGGGAACGGGGAGGGGGAGCGAGGGGCGGCGGCGGGGGCGCGCAACGGAGGCGCGCACAATGCGGCAAATGCTGCAGCGGCGCCGCGGGGAGGGGGACCCCCACCCCACCCCCCCACCCCCGCCAGCAGCGCCACGACCTCGGGGGGGGGGGTTGGCCCCGCAGGAGGAAGGGGGCCCGGCGCTCAGGGGCTAAGCCGGCGGAGGAGGGGTCGGGGAACGGGGGGGAGGCCGAGGCCGGGCCTTTCTGGCCGGGGGTTCTCGGAGGCATCGGGCACCCCTCCCCCGGGGCGGCTCCGGTTGGGCCGGGCTCTCCCCCCCCCGCAAGCCCCCTCCCTCCCTCCCGGAGGCGGGCGAGGGCCGGCGGTGCCCCGGGTGCCAGCCCGGCATCGTCCCGGAGGGCTGCGGGGGAGGGAGCGGCCTCCTTGGCCCCCTTCGGACCCGCCCGGCTCCTCATCCAACCCGCAGGCTCCCGCGGGCGGCGGTGCGGGTGGGGCAGGTGCCGGGTGGGGGTTGGCCGGTGGGCTCAGCAACCCCCCCCGGGGCACCTCCCGCCGTAGCTGTTGCCACAGGGTGCCCCCTCCCGCCCCCCTCCCGCCCCCTTCCTTGGCCCGCGGCTGCTTCGTTGCTGGGGTGGAGCCTCTGCCCCCCTCCCGCCCCCCTGCTTCCCGAAGCCCCCGGCCCCCCCGGCCCACACAGATGTTGCAGGGGTGGGGGCGCCAGCGAGCCCTCCTGCGTCATCCTGGAGTAGCTGGGCGGGAGCCGGAGGGCCGGCCACGACTGGAGGTTGGTCCCCCCCCCCCCCGTCCATTCATTCCTGGTGCGTTTTGGCTTCTCAGGGCTGCCTCCAGTTCACCCCACCCGGCTGGACCTTCCTGCTGCCCGGGTGGGCACAGCCTCCTTCCTTGCTTTGGCCTGGTTGGCCTGCCCACCCACTCTGGGAGTTCCTTGGGGGGGGGGATCCTTGCACGCCATGGCAGCTGCGTTGCTTCTGGGGGGCCTGTGAGGGTCCCCGGCCAGAGGGCGGCCACCTCACTCCTCCCCGGGGCCTCTGCTGTTGACATCTGATCCTGCCTTTCTGCCCAGCGCTCCCCAAGGCATGAAGTCCAGCATAAGGGAGAAGATACACACACACAGAGAACAGGATATAAACACTGAGATTAAAACACATATGAAGTCCAGCACCAACAGCAGCGGGGGGGGGGAACCCACATCCACCCAACAGGCCAGAAAAATCCACTGTGCAGGGAACAAGATGGAGCTGAGATGCAGCCACCAAAAAGGCCATCACCTCCCTCCCTGGCCAATGTGTTTTAGATACGGGTGAGAGAGAGAGAGAGAGAGAGAGAGCAAGACCAACCCAGTCCCAAATTCCTGAAAAACCCAGGTGGCTTTCTCCAGGTAGAAGACGCTCCTGGGCTTGGGTGACCTAGAACCATAGAATGGCCACCCCGCCATCCTCCAAAGAAGGAGAACCCGCCACCCTCCCAGGCCGTCCACTCCACCGTGGAACAGCTCTTCCTCTCAACAGTAGGTTCTCCCTAATGTGTAGGCCGCATCTCCTTTCTTGCAACTTGAATCCAACTGAAGGCAATCTAGTCACAAGCCAGGTGGGTCTTTGTCATCAGGCAGAAGTGTCCCTGTGACTGGCCGGATGGAAGCTGGGGTGCCCAAGCCCTTTGCAGCCCTCTTCAGAGGCGGTAGCCCCCCCCCCCACAGTGTCCACTGCAACCCCTCTGCCGTCCATGCCATCAAGACCGGAACAACTGGGTTCAGGGCTGGATGGAAGAGCAGGCCCACGCTGCAAGCCCAGGTTGTCAAGAGGAGGGCTATCCCACCCCGGAGCGGGGGTCCTCCATCTTACTGGGGTTGGGCTTCTGGTGAGGAGCTCTCACCTGCTTTGGGACCGCTGGCAGGCACGGGCTGAAGACTGTGGTTGTGAGGGCGGAGGGCACTCTGTCTCTTCCCTTGGCAGGAGCCCTCACTGAGCGAGGCCCACCTGGATGGGCAGCTACTGCCAGGGTTGGATGGCTCCTATTTGTCCCCGCGCGAGGGTGGGCCAAAGAGGGGCTTCCCACCTCTGGAGTGGTGGCGGCAGTTGCCCTGAGTCTCTCCTCTGGCTGCTTCTGCTCTTCCTTCCTTCCTGGCCCAAGAACAATTCCCCACTTGGCCGGAGCTTCCATGCAGGGCCCTGGGCTGCAGGCCATGGGTGAGAGTCAGAAACCCCTGGAAGGAGGGGGCATCAACCCCGGCAATTGCCCCCCCAACCTCTGGCTTATTCTGGGGAAGGAATAAAGGGGAGCTAAACACTCCCCTTCCTGCTGTCCTCTCCGCCACTGTCACCACCAGGCAGCCACCAAAATGGCCGGCAGGAGCCAGGAACAAACCCTGCCTTTGTCCTTTGTCCCTTGTCTGGCTGGCACCATTGTGAGCCATAAAGAGGGGGAGCCCCCTTGGATCTCCTGGGGGCCCAAAGGAAACCTGGCTGGATCAGCCGCTTCCAGGCCAGGGTCACGCCTTCTCCCAGTCACCCCTCGCAAAGGCAGGAGCAAGACCAGTGGGCTGGAGCCAACACACCCAGCCAGCCTTTCTCCCACTTTCCAACTCCCAAGCTCAGCAACCATGGCAAGGGCGGGGGCTGTCAGCTGGGGGCCCTGGTGCCAGATAAGGAGTTTCCCACCTTTCCCCATCACCTCCCTATTTACCTCTATAGGAAGAACTCAGGATCCTGAGCAATCACAGCCCCCCACCCCCAGTTTGGCAGAGGCCCTCCTCCTGGCCAGTGTCTGCTCCCTGGACACTTCTATTCCATCCACAAGTGTTTGCTTGTCCCCCACCTCCCCGACCCCCTTTGAAGAGCAAAATTGGGCAGTGCAGAATCACCCTCTGGTCCTTCCAAGCAAGGAGTGTGAGTCTCACTTGACTTAAGCGGCAGCATGACCACAGAGTCTGGTCTCCTGCTGGTCAACTGCATGAGGCCAGGTCTGGATTGCGTCTCAGTTACTCTTGACTTCTCACATTGTACTGTTAAAGCGCTATTATTCGACTTTAACTGCTCTGGCTGCCTCCTGTGGAATCCGGGGATTTGCAATTGAGGGAGGGGCATTTAGCATTCTCAGCCAGAGAGCTCTTAAGCCTCACTCAACTACAAAGCCCAGAATTCTACAGGAGGGGGCAGCCATAGCACGTAAAGTAGAATAATAGCACTATAACATTATAGTGTGGTAAAGTTTGGGCTTGTCTGCAGGAAGGAAAAAAAACCCAAACTGTTCCACAGTAAGAGCAAATGGCAGCAGCTGCAACCTGTCTTAATGGTTTTACAGCCCCTATAAACTTTGCATGCCTGTAGCTGAGACAGTTAAAAACCCCTATTTCTATGGTGCACACAAGCAATATTCCACCTTTCCAAAAAGAGAGAGAGATCACAAATCCCCGTTTTATCATCTTAGCGACTGTAACCCAGCCCTGCCCCCTGCGCTCACCCAGCCAATCAGGTTTGCGCTTTGTCTTGTATGGAGAAGCAATTCATGTTGAATTGCTTGTCTTAACAAGCGAACATGCGCACATCACTGGAGCTTTTTCCTCTTTTTGGACCCCCTCCTTCACAATAAGATGAGACAATGCGGGGATCCCATTAAGACAGCTCGTTCTCTGAGCGAATTCTGTGAGGAGTATTTTCACCGTGTGGACAACCCCCTTGCCTCTGTTCCTCTTTCTGTAGTTCATTGAAGGCCGGGCAGTACTCTTGTGTGCTCTTAATGCCACTTGGAAGCATTGCAGACACCAGGAGCAGCAGATCATGCCAAGACCCTCTGCCAGCCGCACCGGCTTCTTTCCTTTTCCAGGCTCAGCTTTAATGCACTGGTCTTGGCCTTAAAACTGTAAACAGGGGAGGAAGCGGACCAGAGGACCTGCTGTAACCAGTGGAAGCAGACCAGAGGATCCGCTCCTCCTGAGAAGCAGGCATTTCCTCTCCTGCAGGCCTTCCTTCCACCTGGCTGCAGGAGAGGAAAAGAAGAGGAGCAAGACTGAGCGGAGAGGCTGGCAACTTCTGCCTCTGCCTCTCCTTAAATGGTTTTCTTCCAGCCTGTTGTAATTACGACTTTGTAACTGAGAGGCAGTGCCTGTCTTGGCTTTCCCCCTCTTCCCTCCTGGCTCCATTTCATCGTTTTGTGTTGTGTCTTTCAGCACAGAAGCCTGAGGACAGTGGCTGTTTTATTACTGATCTTTGTAAACCATTCAGGGCGCAGAAGAGCAAAGTAAAAATGCCTTAAATAAATGAAATATAAGCAAACAGTTAGGACCAGCTTGTAGGAAGACCCATCTGGTAGCAATCACACTGGTAGGCACCACCAACAGTTCCTGATCAGGAACTCAACCCGTGGAGTAATCTGTTTTGTGAGGCATTAATTACATATTATATGTAACAAACATGGAACTCCTACACACACACCCCCAAAAAACGCACTCATGGCCTAGCTTTCTTTGCTGCAGCTGTATCCCATGAAAATGACTGTGGGCAGATAAGGCTGAACGTGCTTTGGACTACATGGGCTTTTGCTGTTTGCTCGTCCAGTAAAGTGATGCTAATTTTCCTGTCTCATCTGCCCGGGAAGTCTTTTCCCCTGAAAGGAGTATATTGGTGCTGTAATAGCATGGCTGGAATCGCAACGTTATGCAGTGAGGAGGTCTTGGTGGTCTACAAGGAGTCATTTCACATCTGGCCAATTTAGGCAGCAAGAATAGCCAAGGAGCAAGCAGGCAGGAGGCTGGTGTCAGAGTCCTGAGAATCCTGCCCAGATCCATTAGCAGAAGCCAGGGGTTTGCTCATCTCTGATTGCCTGACTGTCCAACCAACAGCTGGAACTCTCTTGAGAAGTATGCAATAGATGCTGAACCATAGTAGAATTGACTTTAACTAAATACCCTGAAGGCACCATCAGATCTAGTCAGATCTTGGAAGCTAAGCAGGTTCAACACTGCTTAGGATTTGGATGGGAGACCATCAAGGAATACCTGCTGCTGTAGGCTCTATTTCCGAGGGAGGAACTGGCAAAACCATCATGGAGTATTCCTTGCCTAAGAAAACCCTGTGAAATTTGTGGGGTCTCCATACGTTGACCAGTGATTTGAAGGCATACACACACAGAGAGCAAAACAGTCACAGAATAAAAGCAAAGTCGAATCACCAGCAGAGGTTGGCTTTCAAAGTCCTTGGGCTCAAGCCCTGCTGGGCCTTTCCCCTCTCCTTTCTTTCCACCTACTGGAAGACAAGCTGCCAGTTGAGCGCCTTGGCAGAATTCCCCTCTCCTTGAGCTCTCCTGGCCCAGAAGAAGGAAGGCTCTGGGCATGGCCCTGGGCATTCCTTATTCCCTCTTCTGTGCCACCCCTGGAGCCAAAGGGGGCTCTGGAACATGCCCCGCCTGGAGGCTGCCTTGGCATTCCTGGCCCTTTCACCCTTCCCGAGGCCTTGAGTCCCAGGCTCACTTGATGCTAGGGGTGGCAAAAGGGATCTTGATGGGCACAGCTGCTTCTCAGCATGCCACCTTCTTGCCCCTGCGGTTACACCTGGAATGCCCAGGTTGCCCATTGGGGAGCAGGCAGCCCTTCTGCCACAGCTCTCCCATGCCACTGCTGTTGTGCTCAGAGCTGCAGTGGCCGCTTTGTGAAGGACAACTTGCTGATGGTGGGCCCGTCCCTCCTCTGGCTGCCTGGTCCTCTGCAGCTGCTGGGCTGACACTCAGAGCTGGACTGGCTTGGCAGAGCCTGCCAGAGCATTTGACCTCTGCAGGCCCTGCCTTTGGGAATGGCTGGAGTTGCACCGTGGTGCTGCAGTGGGTACCTGGCCAGCACAGCGTGGAGGCATTTGCATTACTCTGCTAGTGTCCAGCCGGGGGTCTCACTATGATGCCAGTAGCCTGGAAATGGGCAGAACTGGTCTGGCAGATGAAAGGAGGTGAATCTAGTGAAACAGCTGAGCTTGTGTTCACTGCAAGATTGTCTGCGTCTCCTTGGGCTGCAACTGCCTAGACATTTACTTGGGAGTAAGCCCCAGAGGTCTTACTTGGACTCCCTGCCCTGCCCATCTCCCCCCCCCCCGCCAGAACATCATGGCACAGTGTGGCCCTGGGACCCCTTCCTCACTGTGCCCCCCTGCCAGGGCCCTCCTCTGCCACCCCCAGCTGTAACCTAGCCTCATCCCCCTCCGGCCTCCCAGCTGCGGCCCACTACTTGCTTGGCACCATGACTGCAGATTGGGCCACCTGCCGTGCGAGGGGAATGCTAAGCAGCCAGCCTCTGTTTCTCTGCCAGGACAGGATTAACCAACACCACAGAGTGGATGGTGTGGGGGTCTGGAGCAGCCGTTGCCAGCCCTGTGCTTCACCAGGGCCTCCTCCTCCTCCTCCTCCAGATCCGGGCAGCGGTGGTGGTTGTGTTCCCTGTGGTCAATGAAAGATTGCTGTGTGACACTGAAACAAGTAGCAGACGGAGGGAAATGTGAAGGACAAACAGCCGAAGGGAGGAAACAGGCGGTCACGGGAGGGAAGCTGAGCCACTGTGGAAGAAGGCTCTAGAGAAAGGGTTTGGGGATCCGGGTCGGGAGAGGGCTGGCAGCCTTCCCTTTGTGGGCGGCCCACTCTTAACGTGGAAAGTGCTGCACAGGAGCGGCTTATGGTGCAATTGTGCAAGGGGTGAGGATTCTTGGGGTGACCCCAGGAAGGCCCTGTATTCCTTCCTCAGCCACCTCCTGCTCCAGACTGGAGAGATGCGTTTTCCTTTGCGTTTGACACTGGAGGTGGGACGTTGCATTCCAAATGTGACACCAGGAAAGGGCTTCGGTGGGCAAAGCTCTGGTGGGCTCCATGGCTCTGCTGCCCCCATAGGTCTGGCTCATTTGTGGTGCCCCAGACTCAGTCCCAGGCAGTGTGGAGAAGGTACAGGTTATTTATTTGGAGTATGCATATACCTCCCCTTAGGTTGTGAACAAAGGAAACAGTGAGTTTGACAATTCCCTGCCCTCAGACTTACAACAATCTAAATAAGACCCTACACCCAAAGATGGGGGGGGAGGAGTGAGGAGGGAATCAATTTCCTCAGAGGACAGAGCATTGGAGCATGCAGGGAGGGGCCCTCAGGGGTGTCATTCGTTGCTATTTTTCTCTCAAAGATTAATTTTAAAAATGTTCTTGCTGCTGTCAGAAAGTTTTTAAAAACCACAGTCTTTGAAAACGATCTTCAATTTGGGACTTATTCTATGCAAAAATTGTGCATGGCATTTTAACACAAAAAACCAGCATTTTTTGTGCAGGAAGCAATCTTTTCTGCTTGGAGAATAATATTTCTATGGATAAATATTATTTATTTTTATCTGCACAGAAAATGTTATTTCCGGTACAAAACAACCACATAAGACTTTTCTTTGTGTAGTTCCCAATTACACAATGTTTTGTGCAGGAAACAGCATTTTCTGCATAAGTATATTATTTTCCATTCAGAGAAAAGGTGATTTTCTGTACATAAAATGTTTTCTGAGCAAATAACTCTGCGCAAAATTTTGTGTAAAGTAAGTGTCAAACTGTGAAGATGCTCCTCAGCTCTCAGAGACGCACTTTCACGTCTCTCTCTCTCCAGGCCAGAGGATCCTTTGCCACCAGAGCGATGACCTGGATTCCATCATCCTCGTGAACCCGGACGAGGAGAGCGCCGTGGCTGAGGTAAAGTCCACAGGCAGGAGGGCCACGTGGCAGGCGTCTGGGCTTGGCCCAGTACAGAAGTGGCCACAGAATGGCTCAAAGCCGACTTTGGGGGTCTTACCCTGGCCTGGAACAGCTTCTGGACCCCTGTGTTGGCCCAGTAACTGTTGGTAACTGTGAGTCCTAAGGAATGTTTCAGTGACCAAACATATTGTTTTTATGATATGGACATAATGATGTGGGAAAGGCAGCCACTTGGGAAAGTTACTTTTCTGGATCACAACTCCAACACATGATGTAACTGGCTAGGAGGGTGTTTTCCCAGAAGCAATCTTCCCACACCTGTGAGCACAATGGTGCATGTGCCTCCCGCGAAGGCCTCCCTGCCATGTTCTGGGGCTTCCCTGTCGGGGGTCCAGGCAGCCTCCCTCCCTCCCTTTCCACCCGGCCGCTGTTGCCAGGGGGCTCTTCCTTTCACAAGGCTGGAGGGCTTGGGGGGCATTGGGGTTCCCTGTCACCTCTATGCCCCTCCTCTGACTTGGTAGCCAGCCTCTGCCATTGGGGTGGGCACGCTCTGCACGGGGATGACGCAGCAGAAGGAGAGCGGTGCTGTGCAGGCAGCAATAGCGCAGCCCCTTCCTCCTCGGGTGCAAGCGTGGGGGCAGCCAGCGCCATGGCATACAAGTAGTTCTGCCAGCCCAGATCCAGAGCTGAAAGCTGCCTCTTGTGTCTGGACAGGTCCGATCCTTTTTATGTGACCCTTCAGCCCAGAAGTTGCTGGTGCTGTGTGGACAAAGCTCAGACCAAGAAGGGGATCTGATCCTCCAGAGGGGGAGCTTCTCCTTCCACAAGTTTGCTGAAATACTTGCCGATCCAGAGGTGAGTGTGATGAATGGGCCCCCTGGGATGGGAAGTGCAGTTGATATGACATTTGGGCCACCTGTAGGCCCCCAGGCCCCCCAGGCCAGGATCTTTGGTGAGCCCCATCCCTACCTACCGTTAAGGCTAAGGGCAGTGAGATGCTCTACAGGATTTAGGATAAAAATTAAAATAAGTCTGTTTACATGATGACATCAAAGTAATACTGTATTTATATTTATTTTTTAAAAACGAGATGGATTTACATAATAAAAACCTACAATTATAGCAGGCCAGGCCCCCCTCTTAATGCTGGGCCCCTGGGCTAGAGCCCTGACACCCTCCCTGGTGGGGGCCACTCCCGTCTTCTAGTCTTCACCCAGGTCTGACTTTGCAATGCAGGTCTTGGCAGATCCCTTGCCTAGATTTTCTCTAGCAGATACTGAGTTTGAGGAAACGTTAAATGGGGGTGGTTGTTGGGGTGTATGAATATGAAAATTAAAAAATTATTAAAGATTCCAGGGAGCAAACCCTTTAGGAATATCTTCTAAAGACAAGTTTCTTTTTAAAGTAAGCAGAGTTAGCCTAGGGAAGACTGACCAAGCTCAATTTGCATTTGTATGTGTTCTGTTTCGCCCAGTCATTAAAGTCAAGCAGACAAATTAAGGACAATAAAGACGTTTGCTTAAAAATGCATATCAAAAATTTACTGAGGGTATAGCAATCTTAATCTACAAATTCAGAACAAACCTAGGTCCTTTAACTAACTAAGAGGATTACAGTTCAGGGTAGTAAATTCACCCAATTTTGGGAGTTTCAGGTTAGGATAATCAAATCAGAAGTTTCTAAGTATTACAGCAGTAACATCCATATTTACTCAGAAAAAGAGGTGCTTGCAGGTAAGCAACAGCTCATCTCTCTTCTTCATGTATGGAGGTCAGATGCATGGTAGGAAGGGGAGAAAAGGAGAAAGAGGAACCTTGTGTTCAGGCTGCAAAACCCCAAGAAGAGACAAAGAATCATAAAACATTTAAATCAGGAGGCCACGTGATAAATGACTCAGTGGTCACCCCATAGCTCCAAATGGCTAAGATAGCTTGAGAGGAGAAGGGGGGCAGGAACTTAAGCATGCAAGGAATTTCCTAAACTTACTAAGCAGGGGTGCAAGAAGAATGTTACATTTCCCACAGTGGTGAATGTGAAGGTTTAGGGCTCTTCACAGATATCTTGGGTGGTCTTTATATGCTGGGCTGTCCAGCCTTTGTGGGAGCTTTTGGTGGAGTTTTGTGGACACTCTGTGTCGTTTGAGGGCTCCCTTCAGACAAACAAGCCTCACCACTTGCAGAACAGCTTGTTTCCAAAAGGGCCACCTTTGGGCCTAATTAATATGTCTGCCCACACAAATGGAACCTGGCTGCCCAGGTAGGCAGCATGTTAGGCCCACAGATTGTCTGCTGTGTTTCTGGTTCAAGACAGCAGCTGACTGTTTGTGTTTCACTGAAGAGACATTTTGGATTTTGACCATGACTCGCCCTTGGTTCTCTCTCATAGGTCGCCCACCTTCTCCGCAACAGGGCTCCTGCCGCCAAGGCCTCGCTCACAGTGTCGTGCTTTGGGGAGGGAGACTGGACCAACCTTGGACTACCTCAGTTCCAGGAACTTCTGAGCCTGAGCCTGAATCCTGACCCAGTCCTGCCAGAGATGGATGGGGTCTCCGAATTTGCTGAGTACATCTCTGAGACGGTGGATGTCCCCTCCCCCTTTGATCTCCTGGAGCCCCCCACCTCTGGGGGCTTCCTCAAGCTCTCCAAGCCCTGCTGCTACATCTTCCCTGGGGGGCGGGGGGATTCGGCTCTTTTTGCCGTCAACGGCTTCAACATCCTGGTGGATGGTGGCTCCGAGAGGAGATCCTGCTTCTGGAAGCTGGTCCGACACCTGGACAGGATTGACTCAATTCTCCTCACCCACATTGGGGCGGACAACCTCCCGGGGATTAATGGGCTGCTGCAGAGGAAGATTGCGGAGCAAGAGGAGGAGCAGTCGCAGGGCTCTGCCAACTACAGCGACTGGATGAAAAACCTCATCTCCCCAGAGCTGGGCGTTGTGTTCTTCAATGTTCCTGAGAAGCTTCGGATGCCCGAGTCCTCCATGAAGGTCAAGCGGAGCATTGAGGAAGCCAGCCTGGCCCTGCAGTATCTCAACAAGCTGGGCATCAAGCCAGAGCCCCTCTACCGGGTGGTCAGCAACACCATTGAGCCTATCACCTTGTTCCACAAAATGGGTGTCGGGAGGCTGGACATGTATATCTTGAACCCAGTGAAAGAGAGCAAGGAGATGCAGTTTCTCATGCAGAAGTGGGCAGGGAACAGCAAAGCCCGGACGGGCATCATCCTGGCCAACGGGAAAGAGGGGGAGATCTCTGTCCCCTACCTGACCTCCATCACAGCCTTGGTGGTCTGGCTCCCAGCAAACCCAACAGAGAAGATTGTGCGTGTCCTGTTCCCAGGAAATGCCCCACAAAACAAGATTTTGGAAGGTCTTGAGAAGCTCAGACACCTGGACTTCCTGAAGTACCCAGTGGCTACGCAGAAGGAGATGGTCTCTGGCATGCCTTCACCAGCCCTGAAGCAGAGCAAGGTCAGGCAGAGGACAGACAGCAAAGAGAGCCTCAAGTCCTCCCCGAAACCGCTGGGCACCAAAGAGGCAAAGGCTGAGGAGACCAAGACTGAAGCAGTGAAAGAGGCCAAGACAGAGAAACGGGCAAAAGAGCTCTCAGAAAAAGCCCCGGAAAAACCTCTGAAAGCAGAGAAGATAAAAACAGACTCCAGTGATGCCCTCAAGGCCGAGAAAAGAAAACTCACCAAAGACAAAGTTGGAAAGAAGCACCTCAAGGAGAAAGTTTCAAAACTGGAAGAGAAAAGGGACAAGGAGAAGAAGGAGCTGAAGAAGGAGCGGAAGGAGCTCAAGAAAGACGAGGGGAGGAAAGAAGAAAGGAAGGAATCCAAGAAAGAAGAAAAAAAGAAGGAAGCCAAGCCAGAGCCGAAAAAAATGCCCAAGCCTGACCTGAAGCCTTTCACCCCCGAAGTGAGGAAAACTTTATACAAGGCCAAGGCTCCCGGTAGGATGAAAACAGAGAAGGTCCGCAGCAAAGCCGAGAAGGAGAGCCTGCCCACCGAGCAGAAGGCCTCCCCAGTGCCAAAGAAGCCACAAGAGCTGCCCAGCACGGACGGCCAGAGGCTGGTCCTCTCCTCCCCAGAGGACCTGACCAAGGACTTTGAGGAGCTGAAGGCCGAAGAGCAAGGAAAGCCTCCGGGCACCCCCCCTTCCTCCACAGAAGGACAAGGAGGCCCCCTTGACCTTGCCGGGCAGGCGAGTAGTCTGTCACCCAGAGGAACCGGCAGCCCAGCACCCCCATCCCTCACTCCCCTGGGGGAGGGAATAGGGCCCTCCGAAACAGGGGCCTGGGAAGCCCCCGGGGCTCCAAATGAGAGAGTGGCTGAGGAAGAGCCTCCCGAGGGAGAAGGATTTGTGGGGAAGGTGGCAGCGGTGGCAGCAGAATTTCCTGGGAAGGATGCTGGAAGCGAGAGGGACCAGGCGCTGGCCTCCGGGGATTCCCCCTTTATGAGACACCAAGAGGAAGAGAAGGGGGCCGTGGATTCCTTCATGGATGTGACCAGGATGGACGCCAAGGGGGAGGGGCAGATGGGAAGGAGGTGCCCCCCAGGGCTGGAGAAGGCAGAGCCGTCAAGGGAGAGGGGAGATTTCTCCTCGTTCCAGTCCCCACGCAGCCCAGCTTTGCCCTTGGAAGAAAAAGGGAAAGAGCCCAAGGAAGGAAGGGCAGAGCAAAGCAGAGGGCCAAGTGGGAAGGCAGCCGTGATGATGAAGGAGGAGGAAGAGGAGGAGGAGGAGGCCCTCCCAGGTGCCCCACCAGCTCCGCCAGGAGAGCACGTCTCCTACATCCAGGACGAGACCATCCCCGGCTACTCGGAGACGGAGCAGACTATCTCCGACGAGGAGATTCATGATGAGCAGGAGGAGCGCGCACTGCACCTCAAGGCTGACATTGGCTCTGAAGAGATCGCTGTTGCTGGCCGGCCAGACGCCTTTGGGGTCATCCATGGGACTCAAGTCATGGCTGTGGCTGAGGGGGCAAAGGCCTACCCTGGGCCAGAGCCCGAGATCCTTGCCTACCCTGCGAACATTGTGGCTGCCCCCCTGGCAGAAGAAGAGCACGTCTCATCGGCCACGTCCATCACAGAGTGTGACAAGCTCTCCTCTTTCGCCACTTCGGTGGCAGAAGACCAGTCGGTGGCCTCCATCACAGCCCCGCAGACAGAGGAGACTGGCAAGAGCTCCTTGCTGCTGGACACGGTCAACAGCATCCCTTCCTCCCGGACGGAGGCCACCCAGGGCTTGGACTACGTGCCCTCCGCTGGCACCATCTCCCCCACCTCGTCACTGGAGGAGGACAAGGGCTTCAAGTCTCCCCCTCCAGAAGACTTCCATGGGCAAGCGGAAGGTGAGAGGCAATGCCCAGCTGGTAAAAAGGACTCCCAGGAGGAGGAGGAGGAGGAGGAGGAGGAGGAGGAGGAGGAAGATGAGACTCCAAATCTGGAGAGACCTTGGAGGGCCCAAGGGCACCCTGATGCCCCTGTATTTCCGCAGCAAGGGCCCCCAGGAGACAGGGAAGCGCCCACAGCAGGAACCCCAGAAGCCCTCTTGCTGCTGGAGGGAGGGGAAGCCCCCCCACTGCTGCAGGCAGAGCCCCTCCCTGGGGAGGGCGAGGAGCGCTGCACGAGCCCCGACGACAGCACGGTCAAGATGGCCTCCCCCACCCCCTCGGGCCCCACCAGCGCTGGGCACACCCCCTTCCACCAATCCCCAGTGGAGGAAAAGTCAGAGGCTGTGGAGGCTGAGGCCTTTGAAAAGGCAGCGGAGGTTCCTGCAAGGCAGGACGGGAGGGAAAGCCCCAGCGCGGCCGTGAGCCTGCCCAGAGCCCCTGAAGGCAACGCTGCCCCTGCCAAGGGGGGGGTCTTCCCTGGGACCAAAGAACCGCCTGCCCCCCTGCAGGACCTGCCTGACCCGGGTGACGGTGCTGCCCAGACACCCACGGAGGCTGTCTCTTCCCCTTGTGGGAACTGGCGCCAGGCTCTTGAAAGAGAGGAGGTGCCCATGAGCTTCTACCACACACAGGAAACCCTGGAGCTCTGCGATGTGTACCCTCCCACCCAAGAGATGCTGCCAGAGCCCATGGAGGGGCCCCCCTCGGAGAGTGACGCCCAGGAGGGTGTCAGATGCTTGGGGGCTGACCTGTTCTCTGCCCCAGAAATCCCACCTCCAAAAGGCTGGGGAGAATTTCCAGAGAGACTGGAAGATGAGGAGGTTGCACCAGGGGAAGCAAAAGGGTCTCATTTCACTGGAGGGATTTCTGGGAAGGCAGACTCCTCAGAAGTCAGGGAGGCCCCGGTGCCTTTCACAGAAGGCTGCTTAGGACAAGAGGAGTCAGCTTCTGTTGCTCTCAGGCACACTTCTCCTGGCGGGAGTCAGATTTCTGTGGGTCTCACTGGAGCAACCCCTCCATACTTGTCCACAGAAGAGATCTCTCAAACAGATGCCAAATCTGTGCTGACAAAAGAGGTCCCTGCTGAGAAGCCCCCGCCAGATGTGCTCAGAGGTGGCTTTTCTCCTGCAATGAGCCACTCAGCTTCTGCAGAGCAGACCCTGGCCAAAGATGAGGGGCCAGGCACTTGTTCCAGTGTGGGTTCACCCACTCTTCTTTCATCCCCTGAGCAGCGAGCATTTCCAGACCAACATGCCACCCCCATCAAGCCTGGCACAGGAATCTCTCTGGAGACTGCCAAGTTAGTTTCCTTAGCTGGAGAGGAGCCCACCAAGGAGAAGCCATTTCCAAGTCCATCTTCTGGGGAAGCCAGTCCAGGCCCAGTTGTAGGCAGGGAATCCGTGGCAGAGGCCCCGGGCCCTGGGGAGACAAGGCCTTGCCACTTCCAGGAAGAAAGGCCAGGTCCAGAGGAAGGAGAGGGAGGGGAGGAGGAAGAACAGTCTCCAGAAATGGAAGACATTTATCTGAAAGATGCCAACGGCACCGAGAAGAAAGTATGGTTTCCAGAGGAGGAGAAGGAAGTGCCATGCAAGGAACGGCCGCAGAAGTATGACAAAGAAAAGGGGGAGTGTACTTTTCTGGATGATGAGACAGAAGGCTATGAGAAAAAGCGGCCACATCCCACGACCCACGAGGGGGAGGTTTCTGGAGACGACATGGCTGGGCATTCAGCGAAGGAGATGTGGGACACAGAATATGGCTGCTTCCTTGAGGAGAGCGAAGGGGCCTTGCCTGAACACAGTTCCCTCCCTGCGGGTGGGGAGGCCCAGTGGGGGGAAGCATGGTCCCCTGGCCAACCACAGGTGGCCGCAGAAGCAGGTGGGGAGCAGCCTGGGCTGGGTGGAAAGGAGCATGAGATGCCAGGCTTGGTGGAGCGGCCCTCCCTGCAGCATGGAAGGGACTCCAGGCCCACGCGTGGATGGAGTGCCACAGAAGGGAGAGAAGAGCCCCTCAGCCCCTCCTCGCCATGTGGGTCTCCTGCTCCAGAGGAGGAAAGAGAGGCATCCTGGCTGGAGCAGGCCCAGAGTGGCACCGGCCTCCCTCCAGGAGCAGAAACCGTGGGGCAGAAACCAGAGGCAGGCGGGAAGCCAGGCTCCAAAGAGGAGGCAGGGGAGGATGGAAAGCCGCAGGCTGGAGTGAAGTCCTCCAACGGCACCCCTGTTCCCTCAGAGGAGAGCCAGGCACAGAGGAACCGGAGCCCGGAACCCCCAAGCCCCTCAGCCAAGGAGAGTGGGCACTGCCCACCGGGGCCAGGCCTCCCGACCCCCTCTG
This sequence comes from Gambelia wislizenii, assembly GCA_030847615.1. NCBI lineage: Eukaryota > Metazoa > Chordata > Lepidosauria > Squamata > Crotaphytidae > Gambelia > Gambelia wislizenii. Next base: position 233,583 of record JAUMIR010000009.1, read on the forward strand.
TCTCTCTTGGCCAGGCAGAGAGTCACACCTGGCCCAGCGCCACCGGCCACTCCGGCCTGCTTGAGCCCTGCGGAGCCCACGAAGGGGGGGTGGAGGAGAAAGGTCTGGAGAAGGAGGAGAGGGAGCCCACGCCCTACCCTCACGAGAAGACCTTCCACTACGCTGACGTCTACGGGGACGGGGGCCTGTCGGCTCCAGACCCTTTTGGGAAGGGGAGGGCACCCCGTTTCCAGGCAGCGCCTCTCTTCCCCATCTCGTCCAAGGAGGAAGAGTCCTGCCTCTACACACCAACCGAGAAGGAGCTTTCTTCCCCCACTTCCCCCAAGGACAAGGCCCAGCCTGCCTTCGACTACGCTGGCCTCCACGAGGAATATCGCCCCCAGGATGAGAAGGAGAGCTCCCCACCCCGGAGCTGGGCCCCGAGGGAAGAGGAGAGGGCCAGATCGCCCTCTCCCCTGTCAGGCGGCCTGGGGACCCCCCTGCCCACATCCCCTCTGGGAGGCAGGGGCTTCAGCAGCCTGCCAGGTGCCCTGGAGATGCCAGCCTTCAAGATGGAGCACGCCTGGCCTTTGGAGCCAGAAGCCAGCCAGAAGCCGGGATCCCCCTCCCCCTCGAGTGCCCCCCACAAGGACGTCTACTACGAGAAGGCTGGAGGGGAGGAGAGCACCAGTGACTCGGAGTTGGAGAAGGGAGCCAAGGAGGCCTCTGAAAAGGAGTCCAAGCCCACAAAGCCTTCCTCACCTGGGAGGGAGAGGGACCCCCCCTATGCAGACATTTCAGGGATGGACGCCTCCCTGGGCTCTACTGAGGGCCAGGGCCAGAGCGGCCCCACAGGGGAGGACTCTCCCAGCAGGCACCCTGGCGGAGCCAGCACCACCACCGAGCCTCCATGGCTGCCGCCCGCCATGCCAGGGGCTCAAGAGAAGGAGCCAAACAAAGTCTCATCCCTCCTGGCCAAAGGACGAGACTCCTCTGCCGGCTTTGAGCTCTCCTCCCTGCAGACACACCAGCCCTCCATCCTCTTCCGGCATGAGGCCCATCTCTCCTCCTCCTCTTCCTCCTCCTCCTCCTACCTGTGGGAGAAACCGCTCCCTTCCAGTATCAGCACCTCTGGAGAAAGCAAGGCTGACGAGTACCTGGAGGTCTCCGGAAAGGCCTGGGCAGAGGCCTCCCATGCGGACCTGCTCAGGGAAGGAAGGCGGCTGCCCTGGGAGGTGTCCTGGGAGCCGGCCCTCTCCAGCCCTTCAGAGGAGACTTCCACAAAGGCCTCCCTCCAGGCCGTGCCAGCACCAGCGGAGGGGGGCTCTTGCTCTGTCCCCCTCCCCACCGCCTGCCCAGGTGTGGCAGCCACAGAGCCTGGGACGCACACCACCTCCCCACAGCTTCCAACGGACCCTCCAGAAGAAAGCAAAGAGGTCCTCCCTGCCAGCAAAGACAGCCGCAGCCACTTCTGGCAGCCGCCCTCACCACCGTGCACCGTGAGCTGTCCCCCACAGCCACCGAGCCCTGCAGAGCCAGTGCCAGCCGGTGCCAGCCTCCCTGACGCCCTGGCAACCTCTCCTTGCTGCCAACAGGAGACCTTTACATCTGCCAACGGCCCCACCGAGGTGAGCTCCAGTCCCCTGGCCTTCCACAGAGTGCCCCACGACATGGGCAAAGCTACCAGGAGTGAGGAAGAGGAAGAGGGGGAGGCAAAAGAGGAGGAAGAAGAGGAGGAGGAGGAGGCAGGGGGAAGGCAAAGGCAAACCCGCCCCTCTTCCCTCCTGACCCCAGAAGAAACTGCCTTGCAGGCCTTCTTCCCGGAGGCAGCAGCTCGAAGGGGCAGTCAAGCAGAGGACCATGGCAGCGCCTCCCATGAGTTGGAGCCACGTGTGGAAGCCCCCTCAGAGCATGGGCAGAGGTTCTCCTGTGAGCACCAGCAGCGGCGCGGGGAGCTGTCCCCCTCATTCATCAACCCCAGTCCTCACGACTCCTCGGAGGAGGAGGAGGAGGAGGAAGAGGAGGACAGCAAGCTCTCGCAGGCCGAGGGACGGCCCTCGGCCACGGGGCGGCTGCACACCCTTCCCAGCAGCCACAGGCAAGCGGCTGCCCCCTCTGGGGAAGAAACCCCACCCACCTCAGTCAGTGACTCCGCAACCTCCCAGTCAGATTCAGACGTGCCCCCAGAAACAGAGGAGTGCCCCTCCATCACAGCCGACGCGGCCATGGACTCAGACGAAGATGCCGATTTCCTCCCTGTGGACAAAGCCGCAGGCAGCTCGCACCACAGCAACTCCGGTGGCGGGGGCAGTGCCCGGCTTGGCCATGACCCACAGCCGGTTTCCCTGGTGGACCCCCATCCCCACCCTCCCCACCCTGACATCTGCATGATGGACCCCGAGGTGCTGCTGAGCGAGCAGGTCCTGACCCGCCCTCCAGAGAAGATGCTGTCCCGGAAGGAGCTGAAGAACAGGGGGGGGCGGAAGGCAGGGGGGGTGGGCAAGAACAAGTCCTCCCCCTCCCCTTCCCCAGCCCGGAAGCTGGACAAATGGTCCTCGAGCCCCTTGAAGCAGCCCTCAGACAGGTCTCCCAAGCCGGCCTGGGTCAAGAGGGAGAAGCCCCTCAAGCCCCACGCGGAGGAGAAGGATGATGGCGGCGGCAGTTTGCGAAGCACCCATCCCAGCGCCCCAGCTGGCACGAAGAACCTCGTCAATGGCATAAAAAGCAACGTGGGTAAGGTGGAAGCCGTGGCGAGCCTGGGCGGGAGGTGGCGGGAGGATCGGGGTGGTTTTTGCTTTCCAGAATCAGAAGCAAAGAGCTTGGCAGTCCTGCCCTTGGGATGATGTTGGCCTGTAGGGCCCAGCGGCCCCTTACTCAACATATAGGCCGTGGTGAGGAATGCTGGGCATTGCAGTGCAGCAGTATCCAAAGGCCCAGGCGACTCCTGCTCTCCCTGCTGTGAGTGGAGGTGGGCTCCAGAAGATCTGCCTTCTTGCTCATCGACCCCTGAAAGGAGGCTAAACTGGCTGCCTCCAGTGTCACAAAAACCAAAGGGTCTCAGGCACCCAAGGCCACAGTAAAAGGCCACAGGCAAGAAAGAAAGCCCTGGGTGAGCTGCAGATCAAAGTACAGGAGGTGTATGTCCAGCATATCAGCATGTGATAGCCTGCTGCTCAGATGGAGGGAGAGCTGCCTAGGAGGCAAACAAACGCCTTTCCACTGAGGTCAGGGCGGGGAGACTTGGGGGTGGCAGCCAGAGGAGGAGGCATCAGAGCCCCCCTCCGAGAGGCAAGGGGAGGGTGGCCAGTGGCTGGCAATTTGGTCAAAAGCCTGACACCCCTCTTTCCTCTCTCTCAGTTTCCAGCAACCCCAAATCTGGTGGCTCCTCGGTGCCACCCGGGCCCCCTGTCTACGTGGATCTGGCCTACATCCCCAACCACTGCAGTGGCAAGAACACTGACCAGGAGTTCTTCAAGCGGGTCCGAGCCGCCTACTACGTTGCGAGCGGGAACGACCCTGGCAGCGGGGAGCCCAGCCGGGCTGTCCTAGAGGCCCTCTTGGAAGGAAAGGCCCAGTGGGGGGAGAACCTGCCGGTAGGTGCCTCTCCAACTCCCCTGGCTTCAGCATGCGCCGTGGGGGGCGTGGGGGCGGCAGGGGAGTGGGGATGGGGAGGGGCATGGTGGGGCAGTGCAGTGGAGCATGGTGAGGGTGGCAAGGGGGGCGGCGAGGGGCACGGGGGTGGCGCAGTGGGGCAGTCGGCGAGGGCGCAGCGGGGGGTGGGGAGGTCAGCGAGGGGCACGGGGTGGCGAGGGGTGGCACGGCGCAGGTCGGGTGGCAAGGGGGCGGGGTGGGTGGCGAGGAGTGCAGGGAGGGCGGCAGTGGGCATGGGGGGCAGCACGGGGGAGCACCGTGTGTGCCGTCGGGGGTGCGTGTAGGGCATGCTACACCGGGTATAGCGAGTTATAATAAAATACTTATTCTATATCTCTGAAGACCATGCCTCCCCCTCTCTATGACTGCTGTTTGTCCCCACTTTCACATTGCCTTGTGAATCAGACAGCAGTCACTCTTGGGGGCTTCCAGTGATATTTTCATGGACCTGTAGTTTTTTGCCATTTGTGAAAAATGGAGGGCAAAAAACAAGTGATCTGACGAGAAGACCCCTAGTAGATGTTCCTTGGGCTTTTCCCGGGCTGTGAGGCCGTGTTCTGGAAGAGTTTCTTCCTGACGTTTCGCCTGCATCTGTGGCTGGCATCTTCAGAGAATGGCTGGGTAGGAGTTTGTGTGGAGCTTATATGCTGTGAACCCGTTGGGGAGGGTATGTAAATTTGTGTAATTGAATGGTTAGTTTCTGGGTGGAGATATGCAACGAGGATTAGTGTCTGTTTGGCTAATGGTTTTCTGAAGATGCCAGCCACAGATGCAGGCAAAATGTCAGAAATAAACTCTTCCAGAACACGGCCTCACAAAAAACCAAGGAAAATCTATGGGTGCCGGCCGTGAAAGCCTTCGACTTCACCACTAGTAGTGTCTGTGCGAAATGCTGCTGTTGTTTTTTTCTTTCATTTATACTACACTAGGAATGTATGTGTCCCCTTCATATGCTTTACCTTTCCCTGTTAATCCCCACAGCAATCATGTGCAGTGGGTTTCTTGAGAGACAGTGGTGCCCATAATCACATGGTTAATTCCATGCATAGACAGAGATTTCGACTTGGCTCTCCTTGCAAATTAGACTCCCAGATTTGAGCAAGGGGGATATGGCAACCCTAGTCATGGATCAAAGAGGAAGGAAGGAAGGAAGGAAGGAAGGAAGGAAGGAAGGAAGGAAGGAAGGAAGGAAGGGAACAAAACGTTTTTAACACCCCCTCCCCCTGCGCCAAATAAGGCCTGGGGTTGCCTCTCTGACTCCCAGTGCATGTGTCCCTTTTTCCCTGGGGGGAGGCTAAGCCCAGCTCAGAGGGCCAGACCCACTTGTGACCTCCAAGTTCCAACCCCCTCCCAAGGTGTGTGTGGGGGGGGAGCAGTTCAGCTGCCGCCTGCTCCTCCCACCCATCTCCACTTGCCTTTCCTGGGGCGGTTGTAGGTTTCTCCACACCCCCAAGCAGTCTGAAGATGCTTTTGTTCGTGGCTCAGCCAGAGTGGCCATGGGGCCTCTACCTGCCTTCCCACACCACCTTGCCTTTCTTGTCTTCCTCAGGTAACCCTGATCCCAACACACGACACTGAAGTGACACGCGAATGGTACCAGCAGACTCATGAGAAGCAGCAAGAGCTGAGCATCATGGTGCTGGCCAGCAGCAGCACAGTGGTGATGCAGGATGAGTCCTTCCCTGCCTGCAAGATTGAGTTCTGAGGCCCCGCTCCGGCTCATCCTACACAGTGCTTGGAGGTCCATCCGCCAACAGCCCTGCCGTCCTTCCTCCCAGCCTCCAGCACATGGGGCCCAGAACCTGGCCAGGATGCCTGGGGGGGTGCAGTGTGGAGGACCCCCCAGGCCCATTTCGCTTTCCCGGGTTCATTTTGCTGCTGCCGCCGCCACCGCCACCACCACTATCTCCATTGCCATTGAATGATTTGGTTGCCTTGGATCTGCTTGCCATGTCCTTCCTGCTCTCCCCTCCCTCCTTCCCAAAACTGTCTGGTTTGGTAGCAGCGCTAGAGACAAAATTAGCAGTAGGACCAAGAGCAGTGTGTGTGTGTTTGTTTGTGTGTGTGTGTGTGTGAGAGAGAGAGAGAGAGAGAGAGAGAGAAAACAACTGTGCCCAGCATGACAAGGTGGCAACCGGTTGAGTACTGGCAATTTTAGCCTGCTCCCCTGCAAACACAGCAGCCCCCAGAAGCTCCAGAGGGTGAGCAGGCAGGCTTGAGCCATGGGGCTATGCGATGGCAACAGCCGTATTGAAGGCCTCTCGTAAGGGAGAGAGGATGGGGCAGGGTGTTCCCGCCCGGTACTTCATGGCCGAGGGCCCAAGGCTGGGGCCAGACAGCTGGCAAGGCCCTCTCTCCCCAAGTGTGCCTGAGCTGACCTTCTCTCCCCATCAAGGGGCGTCAGAGGTCGGAGCCCCCCGTGGTCCCACCCACCTTGCGTGCAGCCTTGTGCAGTGCTGGGGCGGGAAGCCGGTAAGAAGCAAAGCAAGCCTCCTTGCCCACAGGTGAGCGGGTGCCGCTCTGGGCAGCCTCTAGCCCTAACCCATGGCCCTGCGTGAGGTCATTTCATGCCCCACTCTCTCTAGCAAATGGGGTGGGCTCCCCTCCTCCCTGCCCACTCTGTCCCTTCGCTGACAGCTGTTTATGTGCATGTGTGTGCATGTGAGAGAAGAATGCTATAAGAACTTAATTATTTTTCTGGCTGTTATGTAATTTATATATTTATTTCGTTCTCATTTTTATGTAGTTTCAACCTACTGTGTGTGTGTGTGTGTGTGTGTTGCGGTTGGTGGTGTGTTGTGTGTGTGTGTGTGCGTTTTGGATCATTTCAACCATGCCCTGATCCTGCAGGGCCGGGGCTTGGTTTGGGGTCAGAGGATGGCACCTTTACTTCTAAATTATCGACTACAGGGAAAGCCCTCACCCCCAACCACCGCCTCTCCCCTGGCAGTTGGGTGGTTTCTGCACTGGGGCTCCGTCCAGTTTTCTGGCCATCCGTCCTGGAGAAAAGGCCAACAGCCTGCCTGCCTGCCAGCCAGCCCCCTCCAGTTCGCCACCACATGCCCTCCAACCCGCACAATGGTGCACATGCGCAGGTACCTGGGCAGACAAGCGCATGTGCTCCCACCCACCTATGAATGTCTCTGTCTTAAAACTTGAAACATGGAGTGGGAGGGGGCTGGCACCCACAGTTCCTCCCTGGATGAAAGTACAGGGGGGTCCTCTCCCCACAGCCCACCCCTCCTTCCCAGCCACCTTGTTTCCCTGTGACTTCTCCTTCATTAGCCTGAGCATCTTTCCAACATTTTTGTAGTTTCGAAGCAATCCTCAGCACTGCCCTTTGGGGCATTTTATGGCAAACCTTGTAAAGAGCACCCTTTCTAAATGCACTCAGCCACATCAGCCCATTGCTGGCAGGGGGTAAGTTTGGGTCCCTCAGTCCTCAGAAATGAGTGGAGAGAAGTTGAAATTCTGCTCTTGCTTCTTCCTGCATGTGGCCACCCCGGCGTGGTGCTTCTCCAGTGTACATAATACCCATTTGGAGTGACCGCGACAAGGATCTCTTTGTCACGGTCATGCTCTTTGTGGTCCCCAAATGACATCTGCTCTTCTTGGCTGAATGTTGTACAAAAATAGCCTCCACCCGTTCCATGTTATGTACAATTGACTTCCGTCCCCCTCTTCCCCCTCCCTGCCCCCCTTTCTGTGTGCAATGCTCTGTAATTCTAATGATTGTAAAGGGAGGGGCTACACTAACCAATAAAGCCACACAAACTGCAAGCTGTGTTGCGGCTCCTCCCGGTTTGTGGCTGGCAAATCTGAGGCCCAGGCTGCTCTGCCCTCAGAGACTACCCATCCACCCACCCTCCAGTGTAACCCCTTTACCAAAGCTCCCCGACTACCAGCAGGCGGGTGGGGGGTCCCCTGTCTCGCCTTCGCCAGCTGCCCACCAGCCTGGCAGGGGACCAGGTTGGGAGTAAAGCCAAACAGCTGAGGGAAGCCCACTTCTAGCTACAGCTGCAGCCAAAGAAGAAGCCGAGGAAAGGCTGGGATGCCTCTCTCCGTTTGGAGGTGTGTGCACGTGCACACACAGCTGTCGCGACTCTTTCATGCATATAGAGAAACCCTTTTCTTCAAACACGGGTCTCTTGCCCCAGCGGGAATAGACGGAGCCGCAGCCGCCCCTGCCTGTCCTAAAGGCTGGCTAACCTGAGGCCGAGGACAGACCTCACTGGCACCTGGCGCATGCAGAGGGCCGCTCCAGTGCAGAAGGCACACCATGGCTGCTACCCTGTGTTCTCACCCAGCCAAGGCCCGGCTGCCTTCCAAGCCTCCTCCTAGGCAGTGGCCTCTGCCCATCTGGGTAACGCCGCCATGAGAGCGCCACAGGGGCCACAGCTGCCTGTTGGCTGGCGAGCAGCTGGAGTGATGCCTTGAAAAGTTACATTTTTTACTCTGGCACCCTGAATCCTCAGCCGTGCGGAACCTTGTAAAGTCCCTGCATAGGGAAGCTGCTTTCTCTCTCCGCCCGCCCAGTGCGGCTACCGGCAAGTTACTAACCAGGCCATCAGGCCTCTAGGTTCTGCTGCAATATATCAGGCCTTCCCCCCACCAGCCAAGAGGCGAAACCACCCTCCTGGTGCCCTGGGAGCAGCAACAACCCAGGAAGGGTCACCCAGTGCCTGGACAACATACATGTGGGTCGCAAAGGGAGGCGTTGCCTGCAAACTAGTAAAAGATCCACTGGGAAGATCTATGAGCACTTTCCTCACTTGGACACTTGCACATGCAAGTAAAGAGAAGCCTGCTGCATCAGCCCCCCCCCCCACGCTGCCGCCACCACAACCACCAACTTGGAGCCCCCTCCCCCAAGAGGGGACAAGTTCCACTATTAAGAGTGACAACCAAGTCTCCATCCATGTTTTAGCTGCCCAAAGGTGGAAGGCGGCATCACGGTCCTCCCATTATCTCCCTCCTGAGAGGAAGGCCCTTCCTTCCCTCCTGTGCTGGGCTGGGACCCCCGCCTGCCCTCCCACCCGCTCGGAGCTCTTGTGACATCAGACCTGCTCCACATGCAGTGCCACCAGAGGCTGAAACACACAAGGGTCCTGGCAGAGGCTGTTCCTAATAATCCATCCCATGGATCTGGCCTAATTGGCCACCACAGGGAACACTTGCTTCTAGGTTAGCCTTGACGTCAGTTGGTCCAGGGTTTGAGAACCTGGCTTTTCTGGATTACAACTACCAGAATCCCCCAGTGAGACTAGCAACTTTTTCAAGCTCTCAGATGTGTACAGGTCGCCCTACCCCCCCCTCTGTATCCAAGGGTGATACGTTCCCAGACATATCGTGGATACGCAAAACCGTGAGTAACAGCAAACCTCATTGAAATGTATGACTTCTGGTGGAGGCATACCATAGAATTGTGCTGGAGGACCTAGAAAATGCCTAGAGAGGACATAATTTTTCAGACGTGGAGAAGTGAAACTGCGGATCCCAGTCCCGTGGATATGGGGGTCGGCCTGTAATTTCATGCAAGGGAATTCCAGACATCATCCTGCCCACAACTTGAAGGAGGAAAGGTGGCGAGTGAGGGGTTGGGGAGAAGGAACAGCGATGTCTGGAAATCCCTTGATGGGTGAGAATTGAAAAAGAGCTGGTGAAAAAGATACCCTACGAGGAGGAGCGGCTTAGGGAGCTGGTCTCTTCCAACTCTATGATTCTCTGGTAGGAAAGCTCTCTCCCCTCCAGTGCGGAGGGAACCGTGGCCACCATGTGCCCTTGGCAGGGGACAAAACAAGGAGCCCTCAGCCAGCACTTTCTGATCACACTAACCTTACTGGCCCCATTCCAGGCAAGGCCCAGTGGGGACCACCCAATAGCCCTGAAGACCCCCCTCCAGCCTCTCTTCTGCGCCCGCTGCCCCGGCACCTACCCTACCCCACACCCCCACGAGGAGCAAAGGTGTACTCAGGCGTTCAGAGTCTCAGCATTTTACTACAGAGAGGAAGAAGAATATGCAGCACGAGAGGGGGGGGGCTCCAGGAAGGCATTTCACAATTCATAAGGACAGACAAACAGGCAGGCAGACATACGCATCTTCACACACAGCCCTGCCATGAACGGGGTGGGGGGTGGGGGACCCCTGGTCCCCAGTCTCTGAGAACACTAACAATATATTAAATATTTGCTCTGTACTGTACACCATTTGGCATTGCGTGTCCCGTTTCTAAGAAAACCTGATTCCTCAAAGCAGCTATTTGCCAGCGGAGGCCCCTGCCTGCCCCAGCTAGGAAGACTCTTGCCCACTTGCCTCGCTTGCGCCCATGCGCGCGCGCGCACTCAGAGGGGGAGCACCCCCCCACACACACCTGAGCCTCTCACTCTGGAGTGTCACTTCGAGGCCCCCTCCCACCCGGAGCAGCAGGAATTGCTGGGGGGGGGCAGCTTTGGAAAACAAGGGCAGGTGCACTGCCCACACTGGCTCAGGCAGAAGCAGAGGCTGCCTGAGCGGCCAAGGACCCACGGGCCACCCCATCCCACAAATTCTGGCTGTCCGCTGGGGACGGGCACAGCACATCCCTGTTGGGGGCTTGAGTGGGGCTGAGCCAGGAGGACTCCAGGAGGGCAGTGGAGGAGACTTCCCTGCTCTCTGCTGCTGCCACCACCCCCCAGCCAGCACTGCTCCTAAGGGCTGTCCCTGATGGGGGGCAGGAGGGGGCCCGGGCCACCCTCCTCCCAGGCGGCCTCCCCAGTAGCTCCGGGGTCTCCCAGCCCCTGCTCTGTGAGCAGCCCTTCCCCCTTGCAATTTGCTTCCCCAGCGCCATCCGTCTCCTGCCCCCGGCTCAGGCACAGGGCGCCCTCCCCTTTGCTTTCCCTGAGCTCCCTCTGCCCCTCGCTGTGTTCATCTGCAGGGGTTGTTCTGCTGTGCTCCGCCGGCCCACCCTCCCTCTGGGCCCCGCTGCCCAGCGATGGGGCAGGATCTTCGGCTCCCGGCCCTTCCTGGCCAGACAGCTGTTCGCAGGGCCTCTCCTTGGTGGTCTGGGGGCCAAGTGGAGTCTTCTCAGGGAAGTTGAAGCGAGGACAGCTCTCCAAGGAGGTGGGTGACGAGGGGCCAGCGCTGGAGACGGTGCTGGAAGGGCCACTGCTGTCTGCACAGGGAATGGAGGAAGAAGAGCCAGCAAGTGAGTCAGGACCCCAGGCACAATGGCAAGGAGAAGCCCCCACAGCACCACCAACCACGAGAGGCCCACGCGCCCTTCCCCTCCTAGGCCAGAGCTAGCGGACTGCAGCCGTCCCTGCAGCAAACCCTCTCCACTCTGTGCCAGGCTCTTTTCGGAGGCCCAAGCACCCCAGCCCTCAACCCCACCCACATGCCACATAGGCCACTTACACCATGGGGGCTTGTCGGAGGGGGGCCTCTGTGGTAGAGATGACAAGACTTGCTGTGGCATAAAGCCATGATCACCACCACCAGCTCCACCGCCAGGCACCTGGCTCTCCACCAGTGGGTCAAAGAGAGCTGCGGACACAGGAAAAGAGGACTCTCCATCAGCAATCACAGGCTCGTCCACATTCATAGAATCATGGAATCGTAGAGTTGGAAGAGACCCCAAGGGCCGCCCAGTCCAACCCCTTTCAGCCGTGCAGGAAGACACAATCAAACCATTCCCAATGACAGATGGCCATCCAGCCTCTGCTCAAAAACGCTTTGCCCTGATTGGCTGCCGCTCCATCATCCTCCCAGCAGACCCAGAAGCTTGCTGGGAGGAAGAAGGATTGGGTACCGCGTGGCGACAGCCATGCCTGGTCGCCGCGAAGAGGGGGGGGTGGATCCCTCGCCGGGACCGCAAACCAGCCACCGGGTAAGTCTGGCAGCCTTATTACTGCCCCAAAATCTCACAGCATGAGTCACAAACTGCAAAGATTCTCTGCTGGAGATACAGCATTCTTCCTGCACCCCCACTTGCTAAGATTAGGGAGGTCCTGTGCATGCTAAATTTTCCTCTTCTTCTCCTCAACATACTTTCGTTATTTTGTAGCTCATGGAAGGTATGTGATATGGGGTGACCTGTTAAGTCATCCATCACATGCCCTCATGATTTAAATGTTTTACCACTCTTTGTCCTTCTCTTCTAAGAGGATCTCACATGAGGCTTATGCACACATCTAACTCAGCAACACATTAAGATGGGAGTTCAGCTCCCACTTACCCGCATTCACCTTTTGCTACTGCAAGTTAAACGTAGTGAATCCTGCCTTGTTTATCCTATCCTAACCTGAATTCACTGGATTGGGTGAGTTCTACCCTGAAATCCTTTAGTTAGTTAAAGATGCTACCTTTGGCTTTTCAATGTGTAGATTGCAAGACCTATCAGTAAATGCTTTGGTATTCTTTTTTTTAAAAAGTTCTCCTTGTCTTTATTTTGTTTAAGTGGCTTTAATGACTGAGTGATTTACAGTACTTTCCAATGCTAATTGAGTCTGCTTTGCTTCTTGTTTCAGCTTAACTCTGCTCTACAATGAACTTTTACTTTTCAGGGCTTGCTCCCTGGAATCTTTAATAAATTTTTAATTTTATGTTTACACCCCTACATTCTCAGCTGTGTAGGATTCTCCTCTTCATTGTTAGTCAACACTGGAGAAACCCATTTTCGACCCTTTTCATGCTGGTGCTGTTGGATGCAAGTGGGGGGGGAGGGAGGCTAGCAAGAGACCCCCCCTCCCAGGAGTTCCCAGCCCCTCCTATCAACTGAGAACAAAGGAACATTTCTGGGAGAAAGGAGGGCACACATTAAGAGCTGTTTGGCAGTGGAATCCATTGCTGCTGAATAGTGTGGCGGAGTCTCCTTCTTTGGAAGTTTTTAAGCAGAGGCTGGATGGCCCTCTGTCAGGAGTGCTTTGATTGGGTATTCCTGCATGGCAGAAGGGGGTTGGACTAGATGGCCTTTGTGGTCCCTTCCAGCTCTATGATTCTATTATATGTTCTGGGGTCTGGGGTGACGGGAGTTCTAGGGTGCTCCCAGCTGCCACTCAAGGGATGCAGTTGGGACGGCATGTGGATGTGGCCTTTCTCTGCTGCATTCTCCCTCTGCCATCCAGTCAATCTCCTTTAGCACCCATGGCTTTTCCTCATTGTGATCATCCTCAGAGATGTTTGGCCCTGATCTGTGATATGCCTATGTTGATCCTTGGGGCTGGGCCATTGTCCAGTGGCTCCTAGCCGCCCGCTCTCATTTGCTGGCGACAGGCGGGGGAGAGTGTGCATTTGGGACTCGGATGAGAAAGTATCTGCCAGACAGTTGGGGGGGGATCTTCCCCGTGTCAGAAGGCAAAATAGTCCCAGGTGCCACTCCAACTGCAAAGTTCCCCCTGGCACTGCACCAGACGACTACTTTCTGCTGCATGAAAGGTGCTCATTTTATTCCGCTGAAACCATATCCTATCTTAGCGTGTAAGGAAAAGTGGGCCAGGGCAGGAGTTGCAAGGCCACCCAGGACAGAGCCTCTGTGCCCGCCACAACCGGTACCTGCAGGGGCTCCTTGGTGGTGGCTGCTGCAGCTCCGGAGCAGAGCGGTCAGGAAATCATTCACCTGGCGCAAGGAGAGCGAGTTGTGCAGCGTCTCCAAGGGGTAGATGCTGGGCACCATAGAGCAGCCTTCAAAGCCTGCAAGAAGAAAGCAGCCCCTCAGAGGAGTCCCCCGCCACCGCGTTTCGGCCAGGAACCCCAACGCTGTCCTCACTGCTGCCTCCCCCACAAGAGAGAAGCGCCAGCTGCCCAACTTGGTGACCCCTGAGGATACAGGCATGGGCCCCAAAGGAGCCACGCCCTGTCTGAGGTGGCCCCCCTCCTCTGGCACACAAATGGAGGGCAGGCACCAAATGAGCCCATTCTTACTCAAGGTTCACCTGGCCTCCCGGCCCCACCATGGGCTGCGCGGGCGGTGGTGGGAGACTCCTTGCCCCATCCTCAAATCCTGCCTGTGCTGAGCAAACTGGGGAAGAGGCCAGATGGACAGTCAGGAAGGCGAAACCGGCCAAGGACACTCCAGCTCAGTCTGTCTGGTTCCACACACACTCTTCTCCGTGCTGTTTCTGCATAACTTTGCATTCTTTAAACGCAACGCCCCCCCCCCTCTTAAAAAGGCACTTTTGTGCCTATTCCTCCTCACACCTGCATTTCTGGGCACGTTTTGTGCCTGTCATAGGACATGGTGGTTTTGTGTCACTCTCTCCCCACATATACCCCCTTCTTGTGTGTGTTTCTTCAAAGACAAATGTGACAGCCACGTTGGACAAAATGCGGCTTTGAAGCACAACTGCGTCCTCATTCATTAGCATCAGAGACACCTGCCAGCTGCACCTGTTCTTCTCCCAGCCAGAGACTCCCCTCCAGTTTTAGATGTGATGCTTCCAACAGCTGCCCCAGGATTAAAGCTGAGAGAGGGCTGACGGGTGCTGCTTAAATCGGGGTGGGCTTTATGGACTTCAGGCAGGAAATGAAATGCCCGACTCTCCCTGATGTGCGATGCACCTCTCCTGCCCCTTTCTGTGCAACACACAGCCTCAGCTGTTCTCTGGATCTGTCTGCATGAGGCGCCCTGCATCCTTTGCGGGGAGCATCCTCCCCATCCTTGGATAGGCAGAGCAAGAGGAGGGATTTATCTCTTGCAGTTTGGGAGGGGGCAGCAGCAGCAGAACTGATAGCTCAGGCCAGAGGAAGAAACCAGGCTGCTCTCAATTACCTAAAGCCCCTTTTCTCATGGCACCTCTGTCCCTGAGTTGCACATGCCTTCCTCAGTCCACTGAACTGAGGATCTCCCCCCCCCCCCATGTACACACATGCTTTATCTCATTGGGTCACATCAGTCAGCCATTAGATCTGCAGGCAAGAATGACAAGTGCCAAGTGGTTACAGACTGCGCAGCCAGCCTGTGTCACTTTTCACCAGATGCCAATGGTGGTAAAACATTGTTAGCTGTTTTGGGTCCCACATGGGACAAAAGCAAGATATACATTATTAACTAAGTAAAAATAAAAAAAACACCCACAAAGGAAATTGAGATCGCTGGGACCCAGAGACAGGGGGAGGCTTTCAGCTAGAACAGGCAGCAAGAGAAAGAAGGTGGATGTGATTCCAGAGAAAAGGTTCAAGACAGGAAGACCCGGGAAGAAACTCTTTCCACAAAACTTATTGGGCCTTGTTTGAAAAACTTATTGGGCCTTCTCTCTGGGCCTTCCTACCCTCAGCAGACACTCACCAAAACCATGCAAGGCCCCCAAGACACATCTCCTGGGAGTGGGAGGGCCCCCCGCATAGCCAAGGGAGCAAACCCATGGACACCCACCACCGCCACCGTTCCTTTCAGCCATATTCAACTCGTGCTGTCTTAGTGAGAGGAGGTGATGAGAGAGGGAACCGGCCCGCCTTTCTTGCGGGGTTGGGGGAACAGCCTTTGAGCAGGCCTCACGGCTACAGGGCACCCCATGCATCCCCCTCCCAGTCATTCCTGTTGCTGCTTGTGGGGAGAAGTGGGGGACGGCCCTCTTTCCCCTCCCAGTGAGACCACTGAAAAGAAAACAGCAGCTAATTGGGGGGAGGTAAAGGAGGAACAGCCACACACACATGGGCGAGAGATGGGGACACAGCAAGGATGGGGTGGGGAGGGTCAAATTAAGAAGCGAACGTACCATTAGTTGGATGCTTTGCAAATGACACAGAAAACCGCTTTACGGCTGGCATAGACAAGAGCTCTGAGAAGACAGAAGAGGGTGCCGCTTCAGTGAGGCCTTGCCTGCCCTGGTGGTCCCAGCCCCACGTGGAGGCAGAAGGCCCTGGCTACCAGGGGGGGGGCTGCCCCATGCACCCCGTGTTGTCCAGAAAGAGGAGCTGTGGGCGCAAGGGGCAGGCTGACACATGGGGGCAGCCCAAGAGGAGGGGCTCACCCGCCACCCCACCCCCACATTAGTTCATTTCTACCTGTTGGGGCCTTTCTCTCCCAAAATGGATCAAATAATACCACATGGAAACAGCAACCCCCCCACACACACACCCAACCATGGCCAAATACTCCTAATTCCAGATCAGAGAAAGGGGAAGTGTGGGGCAGGCCTGCTCCTCCCTACCCCCTCCTCTGAGGTCAGACAAGGTGGCCCCTCTGTGTGTGTGTGTGTGTGTGTGTGTGTGAGGCCCCTTCCCAGCACCACGGGCACCCCTAAGCCTTCAAGCTGGAGGTAAGGGTAGAGCAGAGCCTGAGGACTCTGCCGGGCCCTGAGAAGAGCCGGCCACAAGATGAAGGAGAACCTTCCACCTCTCCCCCGTCTCTCCTGAACACTGAACGCCCCCCCCCCAGGAGATGGGGAAGGCACATAAGGGTATATGGGGAGGGGAATGTTTCACGTTCTGTTCCTTTTCTGCCCTTTGAGGCCCATTAGCGTTCACAGCATGCAGAGGGCGAAAGAGCTTTCTCCTCATTCCCTCGTTTCTCTGTTTTCCCTCCCAAGTGCCACAGATGGTCTCATTTTTCAAATGCTGCCATTCCTCTCTCACAGCCTGGCCATTGCTTTATATTTAGGAAAAACGTTTAATAGCAACTGGCAAAGAAATAATGCCATGAAGTCTGAACCCACCCACCCCAGCGCTCCGTAAACACCCCCAAGGAGGCCCCGAATCACTAGCACATGGGGGGAGAGGCACACTGAGCCCTCACGAGTGGTTTGGCAGAGAACCAACCAAGCCATAGAGTGCTGGTGGGGGAAGGCACTGGGCAGCCAATGCCCCGGCCATCCGTTCTTTGCCCCCTGGGCAGCAGGGAGGCCATTAGGCGTGATTTGTCAGTCAGCAGATTCTCCTGAGGTAACTCTCTCTCCTTGGCGTTAGGGGCATGGCCACATCTGGACAAGGAACATTGCTGGACTTGCCAGATGCCAAGCTCCCTCTGCCATACCTGTGCGCAGGGTGCAGAAACAGTTAGGGGCAGAGCAGAGCAGGCAGACCCAGGACGCCCACCTACCATCTTTGTACAGGAAGCTGGAGCCAAACTTCCTCCCGTGGCTACGGGCATAGTCCTGCAGGTTTGGGGCGCTGGAGGAGCCTCCAAGGACCGTGGTGCTGAAGAGACCCGTGCACTGTGACCCTGCAAAGCCCCAGCAGGCAATTAGTCTCATGCATCCCTTGGCACACCGGCACACACCTACAACAAGCTTGGGTAGCAGGACAGGATGTGGCACAGACAGAGGAGTGTAGGCAAGTCAAAGATGCCGGGGGGGGGGCAGCTGCAGGTGAGATGCAGCTGCTTGTCCAGCTCCTCCGGAAGACAAAACCCCAGAGAGGAAAGGGGGAAAGGAGGGGCTGTGGACAGCTCCCAGCAGCAAAAAGGTGGGTGCTCTGCCCCTGGACTCCTCCTGGCCAAACCAGGATGGGTGGCATGGCTGGGCAAATGCCACGTGCTGCCAAGCCAGGCCCCTCTGCTGTACTCTGGCTGCAGGAGCACTGAGCCTGCAAAGGAAGCCAGAAGGCCCTGGGGAGGCTGAAAAGATCCGCCAGGCTCACGAGCAACTCAGGGAGCGGTCAGTGCCAGAGTGAGAGAGAGGAAAACAGGGGAAAGGCCTTCCCTGCCTCTCAGGGCAAAGCTCCCAGCCAGAGAAAAATTAAGAGAGGGCCTGCAGGAGAGGCACACAGGACACAGGACTTCAGAACCCCAACCAGCCGCCCACCCCATCCCTGCGGCAACCGGAGCCTCACTAAGGATCCCCAACACAGGCAGGCAGGCAGACAGGCGGGCTAGGGAGAAAAAGGCTCGTACCCAAGCCGCTCTGCTTGACCTCCGAGGAATGCCTGGAGTAGGAGAAGAGGCGATATCCTCCAGCCTTGGAGGACGACTCAGACAGCACCTGGGAGGACAAACACCTGGGAGTCTGCCAGCCGCCTCTGGCAAACTCTGCACCCAGCCTCGAACCCGCAGAGAGGCTCAGCAGCCATGTCGGGCCAGCTAGGGGCACGGGGCCTTTGGGAGGGGGCTATGAGCTACCGCACGGCCTCCCTGCATGGCCTACAGAGGCCCCCCTCTGCCCCAATGAACTTCCAGCCCCTCCGGGGTACCTCCATGGAGCCAGTCTTGCGGTTGCGGATCAGAGGGGACCTCCGTTGGACGCAGACAGGTTCCAGGGGCTGAGAGGCCAGCTGGTGCACGTGGTCCGTCTCGTCAGTGCCCTTGGCCACGTCCTCCTGGCTACCCCCGTGCTCCGGCTTCTTGACTTCCTTCTGAAGAAAGCGGAAGCGGGGAGGCCAGAATGAAGAGGGAGAATAAGCGGCAGCGAGGTCCACGAGGGCCAAAGGTGAGATCCGTCATGTCACCACCCTAAACAGCTTTTAAAAAGGTCTTAAGACGGATCTCTTCCAGCAGGCCTTTCCTGAACAGATACCCAGACGCCAAAAAAAGGAAATCTAGCTTGTCCCAATCTCACCACGTCCAGTGTCCATTGTTCATTTTTATTCTTTATTTTTATTTAATTTTTAAAATATTTTTTAAGTATGTTTTAATTCCTAAATTATTTAATTGTATTTTAAGGGGGGGTGGGATTGAGGGTTTGATGTATATTTTAATTGTTGTAGGCTGCCCTGATTGTGTTCCGTAGAGGGGTGGGATATAAATAAATTTTATTATTATTATTATTATTATTATTATTAAGATGGGGGTGGGAGGGTGGCAGGACCCACAAGCCACAAACATGCAGAACAGAACTGGTGGCACAGAATTGGGGTACTTTCAAGACCAAGCCAAGAGTACCCCAATTGATTATCCGTAATGCGGTACCACCAAGGGACCATGGAAGATCCCATGGACAACAAGCTACGGCTGCTGCTGCTGATTCTGCGTCCAGTCTATTACAATTTGGTCACAATTGGTTCACATCCACTTCCCCAGGAGAGTCAGGCAAAACCTCAGTGCCCAGGACTGAGGAGAGGCTGTCATGCTAATGTTCAGCCTTGCCTCTCTCGAAGCCCCCTCCAAGGAGAAGCTGTAGGCCAGACATGCCAAAGCACAAGATAACACAGCGGGAAGGAGGCAGGTGAGGAGCACAAGGAACAGGCAACCTGGTGCCCAGCCCATGCCAGGTATATGTCATGCCCCGTGAGCCTGATGAGGCTACAGAGTCAGAGGAGGAGGAGGCCATGGCGGAGAACGGCCCCAGGGATCCTGGCACAGGTTTATCTACACCTGTGCCAGCAGGGAACAACCCTGCCAACCTGGAGGCTCGAGCAGAGGAAGAGCCTGGTCCGAGTGGGTCGGTACCAATCCCAGCAGAGAGCCCTGCCCACTCAGATAAGGACGAAGAAGAGGAGAGGGACTTACCTCCACCATCGTATACCCAGCAGCGAGCTCAAAAGGAAGCTCAAAGGAAGTCTCTGAGGCTTTATGAGAAAAACCTACTCATTAAGAAACACCTGACAGTGTACAGGGAAGGCCACGAGAGGGGGGAGCAGGGAGCCCCCCCCACAGGCAAGGCACTCACCTCTGCTGACGCTGGGCGGAAGCCGGATCCAGCCGGGGCGCTGCTGTCCCCCTCACAGCCCTTCACTCCGGGGCTGAAGTGCAGCTCCACGTGGAACCTCTCCTCAGAGGAAGGGTCCTGACGAGACAGCAAAGGCTCCGCTAGCTCAAAGGCGGGCACAAGGTTCCTGCACTCAGACCCCCCCACACACATGTGTGCCCCTCCCACACCTTGTTGTTGTCCTCGTAGAGCATCACCACAATCTGGGTCATGTAGTTCAGCTCCGAAATGGCACTGAGATAATCCATGGCCCTCTTCCACTGCGGATCTTTGGACTCCTGGCAAGCAAAGGAGAGGCATTGGCAAGTGGGGGGCGTGGAACAAGCCCAGGATTAACACTCGGAAGCAGACACAGGCAGGACTCCAGCGCTCGAAGGCACCAAGCCCACCCCAGCACATGGACTTCCATTCACTGCTCATTTGCCAAGGAAGCGATGGGGACCCCCTGGCCAGGCTGGGCGCCTCGTCCCTTGAGCAGCAATTCCGTAGGAGGCCACACTCCTCTCAGAAGAGGGACCGGTCACACGGGCACCCTTGAGCAATGCTCCCACCAGGTCCCAATTATGCCGGGAGCAGAGCCCCATCCCTTGATATTACCCAGCCCACATCCTGACTGGCTGACCGGATGCAGACCCTTGGATCCCCTCTTAGCTGAAGAGCCCATCCAGGCCATCGGAGCCCTACACAACCTGCTGAGGCCGGGGCCAATCCGCGGAGGAAGTGAGCGCGCTGCAAGAAGGGGCCGAGAGAGGAGCCTGTCCAGGTCAGCCATGGGGCAAAAGGAACGAGACCCCTTCTTCCCACCCCACATGCACCCCTTTCTCCCTCTCGCCCTGAGACAGAAGGCACAAAGCCAATCCTGGCCCTTCAGCTGCTGGTTCCCTCCCAGTTGAACCTCTCTGGGGTCTGGGGGGAGGCACTTGTGCTGTGGCCAGCCAGCCAGCCAAGGGGCATTCCCAAGAGCTTCCGGCACGCCCCCTCCCTGCAGCAGGAGTTGGCCAAATGCAGATAGGCCACCGGGCATCCCAGAATGGCTCTGGGTGGAATCAGGGCACCCGTGCAACGGCAACCATGCACATCATGGCCTGTGCGCGCGTACACGCCCCACTCCCTGCCATCTGCCTGACTCACTTACATCCAGGAGGCCCCCATAACGGAAGATGCTGAGCAGGGAGTGCACGTGGCTCTCGCTGGTGAAGTACAAGCGTGTCCGGACGTGGCGCCCAGGAGAAAGGACACCCCTCGAATACCTAGAATCAGACGGGTCAAAGCTGTGCCACCCACCGAGCCCAGGCTCTGGAAGGCTGGGGGGGGGGCTGGAAAGGGGGCTCCTCCAGCCAAGGAGAGAAGGCGAGCCAGCTGCTCAGCCAGGCAGGCCAAGAACCGTTCTACTTCCGAAAGGGCTCCTGGGAAGCCGGTCCACATGCAAAGTGTGTGTGTGTGGGGGGGTATCACTGGCCAAGGAACAGGCTGCCTGAGCCAGGGGTGAGGAAGCAAGGGAAAGACCCTTGAGGCACGGAGACCCCCATGGCAACCACAACACAACCCAGAAGCGAGAGGCTACCACCCTTTCCCCACAGAGGCTCACACTGTGCGTGCATGAAAGGCTGCAAGCATGTTGGGGGGACTGGGGCTGGCAAGGACTGGGCGCCTTTTGCCCAACTGACAAAAAGGAGGGGAGGAACTAGGGAAGAGCAGGAGACGAGCTCTGCCCGCCGCTGCTTAGAAGAGGCCTTCAGGTGAATACAGTGGCCACGGGAGCTGGCTGGGGAGGTCAGCCACAGAAGCAGGGGCCACTCCAGAGGGAGCCCAGAGCAGTGAGAGCCTCTGCAAGAAAGCGGCAAGGAAAAAGAAGGAAAGCCCATGGGCCAGTTTAGCAGCAGGGCAGGGAGCCCAGGGCCCTCGAAGGTGCTCTGCCTTCGCTTTCTCTTCGGCTAACAAATAAGGAAACCAGCTATGAAAAGCAGAACGCCAGGACAGGTGTCAGAACCTCCCCAGTCTACCGCAGTGAGTGTCGGGGACATGTAGAACGGGGGGGGGGGGTGATGATCAGTGCAATGAGCTCCCAGCCCCCAGGAACAAGTCAGTCCCTTGAAGCCAAGGAAAAAGTGACCGAGAGAAACTGAGAGAAGCAAAGAGAATTGCAGGCAAGACCTTTGAGAGGGCAACAGCATCAGCCCACCCCCACCGCCACTGGCTGGGCCTCAGGGACGGGAGGAGGAGGAGGAGGAGGGAGGCAGGTGAGTCCGCAGGACACTCCTTGGAGGACAAGCAGGGCAGTGCCTGGCGATCAGCTCCACCAAGGGCCGCTGGTCAGGATGGCCACACATCCTGGAGGATGGGAGGCTCTGTGCCTGTCTGTGAGCCAGTGGCTGGACAACACAAGATGGAGGGCACAGTTGCACATATTGGGCCCTGCTGGAGAATTTATTCCCATGGGCAGGGAGCAATGAACTCCCCACTACGGAAGGAAACGGGAGGCCCCTTTGGGCCTGACCCATTCATCTCGGGTGGAGAGGAAGGTGTTCTCAGATTCTGATGGACAAGGGGCACAGCGGAGGGGGGCTCACGTCCCTAGGCACAGAGCCTGCCCCCCAAGCCCTCCCTGCAAGGCAATCTCCACCCCGAGTCACTTTCTGAGTGCTCCTTACAGGGGATGCAGCTTGTTGACCGATTCATCCTCATGGGTTCTTTGTAGGTCCAGCTGGATCTTCCGGATGAGCGGCAGGCAGAAGCCAACGGCTATCTCCAGCTTCTCTTGCTTGCTGATGCCATACTCCTGGCAGACGAGAAGGGGGGTGAGGTGGCAATGGGGAGCATGGCACAGGAGAGGCACCATGTGTGGGGGGCACTGCGATGCTTCGCCTGGGGCCCAGGCTTCGCCACCCCCCCCCCCCAGAAACTGCTGGGCACCAGGGCGCGGAAGGCCAGTCCCGGCCATACCTGTGGGATGATGATGTCGGCCAAGGCCTTAGAGAGGCGGAGGAGCTCCGTGGTGCCCTCCAGCTGCAGCGCTGTGTTGTGCTGCACATCGTACTTGACACAGTCGTAGATGTCAGGGATCTTGCTGATGTCGTAGCGCCGGTTCTTCAGGCGGAAGTCCTGCTCCAGCTTCCTCCAGCGCTGAAGCATCAGCTCCAGCGTCTCACTGTGGTAAAGCTGCAAATCTACAGAAGAAGTGGTGGCAGCTGTGAGGCCCACATCTGTCAGTCCCTGCTGCACAAGGGGAGGGACCCGCGCCACAAAGGCTTCGGGGCTGGGGTGGGCAGGAGAAAGACAGGGAGCACTTGGGGCAGTTTGTGGCAGACCAGCAAGCGCCTCACCAAAATGGTGCCCACAGCTCCCCTCCCCTTTTCAGGCAGGCTTCTCCAATGAAGAGAGCTTGCAGGCAGCAAAGGGAGGCACAGAGCAGAACTGACACCCCCCTCCTGGTCCCAAAAGAGCCACCTGGGCTGAGCAGACCCCCTCTGGCACATGCCGTTGTCCAGCTGTGGAGCTGCCTGGGCACCATCACCACCGCTAGGTCCTTGGCATCAGTTGGGCTTCCAGCAGAAGACAAAGTCCACCCCGCCAGCTGGAGCTCTGCCTACCTCTAACACCAGAACGCCATCTGCCCGCCCTCTTTCCCCACGCGTCCCTGGGCATGTTGCCCCTCCTGGCTCAGAGGAAAGGTTGCTCTCCCCACCTGCAGACTTGGGGTCCTCCAGCCGCTTCTGGATCTGGGACGTGAGGCTCTCAATCAACTCAAAGACCCGGTCACAGATCACCACGGGATTCTGGATGATGCCCATGGACTTGACAAGTGAGACGCTGCCCGTTGGTGCCAACTGGAAACAGATGAGGGCAAAAGGTTAATTCATGCTTGTGTGCCCAGCAACTCTGAAATTCCTTCAGACCAAAGCCCTGTTCCCCACCCACCCCCGGCACCAAATGGCATTGGCTTTCTTGGGGTGGGGGGTCTCTCTCTTTCTCAATGGGGCAACCAAAATGCACAAAACACATGATGCAAGTTTTCAAAGCTTCATTGGCTTTTTCATCAGGCAAAAGTGTCAAAAATCATACAGGAGAAGAAAAGTGATGACATTAGACTTACAGGTTTACAGGGACAAAGAGCAATAAAAGATAAATAATACATTTTCAACTCCATTAGCAATAGAAAAGTAATTTCCCTTGAGATCTAGGCTGTTCCTGTCCTGTGCAAAGCTAGCTGCCCCTTTCTTAGGCAGAGAACACCGGATTTCTCAAGAATTCCCTGTACTGTTACACCCGGAAAAACATTTAGCTGCTGTATAGGTAAAACTTGCCAATTATAGTCCAAATGAAGAGTTTTACCTTTGTTGGAGGTCACAAATCAGATAGCGGACGGGGCAGCCTAAATCTCAAGGGAAGTTACTTTTTGGTTGCTAATGGACTGAAATTTTATAGCCTGCTGTTTGTTTATTCATTTATTTTCCATATTTCTACACCGCTTATCAGTGGGTTACAACGTAAAAACAAGTAAAAATAAAACAATTAAAAAGTAACAATTAAAATTATTTTTAAAACATATACAAGTTAAAACAATAAAAATAATAAAAACACACCCCAATAAAAGTCTCTGTGCCTGCAACTACAAATTAAAAGGTTGCTGAAATAAAAGCGTTTTTGCCTGCAGGCAAAAGGAAAGCAGGGAGGGGGCCAGCCTGGCCTCCGGAGGAAGGGTGTTCCAGAGGGTGGGAGCTGCCACTGAGAAGGCTCTCTCGTGTCCTCACCTGTGATGGTGGTGGGACTGAAAGCCTTCCCCGATGATCATAAAATTCTGGCAGGTTCATGTCGGGAGATACGGTCTTTCAAATAGTTTGGGGCGGAGCCATATAGGGCTTTATAGGTCATAACCAGCACTTTGAATCGTGCTCGGAAACGAGTGTAATGTTAAATTCTTTAATAGCAGAGAACAACTTTCATTCCTTGTTTCGTCACTGGATTTCTAAACTGCCTCAAAAGAGCTTTTTGCTCTGACAGGTGATCTGGGAAGACTCAGGTAAGTCAACAGGGAGAAAAGGCAGGCAGCCCCAGTCCCCTGGCCCATCACCTTTTCATAGTCCTCCTCACTGAAGGCAGCGTCCTTCTGCATGATCTCCCGGAGCCGGGCCTTCACCCGGTGCTGGCAGCTGCTGAGCGAGTCGCTGTCGCTGTCTAGGAGGCCGTTCATGTTGGCGCTCTTCACCATCTGCACCAGGATGGGGGTCAACTCCCCCTCCAATGCCAGGAGACCCTGCAGGAAACGTGGCTGGGCATTAGAGTGGCTGGCCTGGGTCTGCCCCCGCAGGGGAGGGAAGGACGCCACGCACAGGCATCCTGGCAGCGCACAGGCAGCTCTGGCCAGGGCGGGGCTCAGCTCCTCCGGCCCTGCAGCCAATGGCAGGAGCGTGTGCCGCCACGCGCGCAAGAGGATTCTGCAGCCCCTCCCTCCCAACACACCAGAAGGGGGGAGCGAGGAAGCACCTTTGCAAAGGCCGCAGCCGTCATCTGGACTCGGCCCTCATCAGAGGCGTAGATCTTGAGGTCGTGGCGGTAAGTGCTGTGCAGGCGAAGGAGGCCGCAGCCCGGGAAGCCTGCGTAGTCCCCTGGGCCCGGAACAGGAGGAGAAAAGCTCACTGCCAATGGGCCCCTGGAAGGGGCCTCCACCAGTTCCCCACCCAAACAGAGCCTTGAGGCTGGGAGAAAGAGAGGCATTCTGGGGGGAGGGCCCAATCCAGACACCATCCTGGGTTAGAAATGCTACCATGCCCCTTGGTATTTGGTGGCATTATCTAGCTGAGCTCCAGCTCAGACGCCAGACCAGACAACACCTCCAGGCAACCAAACTAATCTCAGGACATGGTCTCCATTCCCTGATGCCATTTGTGCAAGAGAGGCGCCAGCGTGGCCGCGGCGTGTCAGAGCAGGGGAGGAGAAAAATCTCACCGCACGTCCTGAGAGGGGGAGCAACCACTGGCCTTTCTTCCTGGCCCACAGAGCTCCCGGAGCCCTTCCCAGCTGGTCATTCCCCCCTGCTCCCAACGGCTGTGCGGGGAAGAGCAATGTGCAGGAGGGGCAGATTCAACCCTCCCCCCTCCCCACACGCAGGAGGGCATCTTCTTTCCCCAGGACTACTGCAGGTAGCAGTGGGAGAACAACCCTGGGGGTCAGGATCACAGCAGCGTCCCTCCCAGGCTAAAACGCCACCGTTCCCCCTTACAGATGTGAAACACCACCCATCCCAGCACACACCTACGCAGCTCTGGGGGCCCAAGCAGGTGCCCCAAAGGTAAATCAGAATGCTGCCCTCCCCAGCCAAGCCACGGGGTGGGGTAGGAGGCCCACCAGCTCCTGGGTTAATCCTGGCACACCACCGGGAACTCCTGTCAGCCACAGAAATACTCTGGTGGCGGGGGGACCTCCAAAGCCAGGGACCCCCAGAAAACTGGACAGCCTCAAACGGGGCTGAGCCAAGCATTGCCTTCATCTACCCAGAAAGAGGGCTGGATATTTGGGAGCACTTTGGCCCCTGTGGTGGCATGAGGGTCAGCCAGGGTGCCTGGAGAACCACATGCATGCTCGTGTTGGGAGGGCTTGTGGACGGCAGAAAACAGGAGCCCCGTTGCCCCTGCGGCCGAGGGGTCCCCCGCCTGCCACTGGTCTCCCCTCCCTCCCTCCCTCCCATTGGAGCCCCCGGTCTCACCTTGGCCCCCAGGGTACATGCAGCGGAAGGCCCGCCCCAGCTCCTCCGCTTGGACTCTCCCAGCTGGAGTCAGCTCACCCCCCCACTTCAGCACCAGCAGCAGCGATGGGGAGGGGTCTTTGTGGGCGTCTGCAGGGGCAAAAAGGAGGCAGTCACTTCCACCCAAGGGGCAGGGAATGCACCCCCTGCTCCCAAGAGGTGGGGGCAGGCACTCCAGGGGTGGGGGAGGAGGTGGGGCAGGAAAGGGGGCCAAGGCACCGGCCTCATACTGCAAAACAAGTCGGAGGGCACCAAAGCCACAGCCAGGCGGCCACCCGTGCCCAGAATTATCCACTCCCATCGCTTCTTCCCATCACTCAAAGCCCTTCCCAGACCGACCAACGTGCTCTCCTCTGGTCAGTTTCACCACCAAGGGGGGAGAGCAGCTGCCTCACGTTTCTCAGCATGTTTGTGGGGGCTCGCAATTTTAACTGGGTGATTCCCAGCTCTTCACCATCCCACCCCCACAGCTGCCAGCCCAGAGGTAGCCCCCCACCCAGCCTCCCCCTCACAAGGTGAGCCAGATACCTGCCTTCCTCTTCACTGGACACCTTGGGCTGGCCACCGGGCAAGTAGGTCAGCTGCACTTTGCGGTTGATGCCAGAGAAGTGCCCATACCTGCCGAGGGAGGGTGAGACCGAGCGTCACTCTCTGCCTGGAAAGAGGGCCCCACCACCCCACCACTCAACAGCAGCAACCCCCAAAGTGGCAAGGGCCAAACTGCAGCCGACTCTGAAGGGGCAGGGCACACCCCAAAGGAACTACGCTCCGCAGAGCAGAGCAGAGGCCCTTCAGCTTCCAGGGTCACCACCCTCCCACCATGGCGCTCTCGTGGGGAAATGGCGGGGGGGGGGATGAACCCAGCCTCCTGGCTCCCTCTTCCCTCACATCTCCAGAACAGTCTTCAGTTGCTCCAGCTTGGACTTCTGCTGCTCCTCCACCCCGGGGCCAGCAGGGGCGCCCTCCTCCTCCTCCTCTTCCTCCTCCAGCACCAGCAGACGGGCAATGTCCAGCACCTCCTGCCAGGGAGAAGGGCTACTTGGTGGCCGGCTGGGTGGCTGGCAGGCGGGCAGGAAGTGAGACCTCGGGTTCCTTGGCCACCCCTGGAGGAGCAACCCGTGGCCCCCTCTTCCCTCCCTGTCTTGTGAGCATCCACACAGAAGACCCCTCCTCCCCACTCCCTGTGCATAAAAGGCCACCCTTGAGCTCTCAGAGAGGCAGACACAGACACACACACACACACACTGCTGGGCCCAAATCCACCACCCGCTGCTGGTCGCCCTTACCTGGAGCTGCTCCGGCCTCTTCAGTTTGAGCTTCCCCGTCTTGTAGCCTTCATACTTTTCAAATAACGCAAAGAACCTGGGGACAGCAAGAGCCGCGTGAGCTGGGACCAGCCCAGATTAGCCAAGAGCCACCCCCTCAGCTAAACACAGGTGACTCCGCTGCCTTCTCTGGGACCCCCCCCCCCGGAAAAGCAGGGGAAATGGTACTAAACCTGCTGCCATCAGAGTAGGGGCGGGAGAAAAGAACATCTGCATTGCTCCGCAGAGGGGAGATTAAGATGGCCAGAAGAGACCCCAAGACCCTCCATGAACAAAAGGGGACACCCCACCCACCCACCCTTTTACCTGGGGTGTTTGACCTCCATCTTCATCTTCTGCTTGGGAGTGCGATCCCCGTGCCGTATCACTGCAATCACACAGCGTAGCTCCATCCTGGTCAGGAGGAGAGGGAGAAGGCTCCCAGGTGATCGGGGGCCCACCCACACCTGGGTTTCTGCCCTTCCTGGGCCACATTCCACCCCCCCCCCCACCAATATCTGTGTTTGGGGGAGGCCAATTCCCACTCTGGCCAGGAGGGCTTTTGGCCCACCAAGCCTGGCCTCTGGAACTGACGGCATGAGGGCGGGCACACCGAAGCCTCATCCAGACAAGAGACCCGAGCTGCTCCTGGCCAGGAGGAAGCCAGAAGGAGAGGGGGCTTGGCCTATGCAAGGTGGGGGTCTCTCCCACCCTGAAGGCACAGGTTTGACACTTGGCTGTACCCTCCAGGACAGAGTCCTGAGCCCAGAGGCCCAGACCCCTGTGTGGGCGGCTCAGCAGAGCGCTTGTGCAAGGCCTGGCTGCTAGGCAGAGAGCCTGGAGCAGTTTGGCTCTCCCCTCTACTAGAGTCGGCAGGAAGTCCAAACAAGGGAGCCCCCCTCCACCTGCAGCCCACCCTTTCCTTTTCCCAGGAGGGGAGATTGCAACGCCCAAGATGGCAGGGAGGAGGGAGGGCAAGGGGAGGGGGTCGCCGCTGCCACTCACATGGTCCCTGATGTTGTGGGAACAATAGGGATGTCTTCTGCCTCTGTGGGGATGGACCAAGGAATCTGGAACTGGGGGGCCATCTCACGCATGATGATGTTCCTGGCCAAGAAAGAGGGGGCAGCCCCACGGCTGTGTGAGAAGGGGCTGGCTGGCCAGGGCTCCCCTCCAGCAGGAAGGCTTCCTCTGGGGAGGAGATGAACCCTCTGGTGTGCAGGGGTTGAGAGAAGGAAGGGGTACACAGACACACCCCAGAATCTTGGCGCAGTCGTCATAATACTTCATGGAGTTCTTCACAAAACTGAAGCCGTTGACATCGCAGACGAAGGAGTGGCCGTTGGCCCGCAGGAGGTCAAAGCCGCACACCGTCTGCTGCGGGGGGAGAGGGGGAAGAGAGTCAAGCAGCAGCCTGCCAGCATCAGACCCCCCCTCAGCACCCCCTGTGCCCCACACCCCTACCGCTCTCTGAATGGCTCCCTTCGCCAGCCCAGCAAAAAAGAGAGCGAGAGCAAGTAAGATGGGGGGCAAGGGCAAAGACCCCACCCAGGAGGGCCCAACAGTGGCGGCAGCAGCGGGAAGACAGGCTGCTAGGAAGGGCACGCAGTACGGGCAGGTAGGCGGGCAGGCACTTCATTCCTGGGCGAG
Source organism: Gambelia wislizenii (assembly GCA_030847615.1). Classification (NCBI taxonomy): domain Eukaryota; kingdom Metazoa; phylum Chordata; class Lepidosauria; order Squamata; family Crotaphytidae; genus Gambelia; species Gambelia wislizenii. Next base: position 262,464 of record JAUMIR010000009.1, read on the forward strand.
GAAACAGGAGATCCTCTCGTTCCCTTTGGGGGACTGAGTTCCACATCCCATCCACCCCCAGCGGCCCAGCCCTGAGCCACAGCACACTTTCCAGGCCTCAGTGAACTGAACTCAGTGAGACCAAGAGAGAGAGAGAGAGAGATTTGGGGCACCAACCTTGAAGGCCACGCAGACCTTTCGGGCCACCAGCTTCTCAATGGCTGTCAGCATCACTGGGTAGCGGATCTCCTTCCCTTCGCTATCCCGCTCCACTTTCCCATCCAGCGCAGGGGACTTCCGGGCTTCCGCATGCGCATAGTCAGGCCCCACCGTGTATACCTGAACCAACAAAAAAACAAGAAACCCACCGGCTGAGCCCCTCCCAGCTCTGCCCAAAGGGCTCCAGATCCGTCTGCCACACCCACCTGGCTTCCTCACCTTGACATCTGTCCCATCTGTTGGCATGAATTCCTCATAGATGTAGGAGCCTGTTTTCCGCACATTGCTCTCTGGGGAGTAGACGCTGCTCCGGCTCCCAATCTGAAAGAGGAGGAGAAGGACCTCAGGCCAGGATGTTAGCAGGATGGCACTGTGGCCCAGCAAGAGGGCCAAGAAGGATTTGCCTGGGTTCTATTCTTGTGACTAGGATGATGCCAGAATAAGGCACCCTGAGGCCCATAAATCCTCACAGGCCAGGCCGCAAGATCACACAGGAGAGTGGCAGGCAAACGGAGCTATTGGATGAAGACACCAGGCAGCCCACAGGAGCCCATGTTAACACATACAAGTAACCCAGGAAAGGGCAGAGGTATGCCTGGTGCTCTTTCCTTGGCATGGACTGATCCAGCTCGGCTGTCATCCAACAGCCAGAGATGCCTGGAGATGCTGCTGCCACGCTCTCCTCGGCCCTGTCTTAACATGCGCAACTCGCACCCCCTCCTCACCTTGCGGAAAAGGCGCTGGCTGCCCCCACCAGCTGAGGTGGGATAGTAGATGTAGACGTTGTGATCCTCTGCACTGACCGGTTTCTCCACAAACGGCTTGGGGAAAACGGCGCCATTCACCTCCACGTGGTCCTCCCCCTCCACCAGGTTGCATTCTGCAAGCAAGGCACAGGTCTGCCCGTTGGAGGGGAGGAGACAGACGGGACCTCGGGACCTCCCCTCCACTGGGGCTCCGCCTCTAGCCACTGGGAAACAGCACTGGGGAGAGCCAGCTTCAAACTGCCACCCAGCTTGGACTCACTGAACACACCCTGACTCTCAGCCTAAACTGCTGCCTTGAGGCTCTGGGAGAAAAGCTGGGCTAAAACCCAAACAAAACGTGGCTGGGAGGGAAGGGCCAGCCGGCTGGTGCGCGAGGAGCCCCCACCCGGCATGTGCCCACGGGCTCCCTCCCAGAGGTGAGCACCTCCCTCAGCTGCTCTGCCAAGGGCACCTCTGGCGCTGGGGTCCAGGCGCCTGCTACCAGGGCGGAATTCAGGGGCACCAAGAGCTGCAGCCTCTCTCGCACAGGAGGGGCCTGCTGTCGCAGCAGCAGAGCCCAGCTAAGGGGGCCCAGGCAGCCACCCGGGCCCACCCCAGGCAACTCACCCTCTGGCTTGTCGGGGTCCCTGTTGAGCACCGCATAGCGAGGCAGGTCAATCCCCTCTTCCTGCAGGATCCGGTAGACTTCCCGCCTGCAAGCGACACAGAGCTAATGCAGGGCTGCTACCAGGAGAGGAGGGGGCCTGAGTTCCCTTGGGTCTACATGCATCCCGCAAGGCCAGGCGGGCTTCTTTGAAATGTTGCGCTGAAATCCTCCCCACCCTTTGTGTTCTGGAATAGCCAGTAAAGGCCAGCGGGGAGACCGCCAGCCAGTCCATGCCAGCGACTGTCCAGCAGCACTGCCCCAGCCATTCCTCGAGCCTTAGCAAAAGGCAGGTAAGAAATAAAATTGGTTATCATTATAATCATGTGGAGGGCCAACTGGAAGGCAGGAGAAGCCCCTCGGGATGCAGTCGGGTGTCGCAGAAGCCCAATCCAGAGCAGTGAGCCACTCAGGCCAACGTGCCCACGTCTGTTTCCGTGGCATTCTGTGCTCAGTCTCTGCCTGCCTGCCTGCCCCACCCGACCCCCCAGCTCCATCTCCCCATGGCTAGTTTTCCTCTCCGAAGCCGTCAGGCACTCACCTTCCAACTTTAAGCTCTATGGCCAAGAGAGCTGGAAGACCAGATAACTTTAATGTTTTGTAAAACAAAAAAACCCAACCCTCAACTCTCACTGAACTGAGCACCTGCCCTCTTCCTCCTCCTCTGCAGGCCTGTGGCCTTCTTGGCTTGGCCAAGTTGCACCAAAGGCCACCTCCCCAAGCCCCATCCTGGACCCCATCCTGGGTGTGTCTCCGCCCTACCTGTCCTGGATGAAATATTGCATATCAAGGTCATTGATGAGGAAAGGGCTTCGCAGCTTGGCATAAGCCACAGCCTTGTCCAGTGGGAACCCTGAAATGTGGCAAGGGAGATGCCCTTAGCGACAGGCCAGTGAGGAGATGAGAAAAGGAAGAAGGCTGGCAGAGGAACTGGGGCGAACACCCACCCCCACCGCTGCTCACACCTTTGGAATGGAAAGAGATGAGGCAGTCGCAGGTTGGCCAGTTCTCCACCGGCTCATTCAGGATGACATCTTCTCCCATGATCACCACTGTGATGTAGTCAAACTTGCAGAGCCGCTCCAAGATCTGTGTCATCGGCTTGGACTTGGACTTTTTGGTCATGGCACATATGCCCACCACAATCTGCCGCTCCGGAGGCTGAGGGAGATCCCAGTGCGTGGACACAGAGTCAAACGGCAACAGACACACTTGTCAAAGCCTCCCTCCCTCCCAGTCTTCCCATTCTGCACAAGAAGGTTTTCAGCAAGTCCTGGGGAGGGGAGCAGAGAAAGGGGCAGGGCAGAGCAAAACACATATGGTGCAAGAGCAGTCCCAAAGTGAAAAGCAGAGGGGCCCTTTGCAGAGCAGAAGAGGGAGTGAGTGGGTGCATGGGCCAAAGCCCACTCTCCATGACAGTCCCCTCTTCCAAATGGTGGAATGCACCAGAGAGCAACAAAGGCCACTAGACAAAAGTGCCACCTCTCTCTGGGGTCACTGCCTGATAGATAGGTCTTGAGGTATGACCTGTTGCCCCAAATGGGACTCCATCCCTCTCTTTCCCCTCCCAACAGCAAGCAGAGGTCTGTGGCACTTTGAAGGTGGCAGGCTTATAACCATTTCAGAATTACTGTTTAAGAGCTTTGCTGGATTTAGCTAAAGTTGCACTGTCTGCTACACTGAGCAAAACTTTTTACGCTTTTTAAAAGGCTCCTCGGGCGTCTTGGTGTTGGGGTGGTGCTGAACCAGAGGGCCTCATCTCTTGCACAGCTTTTCATTGAGAACCCTTCCCCTCCTCAGCTCAGATCCCAGTGGACATGGCTTTCTATTTCCTAGGTCACAAAGACAAATGTGTGCCGTGGTGTGGCATGGCCTGTGGCCCTTTTACCATCAACACCACGGAGGTTAGGAGGAGACACCCCGCACAGACAGCTGCAGGAATATGGCCATGGTTGCCCTGTGCCATAAACTTATTTAAATGGACCCCACATCACACTATTTTGAATTTTGTGTATGATCCACCAGGCTTCTAATCCCTTTATTTTTTGCCTGCTTGGGTGTGTTTGTCTCTTAGCAAGATGCTCTGGGCTCAGCCCTCCCAGCTGCCAGGCAAAGAGCAGGACCCGGCAATGCCTAACACTCCCACCCACGCAGGCGGCTGTTTCTGCAAAGCAGAGAGCAGAGACCCCCCTTGGGCACAGGAGGGCAGCTGGCTGGTTTCCAGGAAGCCCCCAGTTCCTCACCACCGCCACCGCCTTCCTCCTGCCTCCGGGGGCTCACTAGTGCCTGGGGCACTTCCCTCTCACGCACGCCCCCCAAGCACAGGATGGCAGGACAGCTGTGGTGGCTGCCAACCAGGAGCTCTCCTCACCGACTCCTCCGACTCCTCCTCGTCATCCTCAAAGAAGTCGATCTCATCCATCTTCATGTCTGATCCCAGGCAGTCCACCTCGTCATCTCGGGAGCCCACAAAGAACTTGGGAGCCACAGCGTCGCCCTCATGGGTGGTCGTCCAGGACGACATGCCAAACCGGGGGCCCAACCATCCCGCTCTGCAAGCAAACCAGTCAAGCCAGAGCAGCAGGGGAGGGGGCAGACAGAGACACCACAGGGGAGGCAGGGGTGGTGAGGGGTGTCAGCAAGCCTTCTGCCCCCAGCAGTCAGGAGGGGCCCTGATCCACCCCCCCAGCCCAGTAGGGTAGGCTGCCTTACACTGCTGCATGTTCCTGGCTGCTGGCTAAATGGAGGAAGAAGAGGAGGAGGAAGAGGAAAGGAAGAAGGGTGGCTGGCTAGCGGGCCTGGCAGAGGCTTCCACCGGGGGCAGCCCTGGAGGGGTGTACGCCAGGAGGGGCCACGAGCAACTCTCCCACAGACAGGAACTCCTCGGGGGTCAGGAAACCTGCAAGAACCACAATGAAGCCGTTAGGAAGCCGGGGCCTCCAGCAAGGCAGCTGTTGGTCTCTTGGCTGACTTTGCCCAGCGAATGCCAGGGATGTGACCGGTATCAGGCAAAGCCGAGCGCCAAAGGAAAAAGGGTGGGAGCCTTGCCTGACTGCATCAGCAGAGACTGGCACTGGGCTCACTGTTTGCAGGGAAAAGCTGCCAGCCCATTTGCTCAGTGGCACCAAGAAAGCGGCTCTTGGCCCTATGGGGGGGGGGAGCACTCACTAGAGGGGAGCTCCAGGGACCACCAGGCCATTTCCAGGCCCAATTCAAAGTGCTGGTGACAACCTGTAAAGCCCTGGCTGGCTCATGTCCAGGTGATTTCAAGGATCTCCCTCTATGCTCTAAGACAGTCTGGAGCAACGGCTCTTAACCTTTTCTTTACCAGGGAGGGACCCCCTTAAATATCTTTTGCTGCCATAGACCCCCAAGACTTAACTCAAGATTTAATCCATCATGATACATGAACATCATTGTACAATTACACCTTCCATTAAACCTTCCTTCAGAGGCACTGGAGGGGGAAGGAAGACTTTTCTCCTGCTTCTTCCTGCAAGTTTGTGGCTGGAGCGGACTGAATGGCAATGCGCAGGCCAAGCCAGCCAGTTAGTCTTTACCTTAGCTCCTGTCACGAGGGCTGAGCAGCCTTCAAGCTTTCACGGACTCCTTGTGAGGAGATCATGGAACCCCGGGGGTCCCTGGACCACAGGTTAAGAACCCTTGGTCTGGACAATCCCTTCTCTCCTTCCCAGGAGGCCAGCTTGGTGGGAACGAGGGAAGCCAAGGGACTTCTCGGTAGCGGCTACCAGACTTCGATGGGGAGGCCAGAGAGGCCCCGTCAGCCCTCAGGAGACATTTTTAGGCCACCACCAGATTTTTAGAGGCTGCCGGGGAGGAGGGGGAGGCATTGCCTGAGGGCTGTTTCCAAGGTCTGCATGCAGCCCTTCCATGAACGTTAACCTTTCTAATATTTCTAACGTTATCAACTGTTTGCTTCTTACGTGGTTTTTATACTTACACTCTTGTTGATGCCCTCGCAGGCTGGGCATGGCCCCCACCTGCATTGCACCCCATTATCTGGAGGAAGGCTGGGCATGGCCCCCACCTGCGCTGCACCCCATTATCTGGAGAGGGCCGGGCATGGCCCCCACCTGCATTGCACCCCATTATCTGGAGGAAGGCTGGGCATGGCCCCCACCTGCATTGCACCCCATTATCTGGAGGAAGGCTGGGCATGGCCCCCACCTGCATTGCACCCCATTATCTGGAGGAAGGCTGGGCATGGCCCCCACCTGCATTGCACCCCATTATCTGGAGGAAGGCTGGGCATGGCCCCCACCTGCGCTGCACCCCATTATCTGGAGAGGGCCGGGCATGGCCCCCACCTGCATTGCACCCCATTATCTGGAGGAAGGCTGGGCATGGCCCCCACCTGCATTGCACCCCATTATCTGGAGGAAGGCTGGGCATGGCCCCCACCTGCATTGCACCCCATTATCTGGAGGAAGGCTGGGCATGGCCCCCACCTGCATTGCACCCCATTATCTGGAGGAAGGCTGGGCACAGCCCCCACCTGCATTGCACCCCATTATCTGGAGGAAGGCTGGGCACGGCCCCCACCTGCATTGCACCCCATTATCTGGAGGAAGGCTGGGCACGGCCCCCACCTGCATTGCACCCCATTATCTGGAGGAAGGCTGGGCACGGCCCCCACCTGCGCTGCACCCCATTATCTGGAGGAAGGCTGGGCACGGCCCCCACCTGCGCTGTACCCCATTATCTGGAGGAAGGCTGGGCATGGCCCCCACCTGCATTGCACCCCATTATCTGGAGGAAGGCTGGGCATGGCCCCCACTTGCATTGCACCCCATTATCTGGAGGAAGGCTGGGCATGGCCCCCACCTGCATTGCACCCCATTATCTGGAGGAAGGCTGGGCACGGCCCCCACCTGCATTGCACCCCATTATCTGGAGGAAGGCTGGGCACGGCCCCCAGCTGCATTGCACCCCATTATCTGGAGGAAGGCTGGGCACGGCCCCCAGCTGCATTGCACCCCATTATCTGGAGGAAGGCTGGGCACGGCCCCCACCTGCGCTGCACCCCATTATCTGGAGGAAGGCTGGGCACGGCCCCCACCTGCGCTGCACCCCATTATCTGGAGGAAGGCTGGGCATGGCCCCCACCTGCATTGCACCCCATTATCTGGAGGAAGGCTGGGCATGGCCCCCACCTGCACTGCACCCCATTATCTGGAGGAAGGCTGGGCATGGCCCCCACCTGCATTGCACCCCATTATCTGGAGGAAGGCTGGGCATGGCCCCCACCTGCATTGCACCCCATTATCTGGAGGAAGGCTGGGCACGGCCCCCACCTGCATTGCACCCCATTATCTGGAGGAAGGCTGGGCACGGCCCCCACCTGCATTGCACCCCATTATCTGGAGGAAGGCTGGGCATGGCCCCCACCTGCGCTGCACCCCATTATCTGGAGGAAGGCTGGGCACGGCCCCCACCTGCGCTGCACCCCATTATCTGGAGGAAGGCTGGGCATGGCCCCCACCTGCACTGCACCCCATTATCTGGAGGAAGGCTGGGCATGGCCCCCACCTGCATTGCACCCCATTATCTGGAGGAAGGCTGGGCATGGCCCCCACCTGCATTGCACCCCATTATCTGGAGGAAGGCTGGGCACGGCCCCCACCTGCATTGCACCCCATTATCTGGAGGAAGGCTGGGCACGGCCCCCACCTGCATTGCACCCCATTATCTGGAGGAAGGCTGGGCACGGCCCCCACCTGCGCTGCACCCCATTATCTGGAGGAAGGCTGGGCACGGCCCCCACCTGCGCTGCACCCCATTATCTGGAGGAAGGCTGGGCATGGCCCCCACCTGCACTGCACCCCATTATCTGGAGGAAGGCTGGGCATGGCCCCCACCTGCATTGCACCCCATTATCTGGAGGAAGGCTGGGCATGGCCCCCACCTGCATTGCACCCCATTATCTGGAGGAAGGCTGGGCACGGCCCCCACCTGCATTGCACCCCATTATCTGGAGGAAGGCTGGGCACGGCCCCCACCTGCATTGCACCCCATTATCTGGAGGAAGGCTGGGCACGGCCCCCACCTGCGCTGCACCCCATTATCTGGAGGAAGGCTGGGCACGGCCCCCACCTGCGCTGCACCCCATTATCTGGAGAGGGCCGGGCATGGTTTGCAGGAGGCGACCCACCACCCCAATCCTCTGCCCCCCCCGCCCCCCGCGAAGCCCCCCATGCCCAGAGGCCTCCCCTTGCGGCCCCCAGGGATGCGCGGGAGGGGGCGTGGCCAGGGCAGAGGCAGACCCCACCCACCTCCCGCCCCTTACCGCTTCCCTCCGGGCTCAGCCTAACCCGGCGGCAGCAGCAGCAACAGCGGCGGCGGCGGCGGCGGCAGGGGAAAGCGTCGGCCAATGGCGGCCCGTTTCCTGCAGCCCCCGGCCAATGGGCGCGCGGGAGAGGCGGGGCGTGGCAGGTCAAGCGGGCCCTCCTGCGGCGCCACAGCGGCCCCTGGCGGCCCGGTCGGAACTGCGCCGGGGGGGCGCTTCCTGGCCAGGGAGACCCCCGCCCTGCTGCCCCCCCCCGCTCAGCCCCAGCGCCGGGGTCTCGGCCTCAAAGTGCCAGGCTGGGTGGGGGTTCCTGGGGGGGCGACCCCGTCAGCCTCGGAAGCCCACCCCCACTGCGCCCTCTGCCCCCCCCAGGATGGGGCCAGAGGGCCAGACCCCCAGCCCCTCCGCCATGCCCATTGCCAGGGCGAGGGGTCTCCAAGGTGTCGGCTGCGGGGCTGGGGGGCCCTTGGACCCCCAAATGAGGCCTCGGCCGCCCTCCCCGGCTGAGGCAGGCACGGGCCACTTGCCTGGGGTTGGGGCTGCTGAGCTTTTTGCCAGGGAATTTGGGGACATCACAGCGCTTGCTGCCACTGTCCGAAGAGGCGCACAAGTGGGCAAAGTGGGGCTCCGGGTGTGGGGAGGTCCGGGCGAGTCTCCCCAGGGGTTCCTCCAGCAGCTGAGTCTGCCCTTGTGGGCTCTTCCAGCCCTGCCATGCCAGCCCTCCACCCTCGCGCAAGGAGTGCCTCTGGGGGCCTGTGGGTGTTGATTTTTAAATTATTTTTATTAACGCAAAATGTTATGTCCCTGAGTGTGTCCCTGTTGGTTCTGCTGGGCCTCTCAGCACCGCTTTCAGTCCCATCGACCATGGCATCTATCCTGGGCCGCCTTGCTGGGATGGGAGTTGGGGGTACTGCCTTTACCGTGGCCTGTGTGGTCCCTCAGGGTCAGGTCTGTCCCTCATGCTGTTCCCCATCTACAGGGGAAGCCAAAAGCTCTCTTTCGGTGACTACCTAAGGAGACTGAATATGCGGAGTGAGGGAGCAGCTGCAGTCAACCGGCAACCCTTGTGGGATGTTTGTCTTCTTGCCAGAAGATGTGGGGAGCTATATGTGCAGCAAGTGCAAGTTGGTGGCCCTGCTGGAAGTGAAGGTCTAGCATCTTGAGGACAGGGTCTCTCCTCTTCTGAATATTAGGGAGCGAGAGGTTTTCTTGGAAAAAGTGAAGACCATCCTGGAAATGGAACACAACAGGGAGGTGTCTACGGAGAAGGCCATTACCCATACACAGGAAATGAACACTTGGAGGAATGTGACACACAGAAACAGAAGGGCCAGGGATCATTCGACCAGCTAGAATCTGAAGAATCCATTTGAAGCTCTCTCTCTTTCCAAAGAAGAAGAGGAAGAGCAGCAGTGCCAGGCCCCAGGGACCATACAGGAAACCTTGGTATATCCAGCACATGAAGTGGCCTCTGCCAAGACTCGGAGGAGGGGGAGGAGGAGGGTGGTGGTGGTAGGGGATTCCCTGCTGTGAGGAACAGAAGCAGTAGTCTGCAGGCCTGGCAAAATGTCTCAGGAGGTGTGCTGTCTACCTGGGGCAAAAATTCAGGATGTAGCAGAGAGGTTGACAGACTCATCAAGCCTTCTGACCATTATCCCTTTTGGTCCATGTGGGAACCAACGATAGTGCAAGGTATAGTTCCAGAAGATCACAAGGGATTATGAGGATTTGAGTAGGAAGCTGAAGAACCTGGATGCACAGATAGTCATTTTGTCTGTCCTTCAGTGGCATGTCCCAGGAAGGGAGAGAAGGATAGTGGAGGTGAACAGCTAGCTGCGCAGATGGTGCTGCCAGTTTGACTTCCTGGACCATGGGGTGTGGTTTCAGGGAGGTGGGCTTCTGGCAAGAGATGGGCTGCACCTCACAGCAGTTGGCTGGAATGTTTTTGCTAAGAGTCTGAAAGATCTGATCAGGAGGGCAATAAACTGAGTTGTGTGGGGGAGGGAAATAGTATTCTTGAAGGCAGGAGTTCATTGAGTGCGAGAGATAATAGCCCAAATGTTATATGGAGAACAAAGCAAATAGCACAACAACCATCAACGGGAGGAATAAACAGTTTAAAAGGCAGATAGGGGAAATTGCCCATGGTCTTAGATGTCTCTACACAAATGCACAGAGCATGGGAAATAAACAGGATAAACTTGAACTCTTATCACAGCAAAATAAATATGATATCATAGACATCACTGAAACCTGGTGGGATGAGTCTCATAATTGGAATGTACTAGTCGGCGGGGGTATAACCTATTTCAGAAAAATAGCCCAAACAGGAAGGATGGTGGAGTAGCATTATACATTAAGGATGCGTACACCTGTGAACAGATCCATGACTTAAATCCTGGGACCCAGGTTGAGAGCATCTGGGTAAAAATTAAGGGGGAGAGAAACAGCAGGGATGTCGTTGTGGGGGTCTGTTATAGACATCCAAGCCAAACTGAGGACTTGGATGATGCCTTCCTGGAACAGATGACTGCACATTCAGAAAGGAGACATGTAGTAGTAATGGGTGATTTTAACTATCCTGGTATTTGTTGGAAGTCCAACTCTACCAAGAATTTAAGTTCCAACCAGTTCCTCACTTGCCTTGCAGACAATTTCATTGTGCAGAAGGTGGAAGAGGTAACAAGGGGATCAGCTATTTTAGATCTGATCCTAGCCAATGGGAATGACCTGGTTAATGGTGCGGAAGTGGTGGGATCCTTAGGGGGGAGTGATCATGTTCTCCTGGAGTTTTATACAGAGGAAAGGAGAAGCCAAATGTAGTCAGATATGGAAGGCACAACTTCAAACAGTTCCAATGAGAAGGAAAAAGGGGAGGTGTCTAAAGAAACCAGGATGGCGGTCAAAAGAACTTTCAACTGATCTAAGACTTAAAAGGACATGTACAAGAAAAGGAAAAATCCTTTTCCTTGCTCCATCCTCAGCTTTCCCCTTTGGGGAAATCACCAAAGAAGAATTCAAACAAATAGCCATCTCACGTAGGAGGAAAGTCAGAAAAGCTAAAGCACAGATGGAGCTCAGGCTTGCTAGAGAGGTTAGAAACAATAAAAAGGGCTTTTGGGGGTATGTCCGTAGCAAAAGGAAGAATAAGGAAATGGTAGGGCCGCTCTGTGGATAAGATGGCAGAAGGCTAACGGGACAGAAAAGGCAGAACGACTTAACACCTTCTTTGCTTCAGTCTTCTCCCAAAGGGGAAACAGTGCTCAACCTGGGCAAGATGGAGCAGATGATGCAGTAGGGAAAATACAGCACAGAATTGGTAAGGAGGTAGTTCAGGAATACCTGGCCAGTATAAATGAGTTCAAGTCTCCAGCACCAGATGAACTTCATCCAAGGGTATTAAAAGAACTGGCAGAAGTAATCTCAGAACCACAGGCAATAATCTTTGAGAATTCCTGGAGAACAGGAGAGGTTCCATCAGACTGGAGGAGGGCAAACGTTGTCCCCATCTTTAAAGGGGGGGGGGAGATCCAAATATTTACCACCCAGTCAGCCTGAGATCAATACTAGGAAAGATTCTAGAGCACATCATTAAACAGAGAGTCTGTAAGCACTTAGAAAAGAATGTCGTGATGACTAAAAGTCAACATGGATTTCCCAAAAACAAGTCATGCCAGACTAATCTTATCTCTTATTTTGATAGTTACAAACTTGATAGATGAAGAGAATACTGTGGATATAACATATCTTGATTTCAGTAAGGCTTTTGACAAGGTCCCCCATGATATCCTTGCAAAAAAGTGACTAACCTGTGGGCTAGACAATGCAACTGTTAGGAGGATTTGTAATTGGTTGACTGACCAAACGCAAAGGTTAGTCACCAATGGCTCCTCTTCATCCTGGAGAGAAGTGACCACTAGTGGGGTGCCACAGGGTTCAGTCCTGGGCCCAGTGCTAGTCAACATCTTTATCAATGACTTGGATGAGGGAATAAAGAGCATGCTTTTCACATTTGCAGATGACACCAAATTAGGAGGGGTAACTAATACCCCAGAGGATAGGATCATAATTCAAAATGACCTGAACAGATTAGAAAGCTTGGCCAAAACTAACCAAATGAATTTCAAAGGGAGAAATGTAGGATACTACACTTGGGCAGTAAAAATGAAATGGACAGATATAGGATGGGTGACACCTGGCTTGAGGGCAGTACATGAAAAAGGGATCTAGGAGTCTTAGTGGACCACAAGCTGAACATAAGTCAGCAGTGTGATGCAGCAGCTAGAAAAGCCAATGCGATTCTAGGCTGAATCCATAGGCGTATAGTGTCTAGATGAAGGGAAGTAATAGTGCCACTCTGTTCTGCTTTGGTCAGACCTCACCTGGAATACTGTGTCCAGTTCTGAACACCACAATTCAGGAAGGATATTGAGAAGCTGGAGCATGTCCCGAGTAGGGTGACCAGGATGGTGGGAGGTCTGGAAGCCATTATGCCCAGCAGTTTAGGGAGCTGGTTATGTTTAGACTGGAGAAGAGAAGGTTGAGAGGGAACATGATGGAGCCATGTTTAAATATTTGAAGGGATGTCATACTGAGGATGGAGCAAGCTTGTTTTCTCCGGTTCCAGAGACTAGAACATGGAGCAATGGGTTCAAACTACAGGAAAAGAGATTCCACTTAAACGGTAGGAAGATCTTCCTGACAGTAAGAACAGTTCAAGAGTGTAATGCTCTGCTGCCCAGGCGTGTGGTGGAGTCTCCTTCTTTGGAGATTTTGAAAAGAGATTCCACCTAAACATTAGGGAGAACTTCCTGACAGCAAGAGCTGTTCAGAATTGGAATGCATTGCTTCCTTGTGTGGTGGAGTCTCCTTTGGAGGTTTTTAAACAGAGGCTTGATGGCCATCTGTCAGGAATAATAATAATAATAATAATAACAATAACATTTATTTCTATCCTGCCCCTCTGCAATGCAATCGGGATAGTTTACAGTGTAAAACTCCATAATTACATCAATACCCTAACCCACCCACCCCTTAAAATAATATTAAATTAGAAAAGATTTTTAAAAACATACAATATTTTTTTTAAAAAATTCAGTGGCAGCTCAAGGGAATAGACAGCCGAATCTTCGGGCCGGGATAGCTATTCAGGAAAGGCCTGCCAGAAAAGATCCGTCTTGACAGCTTTTTAAAAGCTGTCTAAGGTGGTAATAAAACGGATCTCGTCCGGCAGGCCATTCCATAATCTGGGAGCGGCAGCAGAGAAGGCCCTAATCTGGGAGGTCACCAACAGCCTTGTTTTCATAGGCTGTAACAGATTCCTCCCAGAGGACCCAAGTGCTCAGGGAGGGTCGTACGGAAGGAGGCGGTCCCCTGAGGTAAGTTGGACCCAAGCCATGTAGGGCTTTAAAGGTCATAACCAACACCTTGTACTGTGCCCAGAAACTAATAGGCAGCCAGTGGAGAGCTTTTAACACAGGTGTTATATGCTCTCTTCTGGAAATACCAGAAGCCAACCTGGCTGCCATGTTCTGAACTAGTTGAAGTTTCCGAGTCAAGCACAAGGGTAGCCCCATATAGAGCGCATTACAGAAATTGAGACGAGAGGTTACCAGCGCATGTACCACAGTTTTGAAGTCCCTGATTTCCAGGAAAGGGCGCAGCTGGCATATCAGCCGAAGTTGATAACATACACTCCTGACTGTCGCATTTACCTGATTACACATCAGGAGCAACAGGAATGATTTGATTGTGTATTCCTGCACAGCAGGGAGTTGGACTGGATGGCCCTTGCGGTGTCTTCCAACTCTATGATTCTACGATTCTACATGAAACCACTGGGAGAGGTTTTCTGGAGTTTTGGGGTGTGGTACCATCAGTATGCCAATGACACCCAGCTCTATTACTCCATTCCATCACAAGCCAAGGAAGCTGTTTCAGTCCTAAACCAGTGCCTGGCATCAGTAATGGACTGGATGAGGGTGAACAAATTGAAACGTAATCCAGACAAGACAGAGGTGCTCCTGGACAGTTGAAATGTCGATCAGGGAATAGGGACTCAGCCTGTGCTGGATGGGGTTACACTCCCCCTGAAGACACAGGTTCGCTGCAGCTCGTGAGCCTGGAAGCTGGTGGCTAGGAGAGCATTTGCACAGTTAAAGCTTGTGCGACAGCTGCACCCGGTCCTTGAGACGTCAGATCTGGCCACGGTGATAACATGCCTTAGTTACATCCCTGTTGGATTACCATAACACGCTCTACGTGGGGCTGCCTTTGAAGAGGGTTCAGAAACTCCAACTAGTTCAAAGAGCTGCAGCCAGATTGCTAACAGAAGCTGGCTACAGGGATCATATGACAACCCCTTGTTACAGAAGCTCCACTGGCTGCCAGTCTGTTTTGGGCACAATTCAAAGCGCTGGTTATGACCTTTAAAGCCCTACATGGCTCAGGTCCAGGTCATTCGCCCTTCGGACCGGCCCTTCCCTCTGTCCCACCATCCTCACAGGGACATCTGGTGGGAACTTGGGAGAAAAGGGGGCTTCTCAGCGGCCGCCCCCAGGAGAAGTCAGACTGGCAGCCTCCCTGCCTGCCTTCCGGAGCAAAGTAAAAACTCTCCTGTTTCAGCAGGCCTTTGCCGATCTTTGCTAAGGGCAATGCGGGGGTACATGTGACTGTTGTGCGTGTGTATGTGTTTACAATTTTAGCTGTTTTTAACTTTTTCAGCTGTTTATTTGTTTTAACTTTTTCATTTTGCTGATTTTAACAATGTCTTTTTATATTGTATGCCACTTTGAGTCCCAAATTGGGGAAAGTGGGATAGAAAAGATGATGATGATGATGATGATGATGATGATATAATCTAAAAACTCCACAGGGAAGAGAAAAAATAATGAATAATGCACACAAATACATCTATAAAAATGCAAAGCAAAACACAAAATATTTCCCCTCTCATCTATCATAATCTAATCTACCCCCCCCGCTGCCACCCTTTACCTTCGCTACCCCGTCTATCAAGACCGTCACACAAAGGATGGGGGGGGGGGGAGAAAAATAATACAGGTGTTTAGATTCCAACCTGTTATCTAAAAGTTTGTAATAAAATGCTTCAGCAAACCCCTTATAGTAATATTATAAACTTATGCTTATATTATTATAATCTGAAATGTTATTCCTACTTATCTATTTCATATATTTTTATATGATATTAACTGAGTTCATAGACTGTGATGTTGACCCTGGCAGACATTCCGGGCCTGCAAAGCAGCAAGAGAGGAGGAAAGGAGGCTCCGTGCTGGTGCGTGAGTGTCTTCATCCTGCTCTTCCTTTGCAACACACCTGGCACACATTTGGACACAGAGACAGGAAACACGGAAGGGGACCCCTGGAGCAAATCCCCCCCACAACTGTTGGAAGCACCTCCAGGAATTTCCTCTCCAGCTTTACTTCTGGAAGGACTGTGATGTTCCTCTGTTTGTTCCCAGCCACTCTTGCCCTTCCCAACCCAGGATGTATCGCAAGGTATGGCTGGACCCGGCCTTTGCACCTCTTCCCAGAGACTCAGTCCAGTCTTCCTCTTCAGACAGCTGAGTTTAGGAAAGGTGACATTTTGGACTACTGCTCCCAGCATCCCCCAACCAACTTAGCCAGTGGCCCTGGTGACTGGGAAATTCTGGGAGCTGTAGCCCTGAAAGGGAGCTTTCCAAAGCCCCACAAAGTCAACTGCAGATCCCATCAAGGCTGCAATGCCCCTCCTATATTTAGGGCCCACCAGGTGCTCTTGAGAAGTGAGAAGCTCACACAGTTTTGTGACATTTTGTCTGGTCCAAAGAAAGAGGGTAGTGGTGTAGTGGTTTGAAACTCTGCTGGGCTGCAGAAACCCACCCACTGGGTGGCTTTGGGCAAGTCACACTCTCTCAGCCTCAGAGGAAGGCAAAGGTGACAACCCCCCTCTGAACAAATCTGGCCAAGAGAACCCCATCAGAGGTTTGCGTGAGGGTCACCATAAGTCAGAAAGGGGCACAAGCACAGCCACAAAAGAAAGATAGATTTTGCAGGTGTTGGTGCTGGTTTTGTATTTATCTTGACTTTGTTGCTCTCTTCCTTAACAGGGGTGGAGGCTGAAACGCCTGAATCCAGAGGAGGCAAAAAGACGTGGAGGTTTCGGGGCTGTTTTTCTCCTCCTGGAAAGCCATTTGTAGTGGAGTGCAGTTGTTCTACTGTGCAGAACAGCCGCAGAAGTGGTCTGGGCCCATGGTGCTCTTGGAAGGCGGGAGCCTCCTGGTCCGTGGCAAAGGGTGGCTCCCACGACAGTGGAGTGATGAATCTGCTCTGGGATTTAGTACAAACTGTGCAGGAGCTCTCCAAGAGCTGACCCCTGACCCCCATAGGCTCAGCACCCGTGCAGTTCCTTTAAAGTCCAGCCCAGAAACCCCCTGAGATGGAATGGCAGCTGATCAACACACGTGCCCGGCCCTGCCAAGTCGCCTCAGCCTGAGGCGGCCTCTTGGCGTGGAGGAAGGCCTGCTAGGCAAAGCGGGAGAGACCCGCGCAGCTGCCTGGAGGGAGGGAGGGAGGGTCTTCTGGGTGTCCACATTCAGTGCCCCCCTCCAAACAGCCTCTGTGTGCCCACAGCCTCTGGAGGGTTCTTTCCGCTCATCCCCTCCACTCCTTTTGGATTTTCCTTTTGGAATGAGATGGAAGAGGAGCTCCACAGCCCAGCACGGTGAGGGCCAGCTGCCTCCCCAGCAAGAAAAGTCCCCCTTGACAAACAGATGAGATGGGCCCTCAGTCCCTCCCTCTGGGCCAGGCCTTGGCAGGCCCTGCCAACACCCCAGAGGAAGCCAAAGGCCTTCCAGGGAAGGTGAGAGCCAAGCAAGGCCCTGCTGCCAGAGTTTCTCTGGGCTGCCAGAGGAGGAGGAGGCAAGGCTGCAGGGGGGGGCAGTCAAGGAGGGCTCTGCAGTCTTCTGTGGGAATTAGAGCCCTGAAAGATCAAAGGACTCAAGGGAGGATGGACCCTGCCATCCTCCACCTACACATATGGGCGAGCCACGGAAAGAGAGGGTGGCAGAGGGCAGCCAGCAAGGGAAGAATTCACCCTGAGTCAGTGAAAGCATGTGGCTGATGCTGGCAAGGCTGAACGATCAAGCAAACAGAGAATGGGTCCACGCTCCTGGACTTTGCTGGGGAACTGTCAAGACACAGTTCAAGGCATGTCTCTGTATTCATTAAGCATAAAAGGTATGGGTGCTTCTAAATGTCCTTGCAGACCGTCTGGACTCTTTTTCCTGTTTCAATGTTTCTTCCAGCATTTGCTTTATTGAGGACTAAAACAATACTCAAGAGTAAAGTGTAAAGGGGGAAGGAGGGGATCTGGCGCAGGGCTCCGCTGGGGGGAGGCTGACACTGGAGCAGAGCTGGTGGAGGGAGCCTGATCAGAAGGACCCCTGACATGGCCATCCCGGAGGAGAGAGAAGCAGCCGTCATGGGGGCACAGGCGCACCTTGCTGGGGGGGGGGCAGTGCTGGAAGTGAAGAAGCATCAACGCTTGCTTACAACTCTGTAGGCCTGCTTCTGACCTGTATTAACTTCTTGCTTGCAGAGGTCACTCCCCCCTTCTTTGCCCCCAAGTACGTAGTGTTAGTGTTTTTACAACCCTTTCTCTCAGAAGCTAGCGGCCAGCAACATGAGGCAGCCCTGTCTCAAGAACTCTTACACACACACATAGGAATCGGCTTTAGGGACTCCTTCATCTAAATTAGGCAACTCTTTTCTATCTGATTTTCTTATCCAAGATGTATTCTCTGCCACAATAAAGGTAAGCTCTGCTTTATAACTTTACTGAGCATCCGGAATGTTTTATGTCCTGTCTTACACCAGAAGCTCATGAAGCACTGGGGCGGGGGGGGGGTGTCTGCTGCAATCTGTTTAATACAAATACCAAAAACCAATCTAACAGGCAGTTCTACCCTCTTCCAGTTTCTGGTGGGCAGGGGGGAGTGGGGGAGGGAAGGTCTTTTGGGGGGCTTCCCCTTCCCCAGGTGGCTGCTCCCTTCCTCCTCCCCTGCTGAGGAAGCTCATGGCCACCCCACTGCTCCCCTGCGCTCTGGGCCTGGCTGCCTTCTTGCTTGCTGCGCCGTCGCGTCTCCTGCCTCCCAGAGGCCTCGCTGCAGCGCCAGGCGGTGAAGGCCGGATCCGCGCTCCTCCAAGCCTGCGGCGGCTGCGGCGGCTGCACTCTCTGGAGGCCTGCCAGGGGGCCACTCTCACCGCTGCAGCCGCCAACGCTGCCACCACCATCACCTTCCCTCCCCCTGGGCTGGGCGGATGCAACTCTCGGATTGGGCTCAGCTCAGAAACATGCTGCATGCTTGCTCACTGCATGCTCTCTCACTCACACTCACACACACAAACACACCTGCAGAGACACAACAGAGTTGGTGTCCGGACCAAGCAGTCCTGGGGGGGGGGCAGATGCCCTGGTGAGGCTCCTGCCGAGTCCCTCGGCCCAAGCGGGGAAGCGGAAAGACAGGTACCCGAGGAAGCCAAAAACAAAGGAAGCCCCCCCGCCCAGTTTCCATAGCAAAGCCCCCAACACCACCATTGGGGCTGGCCCCTGCCCACGAGCGACGCCACAGCACCGGGGTGGCTCCCCTCCTACCCACCCCCGCCCCCGCACGTACGCCCCTCGGAGCCCCGACGGCAGAGGGCCGGGATCCAAATTCAGGGGAGGAGAGGGGGGCTGCAGTCTCTCTCTCTCTCTCTCCCGCCCCTCTTTGCCCTGCCTCTGTTTCCCTCTTCCTTGCCTTGGGGTCTCGCTCGCTCTCTCTCCTCCAGGGAAGCCCTCCGCCGCCGCCCCCCATACACACGCCCTCCTGCTCGGGCCAGGGGCGGATGGAAAAGCTGCCTTTGCTCCGGGGGGGGTCTTCTCAAGGCTAATGGCAAGCGGGGGAGGCAAGAGGGTCTCTCGGGATGGGGGGGGAGGCTCGAAGCCCACCACCTTTGGCTGCTCCAGGGAAGGGGGCGGCAAGCCCACTGCTCAGGGACAAAGCGGAGGGGGGAGAGCGAGGGGGGTTCTGGGACCCCCCCGCCCCGTGGAGGAGCCGCTGCAGACCCCCCGGGCAGCCCCAGCGGGCATCTTGCGGGCCCTTTGCCCCCCTCCGCGGAGCAGCTGCCCGGTCCCAAAGGGCTCAGAGGTGCCGGCATCCCGGGGTGCGGAGCCTGTCCTGGGAAGGGGCTGGCGGGGGGGGGGCTGCTCAGGCACGGGGGGCCAAACCGGGTGGGTGGGGGGTAGGAGGGCTGGGCTCGGGGGTCCAGTGGCTCCTTCCTCGCCGGCCAAACCGGTGCAACGGGTCCTTCCCTCGCCCTCCCGGCCCGAGTGTTTGTTTTAAGGCGTTCCCCTTCTCCTTCCAGGGCAAAGTCCTCGGGCGGCGGCAGCAGCAGCGGCTCCACCGCCCCCCCGGAAGCACCCAAGGCCGGTTTAAGGGATTTGGGGGGCCCTGCAACGCTTTATTTTGGGGGGGGCATATGTTTCTCTCAGGTCAACGTCACCTAACCTAACCTATTCACAGGCCACCGGTCGGGGCCCCCCATCCACAGCCGCCGCCCCCCCTCTTTTGAAGCCTGCCCTTGGTTCGCCCCCTCCCCTCCGGGTGCCCTGAATTGGCCCCCCGCGGGTGCAGCGGAAACGGCCCCGGGCCCCCCATAGCCAGAGGCCGAGCCCGCTCTCGGGGGGCCGGGGGCGAGGGGGCCCGGCAGGTGTGCGCAGGGACGGAGGGGAGGGGAGGGGGGCCCTGGCCAGCCTCCCGCCCTCCTCTGGGCCACGCTCAGCCCCTCGGCCTTTGGGCGCTTCCAGGCGGACGGGGCTCCGCTCCAGACCCCCGCCCCAGCCGGCAGGCCCACGGCCGCTCGAGGAGGCGCAGGAGCCGAGCCGCGCCCTCCGGGTCTCTGGGGCCGGGGGACCCTGTCGGCCACGGGGGCCACGTGGAGGACGGGCCGGGCCTCTTCTTCTGCCGCCCGGGGTGTCCCGCGGAAGCCGGACTTTGCCCGAGCGACGAGGCGGGGGCGAAGGAGGAGGAGGACGCGGCGCCTCGGTCCCCCCCGACCCCACCCGCCGCCGCCGGGGCGCCCCTGAGCCCGCGCAGAGGGCCGGCCCCTCCTCGCCCCCCGGCGCCCCTCCCTCCCTCCCTCCCTCCCTCCCGCCGCCGCTGTCCGGGGCCGCCGGTGCTGAAGCGCTCCCTCCCCCCTCCCTCCCTCCCTCCGCGCAGGCGGGCGGGCGGGCGGGGCGGCGTAATCTCCGCGCCCGCTCCCTCCTCCCTCCCTCCCTCCCTCCCTCCCTCGCCCGCCAGCTGCCCCGCATTCGCCGCCCGCCGCCACTCCTCGCCCGCCGCCGCCGCCGCCGCATCGTCGCCCCCGCCGCCAGTCCGGCCCCGAGGCAGCCCAGCACCATGGCCAGCAGCACCAGCACCGGCAGCCGCGCCTTGGCCGCCCGCCTCCTCTCGGGCCGCCGCCCCGCCGCCGGGCTCTTGGCGCTGGCGGGCGCCGCCGGGTCCCTGGCCGCCGCCGGCTTCCTCCTCTCCCGGGACTCGGTGGGCGCCGCCGCCGCCGCCAAGCGCCGCCTCTACCCGCCCAGGTAAGCCCCCCACCCCCGCCTGCAGAGAGGGAGGGAGGGAGGGAGGGAGGGGGCGGCGGAGACCCTCCCCCGGCCCGCCAGCCGCGCCCGGGAGGCCGAAGGGGGTCGCCGGCCCCCAGTCCCGCCCCAGCGCCCAGAAGAGTCCGCAGAGGCCCCCACGGCGGGCGGGCGGGGGAGAGGGGGGCCCATCCGGAGGGGGCGGCAGGAGGGCAAGCGCGCCCCCCCCGGCTCCGGAGCCTGGCTCCCGAAAGCCACCCGAGCATCACCGGCCGGGAGGACTCCACCTGCCGGACTCCCACCTGCCTCCCGCAGCTCTCGCGCCTCCCTCCGGAGAATGGCGGGGGAAACCCCTGCAGCTCAGAGAGAGAGCGCCCCGAAAGCTCAGGGCAGCCGCGGGCTGGGTGGGTGGGTGACGGAGGGAGGGAGGGAGGGAGGGAGGGAGAGACGTCGCGAGTCCCCCCCCCGCAGGCAGGCAGGCAGGCAGGCAGGCAGGCGGTGTCGGGGTGCAAGAGGGCCCTTGGGGGGCGCCCAGCAACAGCCCCCCTCCCCGTCGCCCTCTGGGTGGGTGGGGGGCTCCGGAGGCTCTCCAGGGCCTGCCGAGTGGGCCGGGGGCCAGGAGACACCCGCGGGCGGGGCGCTGGGCTAAGCCGCTTAAGGAAAGCCCTCTTAATGCCGCAAAGCCCTCCGTGCCCCGGCCTCCTCCTCCTCCGCCGCCGCTCCCGCAGGGGTCACGCTGCCCGGCCCCCCGCAAGGAAAGCAGCGCGGCCCCCCGCAAGTGCGCGCACACGCACAGACACACGCACGCACCCATCCTCCGGCCGAGGGGTGCCTGGCAAGCAAGAGACGCGGGCCCCCTCCCTCCCTCCCTGGGAGGACGGCTGAAGGACGGGGTGCCCGGCCGGAGCCTTTACTCGGGAGGGGCTCCGGGGGGAGGCAACACGGGCAGGAGCACCCCGGGGCATGTGCAGAGCTCCCTGTGCTGCCGAATCCCACCCAGGGCAGATCCAAGGATGGCTGTGAAGTGCCGCTTTCGTGGCCCGTCTGTGTGTGTACAGGGCCGAGGGATTACAGGAATGGCCGCGCTTAATTGCTAGGTTTCTCCTTGCCAGTAGCTTGCAAGGAAACCCCGATAAAGAGGTGGAAAGCACACGTCTACACTTTCTTATCCTCAAGGGAAACGGGGTGTGGGGAGGGGTCTGGACCACCAGGACACCCACCAAGAAAACAGGGAACAGCCACAAGATTCTTTGCACTCTGGCACCTTTTCCAAGTTCATTTGTGCAGAGGAAACAAGAGTATTTTGCACAAAAATATACACTTGTTTCCTGTGCAAAAGTCTCTCCTGTACTGAAAATAAGTTTCCTCCCCCCACCAAAAACAAACAAAAAACCATCATGCATCTGCACAGATTTTCCAGACAAGGTCCTGAAGTGTTGTTGCAAATGCCCAGAAAATGACAAGCTGGGAAACCTGACCTTGGCCCTAATCCTGTCTCCTGTCCAGCGCTGAGTACCCTGACCTGCGCAAGCACAACAACTGCATGGCCAGCAACCTGACCCCCTCCCTCTACGCCCAGATGTGCGACAAGGCCACCCCCAATGGCTGGACCCTGGACCAGTGCATTCAGACTGGGGTGGACAACCCGGGGCACCCCTTCATCAAGACCGTTGGCATGGTGGCGGGGGACGAGGAGTCCTATGAGGTGAGGACTGAGGCAGGCTCCTTCGTGCACACAGGGGCTCCCTGCACCCCAACCCTCTCCCGGCCCCCCCGCTGGTCAAGACATTCACACTATTCCTGTCATGGCTCCAGGTGTTTGCAGACATCTTTGACCCGGTGATTGAGGAGCGGCACAACGGCTACAACCCCCAGACCATGAAGCACCCCACTGACCTGGACGCCAGCAAGGTGGGCACCGGGTCTGGCCAGAATCTGGCCACAGGGAGAAGGGCCCCCCTTGTTCTCTGCAAGGGAAGCTCGGCTTTTCTCCCACGAACAAGGCAGGCTGCCCCCTCCAGAATGACCCCCTTCCGTCAAACCCTTGGCTTTGGTGCAATGCTCCTTAATGTGCGGTTCCTCCCAGATCAGGGCTGAGGGTGTGCACCCTGAGCTAAACTTGGAGCTAACCCACCTTAAGTTCCCAAGTGTAAGGAGAATGCCTGGTACCTAGCACTTTGGGGTCTGATGCCTCGCACCATCCAACCCCGTGGTGTCCACCTGTGTCACTATGCAGAAACGAATGATGTGCACACCCATCATCCAGCACCACCCCCAGGCCATGCACGGTCACTGCCAGGAAAGGGTCTCTTGTGAGCTACTGGCATATACTTGTGCCTAGCCCAATGTTTTGTTTGGGCACAATGCATTGGCACACACACACATGTGGTGCCTTCCCCCATGGTGCCAACAATGGAAAGGGATCCAGCAACCAGGAGAGTGTCAGCACAAAGCCTTGCGTGGGTGAAATGCACTGCCAACCATGGTCCCCTTCCCCATGCCAACAGTACCCAGCGGGTTTAGGGACACACAAGAAGGGGGGTGGGCCAAAGTGTATGGGGGAGGTGAGATTGCAGCAGTTCACACTGCTGGCTCCTTATTCCTTTCTGCTTGCTTTGACTGTTGCTTGCCTTTCTGGGCCAGCACACATGTGCCTCCTCGACTGGGGGCATCCCGAAGCTTCATCTTGTAACTGCCCTCTTGGTCTGTCTCATGTGGCACAGAAGTGATGGTTTTAAGAAAATCCTCAGGGCTCTGGAAAGGGGCTCCTCTCCCCACCCCCAGCCACATGTTGTTGCTAATGGCTGTCCGGTCTGGTTGCTTGTTGGTTTATGCTGACCCTCTGAACAGGAGAGCTGAGGTCCATGCTCAGGACGTGCAAACTCAGGGCAGCTGCAGCTTCCATGACTGAGTCAATCCACCCAGAAAGTGGTCTTCCTCTTTTCCTCCTGGCTCCCACTTTACCAACCCTTATCTTCTTTTATAATGAGTCCTGTCATCTCATGATGTGCCCAAAGTATGATATATTTTGGCTTCTAGGGAAAGGCCAAGCTTGATTTGCTCTCAGTCTCATTTATTTCTTTGGAGGATAGAAGGGAAACCAAAACCTATTTTGAGGTGAGGGGAAATGAAATCTAGTTTCCTATTATGCTCAGGAGCTCAGCTCTGTTCCACACTTTGGTGCAGATAAAGAAATGGGAACCAACTTCAGCATTAAGAGGTTGGAGAAAAGAGTTCCTGTTGATTAGAGACTAGCAAAAAGTTTGGGAGAAGGCCACACTTCTGCAAAGAGGTGGACTTTGTGCGAACCCCTGGGGAACCTGAGTGCTAGAGCTTTACATCCAGAAAGTCAGAATGCAGCTTTAAAATAGAATATTTCCCTCTCCCTCCTGCACACACATAGATACACCTGCTAGTTTGAAGTGGTATCCACTGAAAACTTTATTCACTGCCACTGAGCGACTGAAGACCGTAGTGCAGGCATAACACAAAGAGCTTTATTAATATTAATGTTTCCTAAAGGCACCAGATCATCTGATCTTGGAAGCTAAGCAGGGTCAGCCCTGGTTAGTTTTTGGATGGCAGATTGCCAATGAACAACAGGTGCTAGCAGCACTATTTCAGAGGAAGGAACTGGCAAAACCACCTCTGAGGATTCCTTGCCTAAGAAAGCCCTGTGAAGTATTTGAGGTCGGCATTAGTCGGCAGGCGATTTGAAGGAATTGGGACTTATTTCACACTACACTGTTATAGCGCTATTATTCCACTTTAACTACTATGGCTTCTCCTGTGGATTTCTGGGGTTTGTAGTTTAGGGAGGCCTAAGAGTTCTCTGGCTGAGAATGCTAAATGCCCCTCTCTAAACTGCAAATCCCAGGATTCCACAGAAGGCAGCCACAGCAGTTAAAGTGGGATAATAGCACTATAACAGTGTAGTGTGATAATCTCCATAGACACACAAGTCCTGACCTTGGTCTCGTTTCCCCAGACACTGCAGGCTAGAGCTTCCAGAGCATGAGAAAAGGTGCCTTTTTGGACTGTCACTCCCAGAATCCCCCAGCCAGCATAGCTGGCTGGGGGATTCTGGGAGTGGCAGTCCAAACAGAAGAACCTCCCCCAAGCCCAGAAGGACTGCCAAGGAATCCCAGGTGCTGTGGGCTCTATTTCAGAGGAAGGAACTGGCAAAATCGCTTCTGAGTATTCCTTGCCTAAGAAAACACGATGACATTCATGGGGCCGCTATAAGTGGACAGGCAACTTGAAGGCACAGACACAGACATTCACACATGCATATTAAAAACTAGAACCACCACCACCCGCGTTCCTTTGTATGCTGACCAGGTCCCAAGTGCCTCCATCTGAAGGTGCCGGAGGAGCATTCTGGTGAGCAGAGACACCGCCCGGCCCCTCTGGGCTAAGTGGGAAAGTGGACCCTGCAGGCACCGGATACAGCCGCTTGAACAGAGCCTTATCCCTTCATATTAAAATGCACAGGAAGAAGAAGGTTGTTCTGGGTGAAGGTTGATCTGTGTATTCAGGCTGTACTGAGTCTGCTAAATGGAGACCTAACAGATCCCTATGTTGAGATCTCAGGACAAGAGTGGAAGACAAATGTTTTTATTTTTACAAAAGGTTAGAGAACATAAGAGACACAGACTTCTCGACAGACCAGCGCACTGCATGGGGACACATGAAGTCCAAAGACTTTGTACACATTCTGCTCCTTCTTTCCTCCCAACCAAACAGTGACAGAGTGGGACTTTGAGAAAGAAATGGAGGGGGAGGGGGAGGTCATCTAAAAAAGTGTCTGAACCACAGGCAGCTGCACATGTCCTCGTTGTCCACATTCATGGTGCAAACAGTTACAATTTCTATGTGCTCTGACTGTGCAATCCATCATGAAGATCCACTAGCTCGGGGTGTGTGTGTGCCCACTGGTTGCATCCGCCCTCACCAGTGTTTTTTACTCTATCTCTCTCTCACACACGCACACACACATGCATGCACATATGCACACACAGAGCATACTGCCTTCGGGGGTGGGGGATTGGCTGAAACAGAAGTTCTCCTTCTGGATGTGTCTTCAGGAGCAATGATTTTCTCTTAAAAGCAAACACTCCCCCACAGACTGTTCCCCCTCCTTAAACAAAATCCCAGAGGGATTTTATGAAACTGGAACTGTATTCCAGGTCACTTTGAGTTTCAGGTTGTGGCTGGGCAGGTATAGCCGATGGCAAGTCCCAGGGGGTTGGAAACAATAACTCACCACCACCACCTCCAGCAGCTGATGAGAGAGGGCCATGGTCAAATCTTTGACAGCAGAAGAGCTTCACTGGTGGAACTTCCCAATGGTCCTGTGCCCAGGGCCAGTTTAAGGGCCCTGCAGCCCCTGCAGCTGCAGTGGGCCCCATCATTATAGGGGGGGGGCGTCGTAACCTTCCTCCTGCAAAAACATTATTAGTAATAACCTGAATATCCTGTACTATGAATAGGTTAGGTTAGGTTACATTGACCTGAGATAAACATATGCCCCCCCCCCAAATAAAGCATTGCAGAGTCCCCCAAAATTCCTTAAACCGGCCCTGCCTGTGCCCTGCCAGTGGCATGGGGCTTCTGCCAGTGGGGCTGCACCCTAAACGCTGGGATGTGACTGAGATCTTGCCAGGTAGGGAGAATATAGACCCACCTCCTGGCTGGCTGGCCTGCCCGCCCTCTGTCCCAGTCCCAGTGTTCAGGGAAGCCCCATGAGATTGGCAGCGAGAGAAAAGTCCCGCTTCACAGAGTCATTAAGGGGTGGAATTGGCTTCCACAAGAAGGGGTGACTGCTGGCCACTGTCACCAGTGCCCTGAGATGAAAGGCCCCCAGGCAAGAACAGCCTGCTCGTGAAAGCTGGGAGCCAAGAGAGTCACAAGGAGTCAGGTGGCAGCCACAGCAGAGAGGCAGCAGCACCAGCAAGCAGACTGTCCAACACCAGAAGCAAGAGTTGGGGAAGCAGCCCTCCTCTCCTCAGCGCCTTGCTCTGTTGAAGGCACCTGGTGCTCACCCCACCTAGCCACCCCCAATAAGGGACACCATTGACTGAGCAGGCAGACACACACACACACCCTTGGTTGGAGGGGGGATTCTGGCTCTCCTCTGCAGCCACCCAGGGATCTCCGTCCCAGCAGTGATTCCTTTTGCCCACATCCTGCCCAGTCACAACCCCTTGTGTCTTGCCCCACCCATCTGCCCCCACAGATCAAGGCCGGGCATTTTGATGAGCGCTATGTCCTCTCCTCCCGGGTCCGGACCGGCCGCAGCATCCGTGGTCTCAGCTTGCCTCCGGCTTGCACCCGGGCGGAGCGTCGGGAGGTGGAGAAGGTTGCAGCGGAAGCTCTGGCAGGCCTGACCGGGGACCTGGCTGGCAAGTACTACCGTCTCAGCGAGATGACGGAGAAGGAGCAGCAGCAGCTCATTGATGTGAGTGGGGGGGGGGGCTTGCATGTCTGCACGCATGTGTGTCACAGGTAGATGTGTACACGGGCCTGCTGGCTTGTGGGAAGAGGCAGCTGAGCTGAAGCCAAGGCAGAGGCCATAAAGCCAGGGATCACCCAGTGGGCAACCCCCTGTCCTCAGAGTGGCCGAGCAAATGGGCCAAGGGCCCCAGGCTCCTGTGTCCAACTCCCTTGCCTCACCTGGGGCAGAGCAAGGAGGCAGGTGTGCTCTGGGGTGGGTGCTGGAATTGGCTGGCTGCAGCATGCTCTGCTTCTCAGCTGCCCACACCACCAGCCTCATTGCCACCAACTGCCAGGAGGTGGAGGAGCATCCGGGAAGCCACCAGCCACCTTGGACTGCATCAGCCGCCATGGGGCTCAGGCCAGCTTGCCAGCATACCTGCCCCTTCTGAGGGCCCCACTGGGGTTCCAGCAATGTGGCATCCTGGCTCCACACCAAGCGAGCACCACCTCTCCTCTTTCCTCAGGACCACTTCCTCTTCGACAAGCCCGTCTCCCCACTGCTGACGGCCGCAGGCATGGCGAGGGACTGGCCCGATGCCCGAGGGATCTGGTAGGGCTGCTGCTGCTGCTGCTGCCGCCTTCTGTGCTTGGCAGGGGGAACTGGCAGGAGGCACGAAACACCCTCTTGCTCACTTGAACAGCTTCTGGCCAGGCAGGCTGCCAGGAGAAGGGCAGAACGTCTGCCATAGCTCTGCAACTGAGGGGAGGGGACGCCAAGGAACTATGCCTGGGAAGCTGAGGCATGGCCCAATTGGCAGGGGGGGGGGCTCGCACAGCACATTTGCATATTGCTTTGGGGCCTGCTGGAAGAAGAGGGTGGAACCAGCCTTAGGGGGCAGGAGGAGGGTCTCTGGGAAGCCAGCCCCATGCCCACAAACAATGCACTTTGGGGACCACTCAGTGCCTGGTTGGGCACCTGCCCTCCCCCTCCCTGTGAGCCCCATAGGTTAATCATCAGCTCCTCACCACCACCACCCCATTACCCCCATCAGGCACAACCATGAGAAAACCTTCCTGGTCTGGATCAATGAGGAGGACCACACGCGCATCATCTCCATGGAGAAAGGGGGCAACATGAAGAGGGTCTTTGAGCGGTTCTGCCGGGGCCTGAAGGAGGTGGGCTGGTGCTGCTGCACCCTCCTCACACACACACCCGAGTCCTTGTGCAGCCAACAAACTGCTCCTGGCCTGCAGGGCCCATCTGGTGGAGGGAGGGGTGTGAGTGAGTGGCCTCTTCTGCTGGGCCAGAGGGGACCAGGCACAGCACCTGGGGGTGTGTGTGATGGAAACCTCATTCCCCCCCCCTCACTTTTGCATGCTCACTGCTGCTGCTGGTGCCATGTCCACAGGTGGAGCGCCTGATCCAGGAGCGAGGCTGGGAGTTCATGTGGAACGAGCGGCTGGGTTACATCCTGACCTGCCCATCCAACCTGGGCACAGGGCTGCGTGCTGGCGTCCACATCAAGCTGCCCCTCCTGAGCAAAGTAAGACTGGGGAAGGGACAGGGCACCCCCAAAGCCAGAATGGGAGGGGTCTCTGCCTGTGTCCCCACAGCACCTTCCCAAGCTGCTTGTAAGCCTGAGAGAGGAAGGGGCAGAGGCAAGAGAGCATTCTGCCCGCTCTGGCTCCGCTGACCCCAGGCTCTCTCAAGGGATTGTCCTCAGGGGATGCACCCCAGCCATAATCCGGGATTTGCCTCCCTCTGCAGGACAGCCGTTTCCCCAAGATCCTAGAGAACCTGAGGCTGCAAAAACGT
This sequence comes from Gambelia wislizenii, assembly GCA_030847615.1. NCBI lineage: Eukaryota > Metazoa > Chordata > Lepidosauria > Squamata > Crotaphytidae > Gambelia > Gambelia wislizenii. The sequence continues at coordinate 291,258 of JAUMIR010000009.1, forward strand.
GGCACGGGAGGAGTGGACACGGCGGCCACTGGGAGCATCTTTGACATCTCCAACCTGGATCGTCTGGGCAAATCAGAGGTACCTGCAGAGGGCTGCCCTTCTGGGGTCAATGCGCCATGAAGACACAGGTGGAGGGGGAGCAGGGCAAAGGGGCCAGGAGGATGGTCCAAGTCCTTCCATGCCAACCTTGCCCGTCTCTCCTCCACCTCCTTCCTACCAGGTGGAGCTGGTGCAGCTGGTGATTGATGGGGTGAACTACCTGATCGACTGTGAGCGCCGCCTGGAGCGTGGCCAGGACATCCGCATCCCCTCCCCCGTGCCACAGTTCCGGAGCTGAATCTGGTGAGCTCACCCGGCCTGGGGCCCTGGAGGGTGCCCCCATGCCCACTTCTGTGGCTTCACCCACCAACTGCTCCCCATAAAGCCTCCAGGCGATGCAACATTCTTGTGCCTCTGCTTGTTTCTTCCCCTTGGTGTGTGTGTGTCACGGGTGTGTGTGTGTGCTGGGGGGGGGGAGAAGCAGAGAGGCCCGGCCTGGCCCAGCTAAGCAAACCCACCATGGGCGGCCACCAAGGAGGGATCTGCAGGCAGGCGGTCCCAATCCAAAGACTGGTGGTGAGTCTGTGATGGGAAAGAGCTCAGAGGTTTGGCACTGGTCAGTGTCTGGTAAATATAAGCCAACTGGACAGGCACACACATGCACGTGTGTGCACAGAGACATACGTGTGGCCTGGCCTAGCAGCTGACAGAATGGCTGGCCGAGGAGTCATACAGCCCAAACTACAGGCCAGGGCCAGAAGAGGCCACTGGTGGGAGATACTTGCTTGCTGCAGGACCCAGGACACCCCCCCCCCAGGCACACCAGAAGGGGGGGGGAAGCAGCAGGGGAAGAGCTGGTTGGTGCTCTGATCACTCCATCCTGGAGGCAGAGAGGAGGAAAGCGAGAGGAAATCAGTGTAAAGCCCCCTCCCAAGGCAACAGGGAGGGGGGGCAATGGCTGCAGCAGGCCTACCAAGAGGGAGCAGAGATGTGCAAGGCAGATTCCCAGACCCAGTGCCAACGCCCTCCCTGGATGCCAGGCAGGAGAGGCATCTTTGACCCCAGGCAGCTCCAGAGGTCCCCTGATGGCTCAGAAGCTGCCTGGCCTCTGTGCAGCACCCCACTCACAGGCTGCAGGTCGAGCTGAAGGGGCTGGAAAGGGCTGGCAGAGGGCCAGCAGCATGAAGGGAGACCACCACCTCCCCTGTTCCTCCCCAGCATCCAGGGGAAATCAGCCCTTGCCTGTGGCACCTGGAGAGAGGTGCAGGCCACTGCCAGGAGCCCCAGTGCGAAGGGAGAGAAGACACCCTTCCACCCTTTGGCTTAGTGGGTGGGGAGGAAGGTGGGCAGGAGGGAGAGAAGGCCTCCACAGCACAGCAGGATGAGAGTGGGCAGCCTTATGGGACAGGGAGAGGCCCTCATCCAATCGAGTCCCGAGGCCCATTGACCTCGGCTTCCATTTTCTACCAAAGGAACTCGGCCTGAAAGGACGTCCAGGAAGGGAAAGGCAAGGTGGAGCAGGGAAGGCCACTCGATGAGCCCACCTTGGCCCTTCTCCCTCTTGGGCCTCCCCTCCAACCTCTACCTGCTGTGAGGCCCAGGCGGCCTTCGGGTACCAGCTGCCTCTTCCCAGCAGGACCTGAGTGTCCACCTGCAGAAGCATGAGAGGGAGCAGAGCCAGGAGGCAATCCAGGGGGTGGGGAGGACAGAAAATGGCACCTCTGGGAGAGATGGTGCAGCAGAGGCCGCCCTGGCCAGCCCCCCTTCCTCTGGCTCCTTCTCCCCCATCCCACCTCCATCATCCCAGGAGCTTTTCTTCAATACCCGCAGGGCCTGGAGCAGGGCTGCTTCCTGAGGGCCCAAGAGCCAGAGGACAGACGGCCCCGCACAGGCACAGCTCCCAGCCAACGCAGCAAGCGCAACTACCTCCTGGCCCCACCCAGCGTCACCTTGCAATTTCAGGAGAATTGCCACCACTGGGCATTAGACAGGCTCTGTAGGAGACCCTCCCACACAGCTGGCATGAGACGACTCTGCCAGGCAAACAGCTCTTGAGAGCCCAGAGCAACTGGGTGCAGCACCCTTGCCAGGATGTGTGCCAGCTATGAGAACAGGGGAAGGTAGATCAGAGAGAGGATGGGCATTTCCTGCCATGGGGTGAGAAAGGGAACTTGGGGGGGGGAGGGAGGGAGGGGTGTAGAGCCCAAGGGTGCAATCCCAGAGAAGAATGGGGTTGTGCCGGTCGCCTCCTGCCATGGAAGCTTCTTCGCTGTTGCAGACAAACCCCAGAAAGAGGTCTCAGGCCAGGCTCAGGGTGGGAGAAGAGCGCTGAGCATTCCCAGACAGAAGGGCCTGGTCCTGATGCCTGTGGTGTCCCAGAGAGCCTGGTGCCCGGTGCCGCCCAGCTGTCCTTGAGGGCTGACCCACCCACTGGCCACATGCTCTAGGAGACGTTTCTCCACCGGTCCCCAGAGATCATGCAAGCTGAGATCTGGTGCAGGTGGGCAAGGCAGAGGAAGCAGGTAGGGAGCCAAGCCTGCACAGAGACAGACAAGGCTGTCCTTTGAAGAGGCCCCATGACCTCTCCCACCCACCCCGCCCTACCCACACACCTGCCCCCCAGACAGCCCCAGCCTCTCAGCTGCTCCCTCCACCTCCTCCTCCCACGCCCACCAGCCAGAGACTCCCTGCCTCAACAGGACCAGGCTGTCTTCCAGCTCCATTTGGATCAGTTCCTGTCAAAATCACATCCTCTCACTGGGAGCTTTGTCTGTAACTATGGGAGGGTTTGAGGTGCTTAGTTCTTCCAGACCAGAGCCTACACCAAGAAGGCCCTTCAAAGCTAGGCTGGATGGCACAGTGCAGACGCAAGGCGGTCAGAGGCCTAAGTGGTCTTTCCTGTCTTTGCCACAGCCACGGCCCTGGCTGCCATGGAGGAAGATCATGGATGTTAATTTCTGCCTGTGTTCGGTGGGGTTTGCAGAGTCATCCCTCCTGGCTGCATACTGACCTCTGACTCTGCTGTCTGATTGCCCTTGGCTACTCAGAGGGCCAAGGAGCCAACCTGGCTCTAGCCTGGCTGAGCATGCAGGGAAAGGGGAGGGTCAACCCGACAGCCCCATTCCACCCCATCAGAGTGCAGTCCCTTAGCAGCAGCCAGCTAAAACACTTTCCAATTTCATCCACTAATTAAATGGCTAATTGGAGCGTGTGGGCTGAGGAAACCTCATTCCCAACAGTAATTCTATTCATTAAGAGAGGTTGGCGGAGGGAGAGAAGGCCTGTCATGCGTGTTACACACACACACACACACACACACAGGCTCTTCATGGGGAGCGCAGGGCCAGAGAGGGGCCCCACCACCACCCACTGGACTACAGAGACACCACTCTCCCTCCACACTGCAAGGCAATGGCCCTGCTCTTTGGCTCTTTCCCTCCCAAACCCCTCTTTTGCACTAAGAAAAAGGACAGAGGAAATGGTGGGGAAACACAGTGGGACCACAGCTGCCTCACAATGATGTCTGGGTACCCGATAAAAGTACACAGACACCCAGCAAGGGTGTATCAAAATCTCCCGCTGAGAGCACCCACAGTGTGGAGAATTTGCAACTGCTGCAAGGCCCCGACCCACTGAACTGCTGCAAAGGAATTGGGCTGGGTGCATGCAGCACCTCTGCATGCCTGTAACTTTGGAGAAATAACTTTGTGGCAGCACAGCTAGCCTGACCACCAAGGTCACCGGGCTTTAACTAGAGGTGACTTGGGAGTCTTCTCTTCTGAATCTGAGGGTGCTCGAAGAACACGCAGGTTCTGCCAACCCCTGATAAAGCCATGGGCAGGGAGTGAGAAGAGCTGCCGGTACCTCTTACCATTCTGGTTTCCCTTCTCTGAATCTGCTCCTGTTTGTCTACATCCTTCTTAAAGTGAGGCATCCAGAACTGAATGCAATACGCCAGATGAGGACTGACCAGTGCACAGTATAATGGGACTAATATTTCCCTTGACTTAGAAACTACACTTCTACAAATGCAGGTACAAATTAAGATCACATTTGCCTTCTTTGCTGCTGCATCATACTGCTGGGTCATGTTTAGCTTGTGAACAAAAATAATCCCAAGGTCCTTTTCATATGTAGTACTGCTGAGCCAAGTATCCTCCACCCTATACCTGTGCATTTGTTTTTTTGTTTTTGTTTTGTTGGCCTAAAAGTAGAATTTTGTCTCTATTGAATTTCATTGTATTAGTTTCAGACCAATTTTCTACTTTATCATTCTGTTCCTATTTTACAATGTGTTAGCTGCCCCTCCTAAATATACACTGGACTGACTATGTGACGAATGTTGCTGTCCTTGAGCAAACAGGGATCACCAGCATTGAGGCCATGATATTGAGAACACAGCTGCGCTGGGCAAGGCACGTTCCTAGGATGGAGGACCATCGCCTCCCAAAAATACTACTCTACGGTGAACTCGCCACGGGTCAGCGTAAGAGGGGTGCTCCAAAAAAGCGATACAAGGACTTCCTGAAACAACATCTCAGGCTCGGCCAAATTGATCACCAACAATGGTCCGCCCTGGCCTCACATCGGGAGGCATGGAGACGCACTATCCACAATGCTGCAGCCTTATTTGAGAGCTCACGCCGAACAAGTCTTGAAGAGAAACGACAACGCAGAAAGAATCACAACCCGGAAACATCACCCAAGGAGACCTTCTGCTGTGCTTTCTGCAACCGGACTTGTTTATCTCGGATTGGCCTTTTTTAGTCATCAGTGCGCTTGCAGAAAGCGCAGGATGAGTCCTTCCTGAATCTTCGTTTGCGAAGAAAAGCCAGAGAGAGAGAGAGAGAGCTGCCCCTCCTAGTTTTGTATCACCTGCAAACTCCATAAGGATTCTCTCTAACTTATTATCTAAATCACTGATTAAAAATATTGAAGAGTGTTGGCCCCAGAGAGAACCCTGTGGCCCTCTGCTTGAGACTTCCCTCCAGTCTGAAGCACTGCCATTGATGGTGATTCTTTGAATGTGGTTTTCCAACCAATTATGGATCCATTTGATGGTGTTCCCATCTACTCAGCATTGAATGGGTTTGCTAATCAAAATATCATGGGGGACTTTATCACATGCTTTGCTGAAATCCAGATAAACCACATCTACAGTGTTCTCACCACCTACTAACTCACCCGTAAGTGAAGTCAGATCCCACTGGGCACTGCCCATGGCCCTGCTTGGTTCCATCCCTGACTAGTATCCCCAATTACACCATGCTGCAGGGTGGCTCTCCAGGCCTTTGCCCCCACCCATCACCCTTTTCCCTGAGCCGAAGTAGCCTATATAACCTGCCCCCCATGCACCCAGGAGTGGTGACACTGTAGGGGGAAAATCCTGCGGTCACCACACTCCCAAATACACACACACACACTTGGCCTGTGGCAGTCCCTGAGCCAGGGGGTCCCTCCTGCCACTTACCAGAGGAGCAGCTGCTGCAGACTTCCGGGGGCAAAGAGGAGGGGAGGGGTAGCTTTGTGCCCTCCCCTTCTGCATTCTGATGCCCCCAAATCCCCACAGGAACTTGTGCTGCCATTTGTTCTGGACACACCTGTGGGCAGATCCCATCCAGGCCTAATGACTTGGGGGCCTCAGCCACCAGGATGCCCTTCTCTGGACACCAGCCAGCGACCCCTCCGCTCCTCCTGGTGGGCTGGGCACCTCCTCAGCCAGGCCAGGATGCAATGCTGCATTGAGGGCTTCCAGGCTTCGGTTGCCCATCAATGGCTCTCAGTCCCCCTGCCCCATGGCCAGGCAGAGGGCTTCAGGTGGCTACAGAAGCAGGGACCTCAAAAAGCCAGAGCAGTTTGGACAGTCAGCCAGCCACCAGCCACAGCACCCACTTGATTTCCTTGGGAGGAAAGGACTGTGGGCCGGGCACCCCAGAAAGGAGGGTCTGGGGCTGTGGAAGAGCCTCCATCAGTGCCTCCTGAGCAAGCCCACAGGAGCCTGGTGTGTGCCAAGGAGGGCCAGCATCTCCTGGGCAAAGTGAAGCCATGCCAGTCCCTGGCTGCCCCATTGCAGGGAGGAGGAGGAGGATGTCCAGGAGGTCTGGGGCTGGAGGAAGGCTCCACCCATAGGAGCATTTGCACTGCCAACTCTCTAGCCTTGGCCCCAAAGCTTCCTTCCCCCCCCCCCCCACTTGCAGGGACAGAAATGTTGTGGAGGAGGCCAGGAAGCTGGCGCTTAACACTCGGGACCTGGATAGATAGCGGAGTGCTTGGCTGGGCCCAAAGAGAATCCAGGCCTAACAGCAAAGTAGCCACAAGGTTTGGGGGGTGCCGCCACCCCTGCTGCTGCCACTGTGGCTGCACTAGGCCTGGACTGAGCCTGCCAGGTGCCCACCTGGTGGCAGCTGCCATTTGGCCAGGCTCCGCACCAGGGTCTGGGGTTGGTCAGTGGGAGGCTCTGCAGGGATCTGACATTGACAAGCCAACTGAGGGGCCCCACTGAAATTCCAAAGACCCAATCACATACATACTCACACACACACTTAGGGAGAGGATACCTGCTCACTAGCACCCAGGATGGAGCAGGGAAGGTCCTGGGAATATCTTTACACCAGAGAACAATAGCCAGAGGAGACTCACTGTTCCACAAAGCAGAGGAGCCGTGGTTGACAGCCGCTTACTGGAGATAATAAGGAGCAGTCATAAGAACCCCTCCCCAAGGAAGAGGAAGGGGTGTGAACTCCCCAGGGAAACTCCCCACTTCTTTGCTGCATGGGGGGGGGGTCCCCAGGAGGCCCCTCCCTCAGGTCCAGCACCACCTCCTGCTTCTTTGCAGGGGCCGAGGGGCCATGGGGTCATAGAGTTGGAAGAGACCACAAGGGCATCCAGTCCTCCTCCTCCTCACCAGCAGGCTGACCCAAGAGCCCCGCCACCTTCCCTGCAGGGCACCACCATCCCCCCACAGCCCTCCCAGCCTTCTTACCTGCCCCCAGAGGAGGGGGCCCATCGTGGCAGCACTTCCACAGGCAGGAGAGGAGCCGGCCGCTGCACTGGAGCCGCCTGCAGGCCCCTGCTTACCCCACCATCCCTTTCTGCAGATGGAGCATTAGTGACATTCCAGGCAGGACCTCCAGCTCAGCCTGGTGGGGGGTCACCATGCTGCACCTTCTGCTTTCTTTGCTGGTAAAATGAGCAGTGGAGTTTAGAGAGGGTGGTGAATAGAGGACGTGAAGACCTCCTCTCCCCCCCCCCAGCTCTGCTTCATCCTCCTCTGCTCTGTGGGTGGACACAACAATTCTGCCCTGGTCCTTTCCCATGCCCAAGTGAGAAGCAGCGAGTCCTTCAGGCCCAAGGGTGGGCGCAGGGCCAGGTTCCCCTCAAGATGGCTGGAAAGCAAAATCAAGCATCCCCTGTGTGTGTGGGGGGGAGGGTTGCAGAAGATCCTTCTGCCTCCAGCCAGGCTCCTGATTCCCTGAAGAGTCCATTCCTGGTCCATCTGTGCCATGGAGGAGGAGGGAGGGACCCCTGTCAGTGGCTGTGCACCCGTCTTGCAATGGTGCAGCAACCCACACCCGCCTCTTTCACTCTGGGTTTGTGGGAACAGGAACAAAACTTAAAAATCAAAAATTCATTAAAGATCCCAGGGTGTAAGCCCATCAGGAAAGTTTTCTTCAAAGTTAAAACTGTCAGGAATTAACTTCTAGTATAGCAGAGTGTCAGAGACTGGAAACAGGCTTTTCAATTTACATATGCATAGGAAGCTACATTCTGACTAAAGGATTTAGGTTAGGATGGAAGTTGTGACAAACATAGGCACCCTTACAGGATCCCTACAGGAGCATGCAAGGATGCATCTTTCTCCTGCAGAGGTAGAACGAAGCATCATAAACCTTTGGACCCAAAAGGTCAGTAGACCTGGGTCACATGATTGTGTCTCTGACTGCAAGCCAAGGTTGAGGAGAAGGGGGGGGGGGACTCTTTGACATGCAAGAGGCCCCTAAAACTTCCCTGAGACTTGTTTGCTCTAATAGCCAGCAAGGGGCGGGGGGGGGAGGGTTTGCAGGAAGAATGCTGGATTTTCCCAACAGTTTGGTAACAAGAGGCCAGGCCTGCCCTCCCCCACCCCAAGACAGCCTGGGGGACAATGGCAAGCCGAGAGAGCCATTACAGAGGAGGAGGAGGAGGAGGAGGAGGAGGAGGAGGAGGAGGCGGAGGAGGCGGCTGCAGCATGGCTGAACTGGGGGCTCCCACACTCTGAGGCCCCTTGTGGGGGAAGAGGCTGCATTTCCCTGCATTTTAAAAACCGCTCTCCCAGTCCCTGTCCTGCTGTCTTTTGCTGGGCACGTCCCAGGTGCCGGAGGTCTCTCCGGTGTGGGTTTTCCTGCCTGCTGTGTGGGGCGGGGAGGGGGCTTTTATCATTCTCTTTCATGCTGTAGCGTATTGCGCCAGTTCTGTTACCTCAAACGCAGGGGGGAGCAGTGGCAGCTCTGGGGGGTCTTATATACTGCCTCCCCCCCCAATCAACCCCAAATTAGAAATGGCTGGAAGTCCTCTTCTGATACTTTTTTAAAAGATTTCTTTTTAATGGGTGTCCAGACAGCTGTTTGAAAGGCAAATTATCGGTCCCGGGGAAAATCACCCATGGTTTTTGCCCAGAAAGAGGGTGATTTGGTGGGTTGGGAGATTGAGGGCCATGGAGCAACCTTGGGGGCTGCAGGTGCCTTCCCCAGTCGCTTCCCCCACCACACCGCTCTTCCTTTGGCCTGCTTCCCTACCCAGGTGAGGATGAGCATCCAGCCAGCTGCTGTCCCCAGGAAAAGAGGAAGGAAATGGTCCGGCTTTGTCTCCTGACCCCAAAGGGAGCGTCTGACTCAGAGTCACCACCCGCCAGGCCTGTCATAGTCCAGCCCGAGGGCCAGCTCTACCTGGGGAATCCCCACCCAGAGGCCGCTGGGCTTCCTCTTCCACAGCCTCTCCCTTCACCTATGGCTATATTTATTGAGGCAGCAATCCAACCCTCCACAGGGGAGTCGCAGCTGTAGGTTAGGCCCTCAGAGAGCCCAAGTCAGAGGAGAAGAAAGGTCGCCCCGTCCCAACAGCAAAGGGCAGAGTAACACCTCCCCCCCCCCGCCCCAGACTCTGCAGCCTTTGGCCTCAGGCTCGTGGGGGGGGGCTCAGACTTTAGTCACCTCCTAATGCCTAAATACACTAAGCAGGGCCAGCCCTGGTTCCTCCTTGGATGGGAGGCCACCAAGGAATCCCTGGTGCTGGAGGCTCTATTTCAAAGGAAGGAACTGGCGAAACCACCTCTGAGGACTCCTTGCCTAAGGAAAACCCGAGGATGTTCATGGAGTTGCCATAAGTCACTGGCGACCTGAAGGCAGGGACACACACACAGTTTGGGCGTTTGTTCAGCGTCTCCACTTGTCTTTGTGAAAGACTGTTGGTCAAAAACTAGATTTCTCTCCCGTAATTCGAGCGTCTGCCCAGAAGAGCCTTGGCTCTTTATCCAAAACCACATTTTGTGTGAAAGGTGCCCTGCGGGGGCCAGGAACAGCCTTGACCTTCTCAGCAGTAGAGCTAGTGAGTGGGCCGAGGGGTCGCCGTGGGGCCCGTGGGGGGCAGGGTGCCGGCTAAGAGCACGGAAGGAGGGGCCTCGTCCTCCCCCCAGCCCCGCGGAGCCCACCGGGCGCGGAAGAGAGGGGCAGCCCCGGCTTTGCCCCGGGCAATGTCAAGGGGGCGAGGGGGCCGCACAGCAAGGGCCAGCCGAGGGGGGCGCCAGGGGCCCCTCTCCCCCGGGGCTGCTTGGCTGGGAGCCGGCGGGGGCAGTTGGGACTGGAGGAGGGAGCGGCCGGGGTCCCCCTCTGGCTCTCGGCGCCTCCAGGGAGGGAGGGAGGGAGTTGGGGGGCCAGAAGGGTCTCCGCCCCGCCCGGCGCGCACGTGGCCCATTCCGGCTGGGGGCCGCCCTCCGTGGCCGGCTGTCCAATGGGCGGCCGGGGGTCACGTGGCGCGAGGGTTGAAATGCCGGCCGGGCGGCCGGGCGTCGGGGCGGGCGGCCGTCGGGGGGCGTCGGGAGCATGGGGTCGCTGCTGGCCGTCAAGCTGGGCTGCCTGGCCGGCCTGGCCCTCCTGCCGCTGCTCTGCGGGCTCCTGCCGGCCGCCCTCCTCCGCCTGCGCCTCCGCGGGGCCGCCTCCGCAGACGCCTCCGCCGGTGGGTAGCGGGGTCCCCTGGGCCGGGCGGGGCGTGGGGGCCCCCGGGGCTTTCCGGCTGCCGGGCGCCTTCTCCCGCCGCTCTCCCTCCCTCCCGCAGGCTTCTTCTCCCGGCGCGGACGGAGCCTCCTCAGCTGCGCGGCCGGCGGGGTCTTCCTGGCCGCTTGCCTGCTGGACATCGTGCCGGACTCGCTGGACGACCTCCGCCAGGAGATGCGGCGCAGGAGCCTCTCGGTACCCGCGATGGGCCGGCGGGCGGGGGGCCCAGGAAGGAGGGGACCCGGGAAGGGGCACCCCGAGGGCAGGAGGCCGGGCCGGGCGCTTCCCAGGCGGCGGGGCCGGGGCCAGGGCGAGTCAGGGGCAGGTGACCCCGGCGCGGAGCCTCCACAGCGCGTGCTCTGAGTCACCACCGCGGGTGGCGGGAGGGGGCTTCTGGCCGCGGGAACCGGGGTCGCTTGGCCTCCCAGCCGCGGCGGGAGCGCGCCGGCCTTCTGGCGTCCCGGCCTCTGGAGCCCCTGCGCCCTGCCCCTGGGCCTGCGGTGGGGGGGTCCCCTCCTCCTCGGACCCCGCCCGCTATTCTGGCTAAACTTAGGTCACCAGGAGCCGCCGGGGCTTGGGAACCTCGCTTTGGGGGACTGGGACTCCCGTTCACACGGCGTGGCTGGGAGCGGTGCTCTGGAAAGGGGCCTTTCCCCGTCTTTGCCTGCGGCCCGAGGCAGCCCGGCTGTGGGCAGAAAGGCTCTGGGGCCCCGGGGCCTCTGGCTCGCTTTCCCTGCCGCTTTTACCAGGGGGCAGGAGTGGCCGTGGGGCAGGCGGGTTTGGTGGTGGGCATGGAGTGGGCTCCCGAGTCACCCTGATGGCGGTGCTCCCATTTCCTGCCCCACAGCTGGACTTCCCGGTGCCGGAGCTGGTCCTGGCGCTGGGCTTCCTGCTCATCCTCGTCCTGGAGCACGTCATCTTGGACTGCAGCGAGCCACAGAGGGACGACCACCACGACGACGCCTCCCTCCCGCTCCTGCCCAGCCCCCCACAGCACCCACACCCGGAGGGGGCCGGCCAGGGGTGGGGGTCCGAAGCCCCCTCGTCCTTCCGGGCTCTGGTGCTGACCCTCTCGCTCTCCTTCCACTCGGTCTTTGAGGGGCTGGCGGTGGGCCTGCAGGAGACAGCGGCCAAAGTCCTGCAGCTGACCGTGGCCATCCTGCTCCACAAGTCCGTCATTGCGCTCAGCCTAGCCCTCCTGCTGCTCCAGAGCCGCCTCCCCCTGCGCTGGCTCGTGGCCTCGCTGGCCACCTTTGTGCTCATGTCCCCACTAGGGGTGGGCCTGGGCATCCTGGTGACCCACAGGTCTGCATCAGAGGGCGGTGGCGGCGACACGGCCCGGAGCGTGCTAGAAGGAGTCGCTGCCGGGACCTTCATGTACATCACCTTCCTGGAGATCCTGCCCCACGAGCTGAACTCTTCTGCCGACCGGCTACCCAAAGTCCTGGCGGTGCTCTTGGGCTTCTCCGGGATGGCTGCCCTGCGCTTCCTGGGCTGAGGACGGCTACCGCTTGTGTGTGTGGGGGTACCTCTGTGGAGATGAGACAAGGCGGTGCTGCTTTCCTTATTGGCACGAAGGGCTTGAACAGTGCTTGCCTCGCTTTGCAACTGGGGGCTGGTCGGTTGTGCCTTTGAATGTTTTTATTAAAAGTCTCTCTTTGTTACAGTTGTTTGGCACTAAGTGGTGTGGTTTTTTCTGGTTCTTATTTGCTCTCATCATGCGGTGTGGACAAGAAGCTTTTGTTGGACCTTGGTCAGATGATAAGAAATCTTGGTCTTCCCTTCCGTCCTGTATTCCTACTGAAGTTTGTCTAAAGGCTGCCCAGTCAGCTAGCAAGTGGACGCGGGTGGGGAATTTGTGAAGGCATCTCCTTGCCTACACACAGCCCCAGGTATAGCTGAAGTGCCCCCCCTTGGTAAAAAAAATAAAATACAGGAATGCGAGAGCCAGCATGGTGTGTAGTTGTTGGCCTAGGACAAGACTAGGGTTTTAATCCCTGCTTGCCCATGGAAACCCATTGGGTGATCTTGGGCAAGTCAGACATTCTCAGCCTCAGAGGAAGGCAAAGAAACCCGCTCTGAACAAATCTTGGCAAGAAAACCCCGGGATGGGTTTGCTTTAAGATCGCCATACGTCAGAAACAACTTGAAAGCACACAACAGCAACAAATATGTCAGCCTGGTCTTGTGGCAGCTCTCTAAGGTCTTTTCTTCTTTCTAGCCTTGACATGCAAAATAGCTGCTCTATCACTGAACTCTCTCCCTGGCACCCTTGAGATGTCAAAAGATATTAATCCTTTTGCCCTGTCCATCAAGGTGAGAGTAATATAAGAAGTGCTGGTACTCAGAAGGTATTCTGTTTGCCTTGAGAAAATGCAAGGAGTGGCTGCAGCATTTTGCAACGGTATACGGCAAACAGGAGGGGCAACTTCCTCTCCTGCTGTAAAAGCTTGCATCCTTTCCAGTGGGACCACTAGCAAGGCAAAGCCAAGACACCAGATGAGTGAGCCAAGGGGGGTGGGTTAGGGTTAGGACTACAGAGAGGTCCTTTGCATGCTTCTCCAGGCCACGGGCTCCGCATGCCAGGAAGGAAGAGGCCTAGCAATACTGGCAAATATAGTAAGTTGGGTGCAGTGAGTTGGCAACTGTGTGTTGTGATTTTTCTCAAATTGGACTCTGCCCAGTGTGTGGGAATCTGTAGGCTTGAAGCGTTCCTCCTTTTTGGCTGAAGGGAAGCTCAATGTGGAGAGCTTGGATTTTAGGAGATACTATGATCCTCCTCCGCCTTCCCATAAGAATTGACACTTATCCCACATTCAGGCAGAATGAAAGCTGAGATTGGTTCTATTTCCTTGGGCACAGCACAGGAAGTGTGTGTCTGATGGTGGTGGGATAGAAACACCACATAGGAATAACAATTGCGTTGGTGTTTCTATAGGGCTTATCAGTGCCAACTGGACATGTGCTTTCTGCAACCGGGCTTGTTTATCTCGGATTGGCCTTTTCAATCATCAGCGAGCTTGCGAAAAGCGCGGGATGAGGCCTTCCTGAAACTTCAATTGCAAAGAAGAGCCAGAGATCAGTGCCAAAGCACTCCCTAAGGCGGTTTCCAATGTGTGTTAGCTCATTGCCCCAACAAGCCAGGTAGTCATTTAACCGACCTACAGAAGGATGGAAGGCTGAGTCAACCTTGGCGCCATTGGGACAGAACTCACAACCTTGTGGCGGCAGCGCCAGCATTTAACCCCTGCGCCACCAGGCTCCTGGTGATATGGATACCCTGTGTGCAGCAACAAATCATGGACCATACTCCCTTTTTATAAAACAGACGTAAATTTTAAGTATTCCAGATGGTGGTTCAGTGGGTGCACACACACACACACACACACACACAGACCGGTCAGCAAATTGTTGTTTATTTGCTTGGTCACTGGATGTTTACAGCCTGGTGTAGCGCCAGAATAATGATATTTTTAAAGTATGTTTTAATCTCTGAACTATCTAATTGTATTTTAAGGGGTGGGTGGGATTGAGAGTTTTGGATGTATATTTTAAAGGTTGTAAGCCGCCCGATTGCGTTTTGTAGAGGGGCGGGATATAAATAAAACATACTGGTGGGCTCTGGCGAGCAGGGTCCGACTCCCCTTTGCTCAGCCAGGGCGGCCCCTGGGTGGCCTTGGGAAGCGACACTCGGTCGCCCCGGGGCTGCTGGTCCCTCCAGGCGCTGTACTACAACTCCCACAATCCCCCAGCAGGCCACCCTCTGCTGGGGCTTCTGGGAGTCGGAGTCCGACGGCGAGGGGCGGGGCGCTGCGTGCGACGGGGTTTCCCCGAGGGCCGCCGCCCCGCCCCGGCCCTTGAGGCGTCGCCATGGCGACGGGCGAGCCCCGCCCCTCCGCCCTCCCTCACTAGCTCGGCTCCCCCTATTGGGCGGCGTCCTCAGGCGCCAGCCAATGAGCGCGTGCCACACTGCAGATCCGGCCTCTCTCCCGGAGGAGGCGGGACTTCCGGCCGCTCTTTAGCTTCCCGCTGCGGCGAGCGCCACAGAAAGCGAAAGCCGCCTCCGCCTCGGTCCCTCGCCCTCCGCCGCCGCCGCCGCGTCCTCGCTCCCCGCCCGAGAGGCTCCCATGGAGGCGCCGCCGCTGCTGCTGCTCCTGCTGCTGGTGGCCCTGGTTCCCCGGCCGGGCCGCGCCTCCGACGTGATCGAGCTCAGCGACGACGACTTCGATAGCGGCCTGGCCGACCGCACCGTCGCCCTCGTCGAGTTCTACGCGCCCTGGTGGGTCCCCAGGGAGGGAGGGAGGGAGGGAGGGAGGGGTCCGCGCTCGGAAACACCCACCCACCCACCACACGGACCCGGCGGGCGGGCGGTGGCTGCCTCCCGTTGTTAGCCGGGCGGCGGCCTCCTCCTCGTCCCCGCGCGGGAGGGCGGCTTCCTGAGGCTTTTTCGGCCCTGTGGCCTCGCGGGCGGGAAGGCCAGGAGTCTCTGGGCAGGAGCGGGGCTCCGGAACTCCAACCCCCGGCATGCATCGGGGCGGCTGCCCGGTGGGCGGAGCCTCGCCGCCGTGGCTGCTCCGGAGTGGCCGCTCGCCGGCGGGGGCCGAGGCCGGCCATTGGCCAGGAAGGGTCGCGGGGCGGGGCTGGGCTGGCGGCCGCTCTCCCTCCCCGCCCAGGTAGGACCGCGGAGGTGAAGGGGAGGGCGGGTGGCTGCGTGCAGGGTGCGTGCAGCATTTCATCTATTCACTGTAGTTATTAGCTATTTGTGCCCCGCTCTTCAGCCACCAGGCGATCAGAGCGGCGGCATATAAATGTTCTAAGCAATCGCAATTGACGCTCCCACACCGCGCGCAGCCGTTTCCAACGGCGTGGTTTGTGTTGCCTCTGAGGGCCCGGCTTCTTGCTCTCAAGTCACTCTGCATTCAGGCAGACTGAGTCGCCTTGGTTTTAGCACTGACGTCGCTGATAGCAGCTGTCTGGAGGAGAACTCTGCTTGCTGAAGGGGGCCTGGGAGAAACCTCCGGAGGAGGCCTCACTTGCACACAGAGGGCGGACGCCCTGCCCTGCCCAGCCCGCTTTGCCCCCTTTGGAAGCAGCGGCCTCCCCTTGCTGTTCACACGCATTGGCTGGCTGCCTTAGAGGCCTGAATGGAGCTGCTGGAGAGGAATCTAGGGAGCGGCCCTTACTCTGAGTCTGTTCGGTCCCGCTTGGTACTGCTGTCTCTGACTGGCAACAACAGCGGCTGGCCAGGGGTTCAGGCAGCTCTGGCTTGTGGTGGCCTCCCATCCAAGCCTCCACCATGCCAGACCTTGCTTAGGCTCTGAAGAGACCTTGGGCCAGCAGCAACCTGCCGTGGAGGAATGGAGAGAGCAGTGGCGTAGGAGCAATGCATCATGATGTGCTTTCTCTCATAGGTGCGGCCACTGCAAGCGCCTTGCCCCAGAGTACGAGTCAGCTGCTACCAGGCTGAAAGGAATTGTTCCACTTGTGAAGGTTGGTGTTGTTGCACTGTATTCCCACGTGGATGGCACCTTCAGATAGGAGGCTTTGTGCCCGTGCATCCATTGCATGGCTCATGATAGCTGGGTGCCTTTCCTTGTCCCAGCACCCAGTGTCTGGTGGAGTTACACCAGAGCTCAGGTGAGAATAAGCCTTGCAGCTGCGCTCGCCATCCTCCTGTTCTGTTTCCTCGGCTGTAGAGAGAGAAGAAGCAGCACATTGAGACATGCAGCCAAGCTGGTGCCTGTCTTTGGGTTCACTCAGGCTCTTCAGAGATGCTCTTTCTCCTTTTGTTGGAAAGTGAAAGATGAGATACTGTGCACTTTTGCTGTTGAATGTTTTTGTCAGGCATACTAGGTATGTTGCTGAAATCAAGCGTTTTAGGTACCAGTCTGGTAAAGATTTGTGTGCATCTTTTTTCAGGTTGACTGTACAGCAAATTCAAACACATGTAACAAGTATGGCGTGAGTGGCTACCCAACTCTCAAGATCTTCAGGAATGGGGAGGAGTCGGGGACATACGATGGGCCAAGAACAGCTGGTGAGACTGAGGGCTGCAGAGCCTGGTTTGTGCTTTGTGTTCTCTGAGGGGTCCAGATTGGACTTGAGAGCTATACTCGGCTGCAGCTCCATCCCAGGGTTCAATGGGATACCCTTTTAAAGGACACTGCATGCGTAGAGCACTTTGTAAAGGGATCTGGGCAGCGGGGGGGGGGGCTTGTGGCCCAAAGGTTTCACCTGTCTCTAATCATGCCCCACCTTTCTCCCAAGATGGAATTGTGAGCCATCTCAAGAAACAGGCTGGCCCTGCCTCAGTTGCTCTACGCTCCGATACCTTTGAGAAATTCATCAGTGAGAAGGATGCTGCTGTGGTGGGTAAGTAGCATGAAGGAGTCTGTTTCGACTTCTGGAATTAGAGACCGTTGCTTAGGGCTCAGGCAGCTGTGAGCCTTGTGGTGAGCTGTAGCCTTGCCTCTTCCAATCAGGGGTGCTTTACTTACCCTCATGTGGCTTCCAGAAGTGCAGGTGTGAGGTGCACTGGCTGCTTCCAGGCCTGGAAGGAAAGGAGTCTGCCTTCTCTGAGTCTGATTGTTGAGGGTCCATCTAGTCCAATGTTGGCAGCCATGGCTCTGCAGGGTTGGGCCTGACCCTGCTATGCCTGGTGTGCTTTCAGGCTGGCCCATGTTAGGAAATTCAGAGTTTTCTGGGTGTATTCCTTGCGTAGGTTTGGAGACCGATCCTCCACTTGCTAGTGGCTTGCTGGCCGTAGCAGGTAAAACTATCAGGGCAATAGCTGAATGATATCTCTTGTTCCTTTCTAACCCAACCCCAAATTTCTCTTGTGATGTTTTGCAGGCTTTTTCAAGGAGCTCTTTGGGGATGCTCACTCAGAGTTCATGAAAGCAGCAAGCAACTTGCGGGACCATTACCGTTTTGGGCACACTAGTGATGAAGCGCTGATCAAGAAGTATGAACCAGATGGCGAGTAAGTGTTCAGCATCCTTCCTCAGATCCCTCAGTTGTTCTCACCAAAATACTGGAGAAACACACGTTTCCTAGTCTATTTTCTGGTTATTGCCCCCCACCCCCCGTTTTCTGTGGTTTCACAGTTTCTCCACCCACATGGCAAATTCTTCCCTTGCAGTGCCACCGTGACAGCCCCCCCACTAATCTCTGTTGAAAAGAGGGCCATGCCGATGATGTTACTAGCGTTCTTACTTTAGGCTTTTGGACTTGAGCTTTTACCACGTTTGGGCCACCTACAGGGCAGGGCTCCCTAGGACAGCCAGACCTTGCTGTGGGCAGCTGGTCTTGCAGGAGGATGGGCAACAATCTTGGGCAACCTCAGTGTGAGTGCCTGGATCTCTTGCAGATTGGCTTTGGCTTGTTTATCCTGCTGCCTGAAGGGAGCAGGCAAGTCAGAGCTTGAGGCACCCTCAATTAGCTTTTCCTGAGGGAACTGGTTAAGCCACCTGCCTGCTTATTGGAGGGGAGGCTGACGTGGAAAGAGGCATTGAGCCTTGTTTGAGCAAAACCAGCCCAGTGTAGTCATTTTGAGCATCTGACTAGGACTCCCGGAGACCAGGGTGTGGATCCTGCTCAGCCACAGAGACGTGTTGGGTGACCTTGGGCAAGTTACACTCAGCCTGCTCTGAAGGAGCTTGGCCAAAAAATCCCTGTTCTTTTGAGGCAGTATAGTGTAGTGGTTTGGGTTTTGGACTAGGACTCCCAAGAGACTACAGTTCCAATCCTCCTTCAACCACATAAACCTTCTGGGTGGCGTAAAGCAAGCCACACTCTCTCAGTCTTTGAGAAAACTCTTCTGAATAAATCTTGCCCAGAAAACCCCGTGATGCATTTGCATTGGGTTGCAACTAAAGACACACCGCGGCTGGTGCCTTGCCCACTCCTCAACTGCAATGCCCAACTTTTTCCAGGGGGATCTTCCTCTTCCGTCCTC
Source organism: Gambelia wislizenii (assembly GCA_030847615.1). Classification (NCBI taxonomy): domain Eukaryota; kingdom Metazoa; phylum Chordata; class Lepidosauria; order Squamata; family Crotaphytidae; genus Gambelia; species Gambelia wislizenii. Next base: position 309,501 of record JAUMIR010000009.1, read on the forward strand.
CGCACCTGGCAAACAAATTTGAGGACAACTCCGTGCGATACACAGAGGAGAAGATTACCACTGGCAAGATCAAGAAGTTTCTCCAGGAGAACATGTGAGCGCTGCGGCTGCTCTCCTGGGGGCGGGGGGGGGGGGTGTCTGTACACAGGCAGGCTCCTCTGTGGTGGGATCTATGTGCTAAAAAGGGCCTGGGGCTCCTCTTGTGCTTTAGATTCGGCCTCTGCCCACACATGACTGAAGACAACAAAGAGCTGATCCAGGGGAAGGACTTGCTGGTGGCTTATTACGATGTGGACTATGAAAAGAATCCCAAAGGTTCAAATTACTGGCGCAACAGGTAGGTTCCCTCTCTGTGCCCAGAAGATAACAAGAACAGAAGCCTTGAAACGTGGGAAACAGCGCTGTTGTTATTTCTTGAATTTTATATCCCGCCTTTCCCTGAGATGGGATTAAAGACAGCTTAAAATAATGTTTAAAAATTAAGCTAAAACAATTTATATTTAAAAGGAATTAAAAACCATATTATTTTAAAAAACATGATTAAAAATAGCTAAACACTAAAACATATTTAAAACACAATTTCCAGTAAAAGGTTGAAAACAGCACGTGGAAAGGGCAGGATTTCTCCAGTTGCCCCAGTTAGTGTCTGCAGAGCTGCCTGGTCCCAGAATCAGGCTCCAGTAGCATCTGAGCAGAGGGATTCCCAGTGAGGCAACCTGCTGGGATTCCTCAATCATTGCTTGACCAGAGGGAGGTCCCCTCGCACAAGAGAAGCTCTGAGACCTTTGTGATTTCCATCAAATGTCAGCTATGGTTCTCAGCCTGGGAGCCTCTCTGCCCCCTGGTGGCACCGCTGGGTTGCTGCAGCTCCCTTGTTCTGCTAACAGTGGGTGTTCTGAGTGCTGACGCTGAAGGCCCTGAGTTCTCTAACGTTAAGGGTGGCTGAACTCCCCCAGCCTGGGCAGATGACTTTCTTGGCCCTCTTGCTTGGGCTGTCTAAAGGCATTGTTTTCTGCAGGGTGATGAAGGTGGCCCGGAGTTTCCTGGATGCTGGAAACAAGCTCAACTTTGCTGTTGCTAGCCGGAAGACCTTTGGCCATGAGCTCTCTGAGTTTGGCTTGGATAGCTCCAGTAGCGACATTCCTGTTGTCGCCATCAGGACTGCCAAGGGAGAGAAATATGTCATGCAAGAGGAATTCTCGTAAGTTCGCAGCATTTGCCTTCCTTCCCCTCAGTTCAGCTGCTGGGCACGTCTGCCTGATTGCAGGAGCACGCTGGCTAAAACTGTTCTCTTGTCTGGTGTGCAGCCGTGATGGGAAAGCTTTGGAGAGATTTCTTCAGGATTATTTTGATGGGAACCTGAAAAGATACCTGAAATCTGAGCCCATTCCAGAGAATAATGAGGGGCCTGTAAAGGTAAGAGCTGCCCCCCTTGGGCATTCCCCAAAATGAGGGCCTGTAGCTAATCAGGACCTCTAGGAAGGACAAACTGCATCATTCAAAAACAACAATTTCCTTCCTAGTTCTTGCTGAGTATCCTGTAGTTTCAATAGGGTTCATCTTGTGCCATTCGTTATGTGTGGCAGCAAAATGTGTGTTTGTAATCAATAGAAACATAAATGTCCTGGCAGGTTGAAGAGAGTAGAAAGACCTGCAGCAATGCCAAGGTTTCTGTACCTGTGTGGAGATCTTAAAGGGGGAGAGGTGGGCAATTGCATGTAGAAAGGCAATAGTCCTTATTATAATCGGTGAAGACATTGCTCAATTGCAACTCCCAGTGTTCTTCACCAGTGCCTATGTTGTCTTAAGGCTGCTGGGAGTTGTAGTCCAAAGACATCTGGAGGACTGCATGGTTCCCACTTCTTTCTTGGTCCTGCTTGGTTGGTGTTTTGTTTTTCTTTGTTTTTTACCCTGTGCGTTCTCTTTCCAGGTGGTTGTGGCTGAGAACTTTGATGAGATTGTCAATGCGGAAGACAAGGATGTCCTCGTGGAGTTCTACGCACCTTGGTGTGGCCACTGCAAGAACCTGGAGCCCAAGTACAAGGAGCTGGGGGAGAAGGTAGGCCTGGTTGGGGGAGGGCCTAGCTACAGAAGAGGGCTGCTTCCATCAGCATTGCCAGAGTTTGGCTGGCGAAGGATGGGAGCAGGTGGGCAAGAACGGCTCTTGCCTGTGGTGGAGCTGCCTGCCAGGCCCATGCTCCTTCCTGGATGTGGAGCAGCATCATGAGGACTTGAAACGTTGCCTCTTTCGTACTGCTGCCCAGGGTAACTGTTGCCTGGCTTGCCTCCCAACAGCTCAGCAAAGACCCCAACATCGTCATCGCCAAGATGGATGCCACAGCCAATGATGTGCCTTCTCCCTACGAAGTCCGAGGGTAAGGTGGACCCTGCCTACCTTGTAGGCCTACCCTTTGCCTTCCCTCTTTTAGTCCGTGTATTCATGGGTGCAGGAAGCATTGGGGTTTGTATGAACTTCTGGAGCTTGGCTTTTAGCCTCTGCCTGTACATTGTCACCTTGAAGAACAGCGCTCTTGAGGCCCACAGCATAAAGCGTCCTTCCTGTTTTCCTGTGGAATGATGTTAGCGGCCCCTGTGCTGAACTTGTTTAGCTGACTCTTCTGTCTTTATTGGCAGGTTCCCCACAATTTATTTTTCTCCTGTGGGTAGCAAGCAGAATCCAAAGAAATATGAAGTAAGTCTTGTGCTGGTCCTGGTTTACAAGAGCAGGATTACAAGTAGCTCTTTTGCCTGAATTGGTAATGGGAACTGTGAGGCCCTGTGGATGCTGTTGGATGGCAATTCACAGCATCCCTCATTATTGGCTCATCAGGCTGCTGGGAGTTGCAGTCCTGGAGGGTTTCACTTTCTAAGTTGTGGCCTCTGGTGCAGTAAGATCACTCTCCCCCTAATTAGCCTAAAATGTGGTGGTGGTGGCACTGATTGGAAGGGCAAAGGTGGGAGGGGTGGCAGGTGGTAGTCTGGTAGTAGACGTACATGTGAGCCCATCGTCTCTGTTGCCTTGGCAGGGGGGCCGTGAAGTGAGCGACTTCATCAGCTACTTGAAGCGGGAGGCCACGTACCCACCCATCCTGCAAGAGGATGAGAAGCCGAAGAAGAAGAAGAAGGCCCCCAAGGAAGATCTGTGAGAGGGGCCTGGCCATGATTGTCACCTTGCCTGCAGAGGAGCCCAGTGGCGACTGCGCATGGAGGCTGGGGCCCTCGCGTGCAGCTGCCGTCCTTGGAAAGCAAAGAAGCCACTGAGAGGCGGGCAGAGGAGAGCCTAGTGCCAGCGGCGCTGCCACCACCGCTGCGTGATTTCCTGCCCCCTCACCTCTTAGCTGCACTTGCTGTGGATGCCCTGGACTGGTTAATGTTTGTGGGTGGGTGGGGGGCTTGTTTTCTAATTTTTTTGTACATTTTGAGAAGTGACTCAATAAATTACCCCTTAGGCCCCCACTTGCTTTTGTGTAATGGTGGGAGCAGTTATGCACATGTTGGTGTGCAGGTGTGTGCACACATACACACACCAAAGACATCCCCTGCCTGCTAGCCATGGAAGGGGTGCAGGTGTGGCCTGTTTTGGCATCAGATGTTGCTGCTCTGTGTCCGCTTCCTTGAATTTTTCCAATTCTGATCCAGGGAGGGAAGATTCATTACCCCAGTTTGCATGCAGCCAGCTTGGGAGGTGGGGTTTTGCAGTCTGTGAAGTCAGGGCTGTAAGATCTGGTCGTGGCACACCAGAGGTGGGGAGAGTTGGGAAAAGAGGGGCTGATTCTCTGTTAGCACAAGCCCTTAGCCCACTTCTGGGGTGGGCCTCCCCACAGCTTCCAGCTTGAACCTTCATGCTGGGACTTGAATGTTGCCCTTGCAGACAGGGAGGCCCCACCCCTCCTTTCTCAAAAACTGCTTTCCATTGGGACCCCCTGGGCACCCCCTACCCTTTCTCACCCTGTGTTGGAGCAGCGGACCAGATCCGAGGCTGACGTTCTGCCCAGCCCTGACGTACAACTAATCCATGGCACACAAAGTGACTTTCTTTTAATTTATTTTTATTAAACATAAATGTGAGATATATACGTATATAGAGCTAACAAAACTTACCCACTACATTACTTCCCCACTTGGCTGAAGGTTAAAATTAGAAAAAATGCAGTGCTTATAAATGCTATCCCATCAATCCTGCTAAGTAGATGTACCTGCTATTTCAAAAATGCCAATGCCATTACATTTCCCCGTTGTTTTAAAAAATGTGTAAACGTATCTCATTCCTTCTTTAAAATCTTTAAGGATTTTTCCTTGATCAGCATTGCGCTCTTCCATCTTCTAGCATAGAGACGTTTAGCTGCTGCAATCCTATATTGAAGAATTCTTCCATACTTTCTCTCAAGCTGCTCGTCCAGCTTTCCCAACAAATAACATTCTGGTCCTTTATTTTTTAAATATCCTATATTGATCCATTGGAGTCCGAAATCTCTTGGTTAATTCACTTGACCACCACATGTGGATCAGGGGCTGTCCTCACACCTGCAGCAAAACAGTTCTGGCTGTGCTCTGGAATGCTACTTTTCTTTTCAGGATGTGTCCAAAGAGACAGGAGGCCAGGACTTTCTTGTCTGGATCTTCCTGCAGTCAGGGGAAGGAGGACTGCTGCAAATACCCACCACACAGAAACTACCCCCCAACTGCAGAGAAACAAACAGATGGCAGGGCTTGGGGGGTCCTTTTTCCTTCCCGCTGAATCCCATTCGCAAACCTCCCTGCAGGTTGGTGGGCTGGTTGGGCTGTTCCTCCTGTTCTTAGCACTCCGCCCTCAGCTCTGTTGAAACCTCCTCTCTTGTCCCCGTTCCTCCCTTTTCTGCCCCTGCAGGGGAAGGGAACACCTTGCTCCAGTGCCCCTTGAGGCTGAGGGTCCCCAGCATGTAGAGGAACGTTGCCTAAAATCAGTGTTCGTGCAGGGCTGTGCCTGTGTTGTGTTCTGTCTCATGGCCCAGCTGGGAGAGCCAGTGGCAGAAACAGCTCGACATTTTCACCAGAAGCCTGGATGGGCAGTTTGCCTGCCTGAGCAATCCTGGGCCTGGATGGAACAATACTTGGGTGAACGGCATTCATTTCCTCCTATTTGCTGTCATCTCTGCTTCACTGACCCTCTGGATGAGAGACTGCCGAGATGCTCATCATCCACACCCTTGCTCAGGTCTTACAAGCTCAGGGCAGCAGCTGAGCCTTCCTTGACTGAATCAATCCACCCATAATGCACTCTACCTCTTTCTGCTGCCTTGCACATTACCAAGCACTCGTTTTTTTCCAATGAGTTTTCTCTTGGATTCATTGATATCTTTTGGGCAGTCCATAGTATCTGTACTAGTCTCTTCCAGCACCACATTTCAAATGAGTTGATTTCCTTCTGTCAGCTTTCTCTGCTGTCCAGATGTACAGATGTTCACTTCACGCCTATAGATAGAAATCGGAAAGACTGTGACATGGATGGTCCTTACTTTAGCATTTGCTTGCTTGCTTGCTTGTTTAGAGCATTTGTGCACCCCTCTTCAGCCAAAAGGTCTCCAGGAACAGCTTATAAATTGTTAATTTGACAGTTGCTGGTCCTCAGGTACTGGCATGTAGGAGCCAACATAGAGACTGGCAGTATTCTGGGGAGAAGAGCCTATCTCCTCTTGACCAGGTGATCTGAGGGGCATGGAGGGAGCAGTTCATGCCAAGGACAAGAAGAAGCTGTGAGTTTGAGGCCACATAAAACTGGTTCTTAATGGCCCTGCATCTCCAAGGTCAGGGTCTGGGATGATTGGTACTGATGCCAAGGGCCAACCATCAATGATGTTGACTGCAGGTTTCATGGAAATCCATTGGATCTGATTCCGTTGCACAAATTCATCCATCATTCAGGAAAGAGGCCCCTGAGTGTGCCAGGGCCTTGGTTTGAACACTGGAGCAACTGTCACAGTCTAGAGTCACCTTTAGGAGCACTAGGCCTTGGGGGCTCCTTCTAGCTCTGGGCCAGGGCGGTTCTCAAAGGCACAGGTTGTTTCACTTGGACAGGTCAGGCCTTGGTAAAGAAAAAGCAGAGACAAAGACCTGCCTGATGCCAGCAGTTCTTTTCTTCTACTCTTAAGTTGTGGCTGTGCCCCTCCCAGCTGCATGGGCTCTTCATTCTGGGGGTCCAGATAACCGGGGAGCTGGAGTGCAGGTTGAACAGCATTTGGCCCCTGTGGTGCTGCAGAGTGAAATGGGGGACAACAGCTCTCCAGATGACCATTGGCCTTCAGGCATAACTCAACCAGGGCCTTAAGGGTGCCCAAACACTCCACTCTGGTCAATTGGCCAGTGATTTCATCTGCCAGACCCTCCTGGAACAGGTCCAGAAAACACAAGGAGTAGCTGTGGCCCAGACGTGAAACAGTCCAGAGGCCATAAATCCAGCAGCAGCAACTAGAAAAGCCAAGCACTCACGAGGAGGACTGAGGTTGTTCTCCATAAGGTAGCCAGTGTTCGTAACTGCCTTTTGTAGGGGGCATGTCCAGCCAACACTCAGATGGCAGGTCGTGTTTAGGGAGAGGGCTCCATAGCTGATTGCAGTCTCTCACTTCTTCTGCAGGGAATGGTCCGGGACAGACACCTAAACCTCTGCCTTGCTTTAGGACTTAAACAGTATTTTTTAAAAAGCACAATCTCTCACGGAACCCCTAGAGACCGCACAAGGAACCCTGGTTGAGAAACCCTGTTCTGTACAATCAAAAGCTTTGCTGTAGCCTATGAAGAACAGATTGATTTTCTGCTGAAATTCTTTGGTGCACTCCATTAACCAATATATGTTTGCAATATGACCTCTAGTGCCCCTTTGCTCAACGTACCCTAGATATCTGGCATTTCTTGCTCTATTTATGGTAAAAGTTTGGGAAATCTTGAAAATCATAGAATCTTAATAGTTGGAAGGGACCACAGAAGCCATCTAGTCCAGCCCCATTCTGCCATGCAGGAATATACAACTGAAACACTCCTAAAAGATGTGCATCCAATCTCTGTGTGATGTACTCAGAACACAAACTCAGGGTTCTTCAATAAAACTCTTTATTGGAAGAGTAGCTTGTGTAAGGAACCATTGCAAAGCTGCTACTGAAGTAAATGTAAACTATCCAGAGATAATAAGGCATCAAGCGTGAGAACAGACACGGGGGAGCAAAAGTAGCTGGGGAGCGTGGCCTTGAGTTCCCGGTAGGACTTGCGTTACCATGCCAACCAGGAGGCCTGGCTCACTTCTCAGGCATTCCAAAATCCTGAGAAAATACTAGCTACATGTCAGGGCCTCCATGAATTCCACTCCAATGCCCAGAATTCAGGGATGAGCCTGACATACTGCCCCCCTGAAGACCAACCCTCCCCCTTTCTCAGCCCGGCTTATCGGGAAAGCGGGCATGAAACTTTCGCAATAAGCGTTTGGCATTGATATGCTCAGAAGCAACCCACTCTGCATGGCCCAAAGGCAGGTGTTTCCACTTTACCAAATACTGTAACCCTCCCCGGTGAAGTCTAGAGTCCAGAATCTCAGAAATTTCAAAATGTTGGTCTTGATCCACCAGGATCGGCTGAGGAGCAGGTTCTGGAGCCGGGTGGTGTTTGTCCGGAGGGCTCACGGGCTTGAGCAGGCTGGAATGAAACACAGGATGTACATGACGGTACAACTTAGGCAAAGACAGTTCAAAAGCCACAGGATTTATCATCCTAACAACACGAAAAGGTCCGATGTATTTGGCTCCCAACTTTTTTGAGGGTTGGGGACACTTAAGGAATTTGGTGGACAAATAAACCATATCTCCCACTGCATATCTGGGGGAAGGGTCCCGTTTCTGATCAGCATAATGTTTGTAGCGTGCTTTGGCAAAGTCCAAGGCCGAGATTACATGAGGCCACGCATCCCTGACCTTTTGACTCCACTGGGAGACCGAAACGGGGTCAGAGTTGGGAGACCCCTCCAGCAAGGGGAGGGGACCGAAATCATGCCCAGACACAACCTTGAACGGCGAGAGCCCAGTGCTCTGGTGAGTGGCATTATTGTAGGCCACTTCAGCAAAAGGTAGAAGATCAACCCAATCAGATTGTTGGAAATTCACATAGCACCTTAGGTATTGTTCCAGAGTCTGGTTCGTTCCGATTGTCCATCCGATTGGGGATGATGGGAGCTGCTGAGACCAAGCTCCACCCCTAGAAGGTTTGTGAAAGCCTTCCAAAACTGCGAAGTAAATTGTGCCCCCCGATCCGACACAATCTTGGCCGGAATGCCATGAATCCGATAAATATGCTGAATGAACAATTTGGCTAGTTGTAAAGACCTCCAGAGATAGAGTCCACCACCTTCTGGGGCAATCTGTTCCACTGTCGAACAGTTCTACAGTAAAAAAAGTTCTTCCTAATGTTTAGGTGGAATCTCTTTTCTTGTAAATGAACCATTTAGCAACTATCTAATATAACAGCCTATTGCAATGACTTTTTCTTTGCTTTCCCTTTGGCAAACTTACCAATGGAATTATCAAGAGATCTGTTGAGCAAGCTCATCTTCTTACTGAGAACATAATAAGATAGCCCAGCCTTTTCCCATGGTATGTAGATCTAGGCCAGGAGGAGGAAGGGAAACGTGGGGCCCATCTGAATCGGAGCAATGCAGGACAAAATATGGACTTCTATTCAATCATTTGTCACTGAACTAACAAACTTCAAGTGATGCCAGCAAACAAAGGGTGCCTTGTTTTTAAGCAGGACATGTTCAGAGATGAAGTCTGAAGCTGCACACCCTATCTAATAGGAACATTGGATGTGAGAAGCATGAATCATGGAAAGGAAAAACCCATCAAACAAGAAATGGAACAGACAGACACAGCCATCCTTGGTGTGAGCAAGCTAAAGTGAACAGGAATGGGAAGTTTTCAGAAAATTACACCATGTTTTGGTCTGGAAATGACCCAGTGGGTCTCCACACTTATCTAGGCTTCCTGAGGAAGCAGTTTGCTTTAGACTCGCCAGATATGCCCCTCAGCCACTACCTGAAGCCACGTGGAGGTGCCCAAGATATCCACAGGGCCACGTCCATCTGTTTGAAGCAGGAGAGATGGAGCCAGGCACCTGTGAGGCGTCCAGCAGAAGAGAGGCTCCTCCTGCATCTCCCCTGATGGTTCGGCTGAAGCAATCTGTGCCTGGGGAGTGGCTGTCAAGGGAGAAAGCAGCAGCAACTTTTCTCCACATCACCTGTGTCAGAAATGGACTGGCACTTTCTCAAGGATGGACATGGGGCCCCAAAGCCCATGAGGCCTGGCACAGTCCTTGTTTTTGGCCTCGGGCTATTCTCCAGACAGGTCTCCTGAACCAGGCTGCATGGGGTCTTGGCCTGCCTTCCACCGCCCAAGAGGACTTTCTGAAGTTGCCATCAGGGAAGGGCCTTGCTTCTGGAAGCCTCCCTTGGAAGGTGACCAAAGTAGCTGCCCCTCCTCCCAAAGGTGGTCGGCCTGCTGCCCCCCCCCCACTTGGCCTCTTCTCCCCCTGCTGTTTTAAGTTGGCTCCAAGGAGCAAGATGATGGCATCTCTCCAGCTGCATGAGGGGAAGAAGCCTCTGCCCCCTTTCCCCCGCCACTCTGTACTGCACCAGGACCTGCCCCATGCCAGCCCAGGATAACTGGCCACGTGCCTCCGCTCGCTAAACCTATTAGAGCTCAGGGCATTAAGCCCTAATCTGCAGGCAGAGGGAGGGAAGGAAGCTCCAGCATCTCTTAAGAACAGCCCTACAAGGGTAAGCTTGTTCCTGGGCAGTTGGCTAGCGGAGGATCTTGCAGGGAGAAAGGGGGAGGGGAGGCCCTCTCTTGTGCATAGCCTGCCCTCAGGAAAGAGAGGGAGAGAAACAAGCCCCCAGACCAGGCCACGGGTGCCCTCAGCCACCATTCTGCCCCCACAGAGGCCAGCTGGATGCCTGTGGGAAGCTCACAGAGCAGGACAGGCGTTTGGGAGCACCACCCACCCGTGGGCTGCTCCAGGGACAGGATCAGCACAGAGTCCCTCCGTGGGTTGTTCTTGCTAGCCAGCCCGGAGCCTGGGGCCTCTTCTCTTCTCTTCTGCTGCCTCCTCAGGCTTTTAGGGGTCACAGGAAAGCTAAGAGCCCGTCAACCATGCTTGCCTGTCCCTGAGGAGTCTCTACCACCAGCTTCATCATTTGCAAGCAGCAGAGAAGGCCTAGCATGGAGGACATCCATCTGGGGCTTGCCAGGAGGGCTTGGATTCCTCAAGAGTAGCGGATTTGAAGTGTGGACACTAGCCCAGCATGGGGCAGGGAGCATCAGTTGTTCTTGCTGAAAGCTGTGGGGGAGAGCCTGCCTGCTGGAGGCCCAGAGACTTGGAGAAGAGCGTGAGAGCAGCGTGGGCGTGGGAGGGCTTACTCTAAGCACCCAGCTGAGGCCATAATTGCATTAGCAGCCACTCTATCTGGCCACCCAGCCAGCAGCCAAGGCTTTGTCTGCTGCTGCTGGCCTGGCCTGGCCCTCACACAAGCCACAAGGGGGCCTGATGGTCACTACGGAGGAGGAGGAAATGGAAGAGGACCACCCCCCTAGGTGCTCCTTGGTGCTGGAGGCGCTGCCAGGCCCAGCAGAAGGGAGTGAGTCTGGTGAAGGGCTGGCCTCACCCCTTTCACCACCACGGGAGGAGGAAGAGGAGAAGGAGGGGGGAGTCCAGGGGGCCAGAGGCAGCCCCCACCCAGCCCGGAAAGTCCAGTTCCAGCTGCCCCACATGGCCATCTCGGTGCCTGCCCCACAGCAACAGGAGCGGTCCTTCTACCAGCGTCTGGAGCACTTGCTGGGATCGGCTGGCCATGGAGGCTTCCAGGAGCTGTTGGCCAAGGATGGCTGGGAGGACCTTGTTGGTGAGTGGGGCAGAAGGGGTAACAGAGGGGGCTCTTCTGTGCCCCCCCCCAGCATGGCTTCACTGAGCCGCCTCCCTTTGCCTTCCAGAGGACAAGGGCTTGCGGAAGCGCCTGGTGAGAGGCGGGCAGGGGGAGAGCAGCAGGCCGCAGCCAGGCCAGGAGGTGACCGTCAAGCTGCTTGGCGTCTTGGAGGACTGGAGCCTGGTGGAGAGGGACCCCAAGCTGACCTTTGTCCTGGGCCAAGGGGAGGCCATTCAGGTGAGCGGTGGGTGGGCCGGACAGAGCCTGGTAACAGGGCCTTGGCTCTGGGCAGGGGGGAGAAGGTGGCCCAGGGGTCTCTTGGGATTGTGGACCCCCCTTTCCCGTGTGAGGGAATCAGGGCGGTGTCTGTCCCCTGGCCATTGGCTGGAGGCGGTGAGGTGGGTGCTCTGCCTCCCTCACCCGTGCCCACGCCTCCCACTCAGCATTCCCCCCCCCCCGGAGGAGACCCCCATCTTTCAGCCCGACTTCCACCCTAGAGATGCAGGCCAGTGCAGACCGAAGGGGGCCTCTCCAGGTTCTTTTTGTACCGAAATATTGGTACCGCCTGTGGTGTGAGGTGTGGCTGCAGGAGGAGGAGGCGGTCCCTTGGGGCTCACCTATGACTACCCTCTGCTCCCCCCACCCGTCTCCACAGGCTTTGGAGCTTGGCGTTCCCTCCATGCAGCTGGGAGAAGTGGCCCTTTTCCTGGCTGGCCCAGCCTATGCCTATGGCCGCCTGGGCAGGTAAGGCCTTCAGAGTCCTGCTCAGGTGAGGCTGGGGAGGGGGAAACCGGTGTCCTCAGTGCTGAGGGCAGAATCAGCACCCCCTCCACTTCATGTGTTTTTTCTCCTCCTCCTGGCTGACTCTGCAGGGAGCCTGACATTCCCATGAACGCCATGTTGCTCTATGAGGTGACTGTGCTGAAGGTGCAGGATGGCCCTGATCCTGCGCTCTTGCCAACCCTGGAGCGCCTCAGCCTGGGCAATTGTAAGCGGGAGTGGGGCAACTTCCACTTTGAGCGGGAGGACTACCAGCGGGCCCTCCACTGCTACCAGCAAGCCCTGCGCCTTCTGCTCCTGCCGGGGACAGGTGAGGCACGCTGGTCCCAGGGCGTGGAGAGCGCCATGCTGGGGGGGAGGGGGCACACCCCAAGAGGGGCTGCCTGCGGGGCAAGTTCTGAGGATGGCTAAAACATTTCCAGTTGGGCAAAGGAGAGCAAAGCCGTGCCCCCAAATCTGGGCACAGAGGAGGTAGCTGAGTGCTGACACCCTCCCTGCCAAAGGAGAGGAGTCTAGGTCGGTCCCCAAAGCCTTGCCGTACATCCCAGGGTAGCTTGGCCCCTGAAAGCGGGCGGGGGGGGGGCTGCCTGGCCAGACCTGCTGCCTGAGAGTGAGGCCTCTTCTGCACGGCCCTTCTCCAGGCTGCCAGAGCACAGAGCAGGAGGACGAGGAAGGATGCCGAGAGCTGCGGCTCAAATGCCTCAACAACTGTGCAGCTGCTCAGCTGAAGTTGCAGCTGCCGGAGGAGGCCCTGGCGTCCTGCAACCAGGTGCTGCAGCTGGACCCAGACAATGTCAAGGCGCTCTTCAGGAAAGGCAAGGTAGGGCTGGGGGGTATACGTCTGCGTGGTCCCTCTTCCACAGTATTGGCCCGAGTGAGCCTGGAGGGAGGGAAGGAAGGAAGGAAGGAAGGAAGGAAGGAAGGAAGGAAGGAAGGAAGGAAGGAAGGAACTGTGGGTCGCCAGTGCTGAGGCTGGGATGCATGGAAATCCCGCAGACTGGTGGAGGAGGAGGAACGGGTGGCAGGTGGGGAGAGGGCAGGAGCCAGGGCATCTCCCCCCTGCGACCTCCCTTTCTGCCCTGCAGTTGCTGTCTGATCAGGGAGAGGACCAAGCGGCCATGGCTGTCCTGAAGAGAGCCCTCCTCCTGGAGCCAACCACAAAGGTGAGGGGGCAGTGGCAGAGCACGACGTGGGGCTGCGGGCTGGCCTAGAGGTTTGGGCGCCCTGGAAGAGCTGGCGAGGGGGAAGCGGCCCCTTTCCTGCACCCCCTTCTCCCTGGCAGCAACCTTCCTATTAGGGTACCACGTTCACAGCGCTGGGTGCCTGTGCTGAGAGGCAGTGGGCACCCCAGCCAGCACCCCCTTCGGGGCAGAATGTGCTTACCCTTCGCCCCCCAGGAGGGCTGATGTGCCTCTCTGGCTGCTTTCCAGGCCATCCATGCAGAGCTCTCCAAGCTGGCCAGGAGGCAAGGGGGGCAGAAGGAGCCCCCTGCTCTCTCCAGAGAGGATGCCCCAGCCACTTCTGAGTCGCACCGCCCTCAGGTTTGTTGACTGGGCAAAGGGGTGGGGTGGGGCCCATGGCATAGGTGCCTCCCTCCTGCAGCTCACCACCTTCGTCTTTCTCCTGGGCTGGATGTGGGGAGCTGCTGCTGCTGCTGCTGCCACCAAAGTTGTGGGCCCAGCCTGGATGGACCTTTGGGAGGCTGTGAAGCCCACCTGCGTGCTCTCTCTTGCTCTCCCCTTTGCAGCCAGAGGTTGCTGCCCCACAGCCAAGTTGAACAGTCTGAGCCCTGGGGTGAAGCCCACCACTGCTGAGCAAGGGGACTGCCTTGGTGGAGCCGCAGCGAGGGATACCTGGCTCTCAAAGTCAGAAGGGCTGGTGGGCGCCCAGCAAGGTCCCGGCCCAGCCACCTGCAGCCACCTTCCTTTATGCATTGCTGACTCTGTTCTGGGCTGGGGCCTATTCTGAACTCACTTATGCCCCTTGTACGAGTCACTGTGATCTTCCTGGCAAGCCAAGGACGCTCAGTCTGTCAGCAAGCCTTGGAAATCCTCTTCCTCCCCAGCTGGCGTGTCAAGGGCGTCACTCTGCAGCCTAAGCCTGCTGGGCCACCTTGCCGCTGGGCTGACGGCGGAGAGGAGCAAAACTTTCTGCCTCTTGCATAGATTCCGGTGGTGTTGCCTCACCCTGTTGCAGCCTCCCTTGGCTCTGATAGAGAGTCTCCTCGCTCTGCAAGTTCTCAGCCAAGGACTGGGCTGTTCTTCAGGCCAGAGAAGGGACTGTGGCTTCGGATGTGTCAAGGCTGGGTCCTCTGCAGAAGAAGCGCTGCTCTCCCGTCTCCCGCACCTCCTCTGCCTTTGCATCTGTAATGACACGTGTAGCTGGCTCTGCAGCCGGGGCTAATTGGGGCAGATCTCTGGGACGTTTCCTGGGATGTCCGACAACCAGCTGGCTAAATGTTTTCTCAGCCCCTCATCCTACTACTAACAATAATGATGCCCAAAAGCAATGCAGTGGCTTTGGCTTGGTTATTCTCCCTGCCTTGAATGGCAGCTCCGGGGCAGTGTGGCTCAGTGGCTGAAATGTCCAGCACCTCTTTCCCCTTCTTTCCTTCTGCCGGGGCAGTTGCTCCTGAGCATGGTTGCCTGGAGTGGTTGCCTGAGGAGTGCACAAGGAGGCAAGAGCGGCCCGGGGAGGTTCTGCTGGGAGACCAGCTGCCTCCTCTGCTTTCTTTCGGCCTTCCTCCCTGGGTGGTGCTCCTTGGTGCGCTTGCCCTTCTGCCTCCGCATCAGGCCCTGGTGGGCTACGCACTGGCAACACGTCTCAAGGGACAGGGCAGGGCAGGCAAGAGGACCGCGCACACACACGTTCACATGGGCGTCCTCGTCAAGCAGTTCTGGGAAACAGCTTCTCTTCTGGCCTCACAGGGACCCCCCTCTAAATGCTAACCCTTGAGAGATGCCTGCCCTCCCCACCCCACTTTGGTGGGTGCTTGAAATGTGTGGAAGGGGACAGGGAAGTATTTCTCCCAGGCTTCCCTCAGGACTTGCGGGGTCTTGGTGCCAAGCGGGGGTAGGGGGGTCATGAGGGGGCTGCCTCAGGTTGGCTTAAGTGCCATGAAGGTCAGCAGATGGGTTTGCTATTTCATTTTTTCCTATGATTTATGAAGTTTCCACTGCCTGGCAGGGAGCGGGCGGGGGTCCTTGTGGCCATTCCTGCTTTCTGAAGTGGAAAACAACCCGGCTGCCCCTGAACGTGGCCTCAACCTGTGTGTGTGTGTAGGTGTGTACGTGCACCCGCGCGTGTGTGTTTGGTACTGCCCGTCTGGCCCTTGTGCTCAGCCTCAGGCAGCAATACCTCTTGGGCTGCGGGAAGAGGTTCATCTCAGTTGCTGGTCTCGGGGTCCCCCTTCTGCCCCCCCCCACTTGCGGCAAGGGAATGGAGGCACGGTGTGTGTGTGTGTGTGTGTGTGTGTGTCCAAACAGCCCAACCAGGCCTAGTTCGGGTTCTTAATCCCGGGTTCTGCCCCTTCCCCACGGAACGCATTCATGCCTTCGGCGCTGCTGGATGAGCACGTGTGAATGGCACAACCCAACGCCAATGGAGAGCGGGCGGGGGGAGGGAGAGCCAGACGGGGCAAAATATATTTCTCGGAGTCCAGCGGCATCCTGCGTGGGCGGAACATCTGCAACCTGTTTAAAGGACGGGGGAGCGCCACGCGTCGAGCCTTGGGAGCCGCGAGCAGAAGGGCCGAGAGCCAGAAGGAATCCAAGGGTCATCTAGTCCACCCTCTCCAGCCCCACTGGTGCCCCGAAACCCGGCGGGGCGGCCTTTGCTCCCCCCCGACCCCGCAGCCAATCGCTCGGACTCCCCCCCCCACACCCTCCGGCCGGTCCCAAGGCGGGCGGGCAGAGGGGGAGGCGGGGGCTTCGGGGATCCGGGCTGCCCACCCCACCCGGGCCAGGAGGCTCGGGCGTCCGCGGGGCGAGCATCCCTCAGGCGGACTCGCCTCCCCCCCCTCCCCGGTGCGGCCCCCCTTCGCCCTGTCGGCCGGAATTCAGCTCGGCCGGAGGGAGGCTTTTTTGGGGGGGGGCACTGAGAGCTTCAACAGGACCCCCGGGCTGCCCCCCGGCTTGCTACAGACGGCACCCCAGGTTGCCTCCAGGCCGAGGGATGAGGCGGGCAGCACCTTCACGCCACACCCAAGGGCTCCCCCCCAGACTCCCCGGGGCAGCAGAGGGTCTGCCCTGCCGAAGGGGCCCAAGACACCCGGGGAGGCTCCAGGCCGGGGAGGGGGGGCTCTGCTCCAGCCATGCACCCCCAGGGAGGAGGGAGCTGGGGTGGGCACCCCGAGCACAGCGTCACTGTACGCAGGAGGGCACAGGGACACGGGATCCCAGGGTTGGAGGAGACCTCCAAGGGCTCACTAGTCCAACCCCGGCCATGCAGGAAGACACAAATACGGTACAGCACTCTTGGCAGATGCCAGGCAGACTCTCTGGGCGACCCAAGCAAGGGGGACGAACCGCGGAGGAAACTTCGGAGGAACAGTCAGAGCTCCTGAGCCAAACACAGCTCGGTCCCACAGCAGCTGGGGGGAAGCCCTTGGCAGCTTAGCCCAAACGGGGCGTTACTGGGCAGGAAAGCCATTCAGTGGCCAGCCTGGTTTTCTGGAGGCCCCCATGCTGCATGCATGTATGCACGCACGCACACCCCACCTCCCCGCAGTCCCAGAGAGAGCACTGTCCCGCCAGGGGAGGGGGCGTCTGGGACTTCCCCACAGCGCTCAGCAAAGACTGGCTTCAAAGACGGAAGGAAGGGCCACGAGGTCTTAAACACACTTGCCACCATCCAAGATGGAGTTGGGGGGGGGGTTGCACAAAACGTGGTCCTTTGGGAATGGGGAGAGGTAGCCCCTTAGACCAGGAGTTCTAAGATGGCAGCAAGACCCCTCCCCATCACCACACACACTTCTCTCTGGCAAAGCTGGTTCTCCTCACTCGACGACTCCCCCGTGCCACAAGCGTCCACACATGCCACCCAAAGCCCTGCCAGTCGTTCTTGGGTCCCAGCCCCCCAGCCAGGGCACTGGGGGGGGGGGCTCCACAGACACACTCCGGAAGCCGTGTAGCTGAGTGAGATTTTATTGGCAGAAGAAGAAGCACCATGGCTGTGATGGCCGCCAGCCCCTTTGGCCCCCACTCCCCAACCATCTTGACACAGTGGTCTCGCCTCACCGCCCCCCCAGCCACCACCAGTCCACACGCAAGAGGCACGGTGCCCCCTCCCCACTCCTGAAATCAGGTGCCAGGCAGTGCCAAGCCCCGTCCATGCCCACCCCCACGGCACAGCCATTCCTCTTTGCTGCAGCCTGTCAGTCCACCAGCAGTTTCTCTTGGGGTTAGGCTGGGACCTGAGAATCATTGTGCTGGAAGGGGGTCTCAAGGGTCATCTAGTCCACCCCCTACTGCAGCTGGACACCCACTACACCCACTACTGTTCCTGGCAGCCGCCGCCGCCTCCTCCCACAGCAGATGGTGCCACGGCATCGGAGGTCCAGCACTCCTCTGCCCCCTCCACCCACTCATTCAGTGGAGCCTCGTCACCCACAGTGGCGGCGCCTTATCGGGAGCACCTCTGGCGTCTCTCCAGCCTGCGCAGAGTCCCTCCCCCATGCTGGCTCCTCTAGGTGGAGGCTGGGCACACTGTGACCCGGAGTGGCACGTGTGGCGAGACTGGTGCCCTCAGCCCATGCCAGTCTCTTGGCAAGATGCCTTGGGGCTGGGCCCTGATCCCGCACCCACTCCTCACTCGGAGGCAGCCCTCAGCCACCTCAGCAGGCGGCCAGGCCTAAGGCAGGCAAAGGTGACGGAGCCCATGAGCCAAGACTAGGTGGCAACACCAACACGGTGAAGGGCACGCCGTCTTCGTCGTATAACGCGCAGGAGGGACCGGCTTCCCTGCTGCTGGCGCGAGTCCGGGAGGCATAGTGGGCCTAGAAGGAGCCAGAAGTAGAGCAGAACGCAGGCCCAGCCGGAAGCCACCTTGACCCAGAAGGTGGACCAGCTGCCGTGCGTGAAGGTGGTCTCCAGCTCAGCGTTCTCGTAGCTGCAAAGAGAGTGAGATTAAGAATTTTTTATTGGAATAAGACCATTCTACTGGATTCACATGGCAGCACCATGGCCAGCCTCTGCTTCTGTGTCCCCAAACCTTTTGACTGGGGGGGGGGCATAGTGAGGAAACCCCATGGCATGGTAATGGGGCAGGGGCTGCTGCTGTTGGAGGTGGGGGTAGAACTGGCACAGTCTCCCCCGCGCCCAAGCCGGACTGAGCCACTCCTCCCCTACCTGAACCAGTTGGTGAGAGTCATCATGACGTAGAGAGAGGCCAGGAAGAAGACAAAGTGGAAGGTGGAGTAGCTGTAGACCACCTGGTGGTGCTCATTGTGGACAATCCTCTGCCCCATGGGGGAGCCCTCCTGGTTATAGCTCTGCCCTGTTCCAGGTAAAAAAGAGGACACCCCCCCAGTCACAGACCATGGGCATCTCCACGCCCAGCTGGGCTCTGGCTTTCCTAGGATGCCCCACTGAGGGCAAACGTAGGGAAGGGCTTTGGAAAGAGCCCCTCTCCACCCTGAGCCAGCCCCACCAGCGAGGCCCCCTGCTTTCCTACCCCCAAGCTGACCCACTGACTCACTCACCCGCCAGCTCCTCCTCCATCTTCTCTGGGCAACAGAAGCAGCAGGAGGGATTCTGTGGGGAGGGGGAGCACAACGTCACCCCATGGGATGCCCTCTGCCCCCCTCTTGACTCACAACGGGCTGAACAGAAGCACTTTGGAGGAAAATGCTAGAGAGGCACGGTGGGGTGAGGGAGGAAGCAAGCCAGAGAAGGGCCTGCCCAGGGCCAGGAGCGCTCCTGGCTGGCCCATTTCCCACTCACCTTAAACTCGAAGCTGTAGACCTTGATCATCCACAGTGGCCCAAACATCCCAGCGAGCAGGGAGGCCTCGTTGCTATGGCAGAGGAAAGGGCAAGGCTTTCAGAACCCAGGGACTGGCTGGCGGGAGGAGGCAACGCTTCTCCCACATGGGATCCACCCCTGTATGCCAGCAGCACCCCTCCAAACCCCAGCCCTGTGGACCCACAGAGGTGCCCGTCCCCCAGTATGAGAGGAGGCTGAGTCCAGCTGCTCTCCTGCAAAGGGGGTCTGTCATGCCCAGGGGGGTGACGGGCCAGAGGGAGAGATGGCACTGACAGAACAGGAGCAAAGTGTGGGAACCCCAGTTCAGAAGGGTGGACCGTGGGCAGAAAGAGGATGGCGAGAAGGCAATCGCCACCCACACACCTGCAGCCCTTCCCAATGCACCTGTGCTTACGGGGAGGTGGTAAGTATCAAGGGAGGGGGCATGCATGATTCTCCAAGCTCCCCTTCCCACATCTGAGAGAGGCCTGGGCCAAGAGCCAAGCCGCCTCCTTCCAGGGGCCAATACCCACCAGGCAAAGAGGACGCAGGCGTACATGACCGCTGCCCCCAGGACAGCCACCGTGGTGTCTTCGGTCTGCATCCCCTCCTGGCTCACGCTGGGGAAGCAGATGGTGAGGTTCTGGCCCTTGTATTGCACTGTGGGAGAAAGAGCGGGGTGCTGATCATGGGCAGGGGCTCACAGCAGGGTGCTGGTCATGGATGGGGCCTCAAGGCAGCAGGACAAAGACAGAGACCCCCTCACCTTTCTCTGGTGGCCGGCTAGAGAGGGCCGAGAAGGTTAAGTACATGACGTAGCAGCAGATAATGGAGGCCTGCAAGGGGCTGGAGCGTGGCTGTCCTGCCGGAAGCAAGCCGAGGCAGTTGGGGGGAAAGGTTAGCGCCAGCAGGAATCCCCCTCCCGTGGGGACGATGGGGAAGAGGGCCCCACCCCAGTTCCTTCCCCAGCCCCACTGTGCTTTGCATCAGAGCCCCGGGGCCAAGCAGGCATTTGCTCATGGTGGGCTGCAGGAGCTCCCTGCCTCTCCCCCCACAACCACGCTTGTACCACACAGAACCGAGTGTCCCCATCCTCCCTCCCCCACTGCCACCCACTCACTGAGGCGGACACAGGGGGTGATGGAGGTGAAGGACATGAGGAGGCAGAGGCTGCCGTTGAAGGCCAGCAGCCCCTTGTTGAGGACGCAGCCGCCTGGGTGGGTGTAGAACTTGTATAGGAAGGTGTAGGCTGTGGAGGCCACCGCGTAGAAGCCCATCGTGGCCAGGAACACGGCCAGGTACCAGCGCTTGTCCTGGGAGGCGCCGGTGAGCCTGGCAGGAGAAAGTATATCAGAAGAGCCTCCTGCCTCTGGGGCAATGGCCAGATCCTTATTCCCCCCCCCCACTTTGGGGTCTCCTAGAGGGGGCGACCCCTTTTGCACCCCCCTTGGAGTGCAAGGAGGCAGACTCACCAGTTCTTATTCCAGGTGTGGGCAAAGGCCGTGATCAGCACCAGCTGCACCAGGATGAAGGCAAACCCTCCACAGACGCCAACCAAATGCCAGGCTGCCGGAGGAGAATGGGGCGGGGGGGGGGGAGGCCTGTGAGATTTCCCTTCCAGCTGGTGGGACGCAGAACCTGCTCTCTCATGTCAGGTTCCATGAGGGGGAAGCCACCTGCCGAGGGGCAGCTTCCAACCCAGCCCTGCTCTCTGGATGCTGTGCATTCCTCCTTTATTCTCCCCGGGAACTGTGCCCTCCTGCACACGTGTGTGAAAGTAGGTGTGCAAGAGAGTGCAAGCATACTGCAGCCTTGCAATGCCAGCCACCCTTTGGATATTCTGGCCCTGGCCCTCCAACTGATTTTTCAATGGGTTGATTCCCCCCCCTCCGCATGTGCCCACATGCATCATGCATCTCTGCTGAAAGTGGGAAGACATATCACCTTGGATGAAGCGCTGATCCGGGATGAAAAAGGCAGCTGAGCACAGTCCAACTAAGATGAGGAATTTCAGGAACCAGAACCTGCAACAGACCAGCCCCAACCCCGCCCCCCAGTCCGAGGTCATGGAAATGACCATGCAAGAGCCCCCATAACTACCCTACTTCCACCCCACCCCCGTGTACAAATGGAGGACAGGGAGACATCCTCACCCAGAGTGGGGTGGGGTGAGGTGGGGGCTCTTCCTTCCTTCCTTCCGCCTTTCTCACCCGTTGTGCAAGAGGGCGCGGACATTGCTGCTCGACTTGACGTTGATGAGGCAGAGGGCCTGGGCCAGGTAGAAGCAGGCGGTGCCAAAGCAGACCCGGTAGACGGCTGAGTAGCCCACCAGGATGTCGCAGTCAGAGCCCCCTGGGAGGTGTTCACACAGCACTGCATAAAAAGGCACCTGGGCGAAGGAGGGAGAGACAGGGGGGAGTGGGGAGAAGAGTGCACACGCACACACATGAGCGCATGAGCAAACAACTGATGAGCCATTTGGCCCTTTTTAACTGCAGGACAGGTAGCTGGCTCTTGCTAGCACTAGCTGTCCATTTAAGAAAAATAGTCTGTGAGACAAGAGGGCCGCCCTGGGCACCAGATCATGCCAAGGCTGTATCTCTGTGAGTGGCAGCCCCCAAGGCCAGGCAGAGCCAGGTGGGGATCAGTCCCAGGCCCTGTTTCGAAGGTTCCCCAGCAGAGGACCTCTGGGCCTGGGTGCCGGTCCTGCCTCTGCCAGCCTGCCTTCATGCCGCTGCCCCAGCTTCTGGGTCAAAGCCACGTGGCTCTCCTTGCACAGGCAGTTGGGGTCCAGCACAGGCCGCCCCCGACTCCACCCTCACCCAGGGGCCACTTCCCTCCTTCACTCACATTCTCCTTGATGGCTTCAGCCACTGTGTGGGAGAGCATGAGGCAGCAGCTGGCGCAGGCCAAGATGTGGAAGAGCATGTAGAGGAGGCGGGTGCCTGTGGAGACCCTGATGCTGGGGCAAGCTGGGCAGCAGAGACCGCAGGGAGCAGGGCCACAGCAGCAGCAAATCTGCGAGAGGGGGAATCATAGAATCATAGAATTGCAGAGTTGGAAGAGACCACGAGGGCCATCCAGTCCAACCCCCTGCCACGCAGGAAATCCCAATCAAAGCATCCCCGACAGATGGCCATCCAGCCTCTGTTTAAAGACCTCCAAGGAAGGGGACCCCACCACGCTCCAAGGGAGTGCGTTCCACTGCCGAACAGCTCTTACTGTCAAAAAGTTCCTCCTCATGTTGAGGTGGAATCTCTGTTCCTGGAGCTTGCACCCATTGCTCCGTGTTCCAGTCTCTGGAGCAGCAGAAAACAAGCCTGCTCCATCCTCAGCGTGACATCCCTTCAAATACTTAAACAGGGCTATCATATCGCCTCTAAACCGTCTTTTTTCCAGGCTAAACATACCCAGCTCCCTAAGTCTCTCCTCATAAGGCATTGTTTCCAGACCTTTCACCATTTTAGTTGCCCTTCTCTGGACACGCTCCAATTTGTCAATATCCTTTCTGAATTGCGGTGCCCAGAACTGGACACAGTATTCTAAGTGAGGTCTGACCAAGGCAGAATAGAGCGGCACTATTACTTCCCTTGATCTAGACACTATACTTCTATTGATACAGCCCAAAATTGCATTGGCCTTTTTAGCTGCCGCATCACACTGTTGGCTCATGTTCAACTTGTGGTCTACTAGGACTCCTAGATCCCTTTCACATGTAGTCTCATTCAGCCAGGTCTCTCCCATCCTATATTTATGCATTTCATTTTTCCGCCCTAAATGCAGTACTTTACATTTCTCCGTATTGAATTTCATTTTGTTAGCTTTGGCCCAGCTCTCCAGTCTATCCAGGTCATTCTGAATTTTGATCCTGTCCTCTAGGGTATTAGCTACTCCTCCCAATTTGGTGTCATCTGCAAATTTGATAAGTATGCCCCTAATTCCCTCATCTAAGTCATTGATAAAGATGTTGAATAGCACTGGGCCCAGGACAGAACCCTGTGGCACCCCACTGGTCACATCTTTCCAAGACGAAGAGGAGCCATTGCTGAGCACCCTTTGGGTTCGGCCGGTCAACCAATTACAAATCCATTGAACAGTTAACTTGTCTAGCCCACATTCTACAAGCTTGTTTGCAAGAATGTCATGGGGAACCTTGTCAAAGGCCTTACTGAAATCAAGGTATGCAATGTCCACAGCATTCCCTTCATCTACCAAGCTGGTAACTTTATCAAAAAAAGAGATCAGATTAGTCTGGCATGACTTGTTTCTCTGAAACCCATGCTGACTTTTTGTGATTATGGCATTGCCTTCTAAATGTTCACAGACTCTCTGTTTAATGATCTGTTCTAGAATCTTCCCTGGTATTGATGTCAGACTAACTGGACGATAGTTGTTGGGATCCTCTTTTTTCCCCTTTTTGAAGATGGGAACAACGTTTGCCCTCCTCCAGTCTGCTGGGACTTCTCCTGTTCTCCAGGAGTTCTCAAATATTATTGCCAATGGCTCTGAGATTATATTTGCCAGCTCTTTTAATACTCTTGGATGTAGTTCATCTGGTCCTGGAGATTTAAATTCATTTAGATTAAGAAGGTATTCCTGTACTACCTCTTTACTTATTTTGAGCTGGATTTCCCCTATTGTGTCCTCTGTTCCATTATCCTCAGGTTGGTCCTCCTTTTCCTTTTCTGAAAACACTGAGGCAAAGAAGGTGTTGAGTAATTCTGCCTTTTCTCTGTCCCCTGTTAGCATTTTGCCATCTTCTCCACGTAGCGGCCCTATCATTTCCTTCTTCCTCCTTTTGCTGTGGACATACCCAAAAAACCCCTTTTTATTGTTCTTAACCTCCCTAGCAAGCCTGAGCTCATTCTGCGCTTTAGCTTTTCTGACTTTACTCCTACACGTGTTCGCTATCTGTTTGAATTCTTCTTTGGTGATTTCCCCCCTTTTCCATTTCCTATACATGTTCCGTTTAAAACTTAGCTCCATTGAAAGTTCTTTAGTCATCCATCCTGGTTTCTTGAGAAGCGAGGAGAAGAGCCAGTTACAGATACACTCCAGGTAACAAAGGTCCCTGGGACTGTTGCTGCCGCCTGTGTGCAACATGTGCTAGGATGCTTAACTGTTCTAAATATACCAAGCGATGTAAAGCTATTCCAGGTCCCTCCCTTCATTGTAGCTCTGTTCAAAACATCTCTTTTTATTTTGCCCATGTACTCCTCCCCATGGCTGGTTTTGGACTTGTGGTCCAAAGTCAGTGTGTTCCTGGGCATGACGACTTCTTTGGCAGGATGCTTGGTGCCAGGGACAGAAATAACGTTCAAGGAATAGGGAGAGGTTCCCAGGACACAAAAAGAAGAGCCGTTCCACATGTTCCAGCAAACTTTTCATTGAAAACTACAATTACTCATGAGAAATGGAACATCACATTTTGGACCCTCTGAGACCACATGAAGGCGTCTTCCAAAATGCATCCAGGGATCATCTTCTCTCTTTCACCAGCCTCCTCTCTCTTCACTATTTCCATTTTGGTGACCAAACTTAAAGAGCTGTCTTTTTATAAACACGCTGTTCTCTCTGCTTAAGTAAGAGATTGTAGAGGCAGCAGTGGTTTACCTTGCCTATTCTAGGCAAGCACACCCCACTACAGCCAGACTGGGATCTGTTCCAGTTCAAGCTTTTTTGCATTGCTTACTGCAGATACGCTGCTGTGCACTGAAACTCTGTTTCTCCACAACAGCACCCCCCCCCCCGCCTCCATTGCCGCCAATCTGCTGGACCTGGCCTGTTTTCCTTTCTGCTTTTCTCTGGCTGGCCCAACTCTGTAACAGCAACACCCTTCCCCGGTCCACCACTCCAAGGCCGAATCTATCCAGAGAGGCTGGTAGCCAAGGTAGCCGGCTGGCCACCTCCCCACTCCCACCCCCACCCCACTCTGGCCATGCATGAGGATTACACCCAGGTGCCTGGTCCATCTGGCCAGCAAGATTCCAGGAGAGGATTAGCCTCACCGCTAATTGACTCAGGCATGCATTCCGCACACACAAACACACAACCTCTCAGCCTGGAGAGAGCCCCTCCCTTGGATCTCTCATTTGCCCCACACAATGCAGGGGGGAGAGAGACCAGGGAGGCCTGGGTTAACCTCTCATGTGCTAGTGAGCGGGTCCATGGTGTTGGTCTCCCTCGCAAGCCTGTTTTGAGGATAAAAGGGGGACAAGACTTGTCTCTGATGTCTTCAGCTCCTTGGGGGGAATGCAGGAGACAGCTCTGTCTCTGGCCTATGGAGTTAGGTGTGGGGCCCAAGATGAGGATGGACTGTAACTCCCATCCAAGGTCAGAGTGATGGGGATTGTAGTCTAACAGCCTTGCAAGAGACTAGAAGCGAGAGCGCGTGGTGTCCCATGCCCTGCACTGGTGTGCCTCATGCCTGGTTCGCTGTGGTAAAGCAGCCCAGCAGGGAAGGAGGTCCCAAGGGGGTGAGCCTCACACACCCCCACCGTCACATGCACCCAGAGGCTGCTGGGAGTGGTGATGGAGAGAGCTCAGTGCCACTGCCAGGGAAAGTTTATGGGTAGGGCTGCTGGAGGAAAGAAATATAAAGCTTTCTCTCTCTCTCTCTCTGTCACACACACACAAACTT
This sequence comes from Gambelia wislizenii, assembly GCA_030847615.1. Classification (NCBI taxonomy): domain Eukaryota; kingdom Metazoa; phylum Chordata; class Lepidosauria; order Squamata; family Crotaphytidae; genus Gambelia; species Gambelia wislizenii. The sequence goes on from JAUMIR010000009.1 coordinate 334,816, forward strand.
GTTCCTGTTAAAAACAGGGACAAACACACACACACCTCGGCCCCCAGACTGATAGCTGTATGGACACAACATCACAAGGGGTGTTTGTGGGGGCGCGTATTTACCCAAATATCTACACTAGAAGAGAATCTAGCAAGTCCCCAATATTTCAAAAGGATCCTTAAAATAAACTGAGGTACAAGCAGACAAAGTCTGCAGTGGGTCCCTGGCTTGGGGATCTGGGTAGAGATGCAAGCGTAAGCCAAACAACGCCACAAAAAATACCCGAAAGTTTCTATCCCCAGTCCAGTGGCCTTTCCTTTAGCTGTGTTGACAGGCATAGATGAATACCACCCCCAAAAAACCTTCCCCCACCCTGCATAGTCTCTCCTGCAGGGATGCTCTGGGCAGCATCTCCCCACCACACCTTGAAAAGTGCCCAGTGGCTTTGCTGCCTTCCTTTGGGGAGCTGCCCATGGCATGGATTCTTCTTGCCTTGGTAGAGGGGGGTGGAATGAGGCCTCTGCTCATATGGAGCTGCCAAGGAGGATCGGCTAGTAGATAGCAGGACAGGCAGCCAACTGCAGAGAAAGACCTCCTTGGCCTGGACTGGCCCCTAAGCTGGGTTTGAGCCAGGAGGGCAGTGCTCAAGACCCAAACTTGTCCTCTGGCAAAACCCCACCAGGCCTGTGCCTTCCTGCAGTTGCCCTCTTGGCCCTGAGACACCAGGGCAGCGTGGAAGTCCCACCCCAGCAGTGGCCAACAAGTGGAAATAGTGGTGGGAGGGGGAGGGAGGCACCCTGGCCTCGCCGCCTGAAACATCTTGCCCTGCCCTGGGCCACAGCAGGGCCTCTTCTCCAGTGGGGCTGGCCCCCTTCCTTCACCCTGTGCGGGGACGGGGGAGGCCTCTAAGGCAGGGCCTTGGCCACAGTCCGGACTAGGACAAACCTCCCCCCCTCCTGCCTGCTGCTGCTCACCTGGGCTTTGCAGCAGGCTGGCACCATTCCTCCTCTGTCCGGGAGGCGCCCAGCTCCCCAAGAGAGTGGCTGGGGGTGAGGCTCTGCCCCACTGCTCATCCGCCCCACAGGGCTCAGCAGCCGTGACCCATCCCAGGGACCTGGAGGCGCCTGCCCGCCCAGCGCTGAGACCATCTCTCCTCATCTGCTGCTGCTGCTCCCAAGAAAGTTGGTGCCCAGAGAAAGCCAATTAGTCCAGAGGCCACGATTGGCCAGCGGCAAGCAGCCCTCCTTCCACCTTTGGTCTCTGGGCCAGCGATTGGCCACAGGAGCAGGGACAGGGGGTGCCCTCCCCACCTGATCGCTAGGTAAAAGGAGCCCTCCTGCCTGACAAAGCTGGGGCCAAATCCCCCTGGTTAACCTTCTTAGCCAGCAGAAATAGATTTCTGAGCCTTTCCGCTGGGCCAGCTGGAACTCAAAGGAATTGGCGCCTTCCCTGCCAACAGATCAAATGCAAAAAGAGCCATGGAGTGAAAGCTGGGTCCTGACTTATCCAAGGAGCCTCTGCAGCCCCCGTGCTGCCCCACTGCGGCTCTCTTGGGCTCAGGGACCTTGAGCTCCTGTGGATCCAGCTACCAGGGGATGGGGAAGGCATTCCCCTGCCTCCATTTGCTGCTACAGACTCACCGGGCTGGCCGCTTGTCAGCTTTTGGGAACAGACTGCTGGGCGTCTTCCCTCAGGGAATGGAGATGACAGGCCGGAGCAGAGGAAGTGGAATTGTGGAATTTTGGGGGGGGGGGATGGCTTTGCCCATGAGACTCTGTCTTGACGTGTTGCACCTGGCGAGACTTCTTCCTACGCAGGGCGAGAGTGCATCCTGCACCCCCCACCAGAGAGACAGAGCTTTGCTGAAGCCCCCATTTGCCCCTATCCTTCGCAGCCGCACAGATTTGCTGGGGAGAGGGGCAGTGTGTTCCCCAAAGGGGGGCCCCGTCTGCCATCACACCAGAGCTGCTCTCTTGCCCTCCTCGGCCCAGAGCTCCAGCATCCCCTCCATCCACATGGCTCCAGCTCCCTGCCTCGGCCTCTTGGCCCTTTTGTGGCCCACAGTGGCTCACTGATCCAGGGGTTCACGCCAATGCCGCACCCCCATCTTCTTCTGTCCCTTATCCCTTTCCCCAGACTGAGCTGTTCTCTCCCCCAGACCACCCTTGTCCTCCAGTCTCCTCGACACCTGATTTGCGGCCCTCAGTACATTCCGGCCAGCCAAAACCTCTCTGTCCTACAGCGCAGCTGAATGCCAATGGACGAGGAAGTAAGAGCTGGAGACAATCAAAGCGGCTTCTCAAACTTGGTCCATTGCCCTTCTCCTTTCTCCCATGTCCTCCAAGGGGGTGGGGGCACAAGCGAGGCCACACAACGGGGCCCTTCCCTCCTTCCACAGCTTTTTTTCTGGGGAGCCCAGAAATGAGGTCATTATTAGGGGGAGTCAAAAGCAGTTGATCCCCCCCTGCAAGAGGCATTCAGAAACAGGTGGAAACCAGGACAGTCAACTTCTTGGGGGCTCTATTCCACCCCTGAGCCCCCTCCCAAGTCTGTGAGGGGAGCTATGGTCAAAGCAGGGCTCAGTGCCCTCCCTGCCCCAATGGCTGTCCTCCTTTGGATGCTTTCAGTTCTGCCCCTACTGCGGGGGACTCTGGACAGGCAATGGCCAACCTGCCAGGGCTGTCGTGCGTGATGCAGAGGAGGGCAGACCAGGGCCCCCCTTTCATCTCGCTCTGCTGCTGCTGCTCCTCCTCTCCGCTGCTGGGGAGGCATTCAGCCCCCCCAATAAAACGACACCCTTCCCACTTGTTGGCCACTGCTGGGGTGGGACTTCCACGCTGCCCTGGTGTCTCAGGGTCAAGAGGGCAACTGCAGGAAGGCACAGGCCTGGTGGGGTTCTGCCAAAGGACAGTTTGGGTCCTGAGCACTGCCCTCTTGGCTCAAACCCAGCTTAGGGGCCAGGCCGGGCCAAGGAGGTCTTCCTCTGCAATTGGCTGCCTATCCTGCCTTCTACTAGCTGATCCTCCTTGGCAGCTCCATATGAGCCGAGGCCATGCATGGCTCAGGTGCTGGGGCCGCATGCGGGTGGGTGGGTGGCTCCAGGGCCAGGCAGGGGTCCCGGCCTGAGCAGAGGAAGAAGTGGGGCGGCCGGGCTGGCGAGGCGGCGGGGGTGCTGGGGGGGGAAGAGGGGGTGCACGACCCTTGGCCCCCTGCCAGGCCCAGCCCCCGTGTGTGAGCCCCCCAGGCGGTGGCCACAGCAGGCCCTCTGGGGGTCCCCCATCAGCATCATTGGCCGGTGGAGGCCGGGGCACCTGGGGAGGAGCCAGGGCTGGTTTAAGGCACCGGCGGCATCAGCATCTGCAGGGGACCCCATCATTGTGGGGGCCCCATAGTGACCCTCCTCCTGCAAACACATTATTAGTCATCATCTGAATGTCCTGTGCTGTGAATAGCTGAGGTTGAGTCAGGTTACACTGGCCTGAGATAAACATATGCCCCCCCCCAAATTCACATCATTGTGCCCCCCCCCGTAGTAATCCTCCTCCTGCAAAAACATTATTAGCAATCATCTGAATATCCTGTACTGTGAATAAGTCAGGTTAGGTTACATTGACCAGAGATAACCATATGCCCCCCCCCAAAAAATAAAGCACTGCAGGGGACCCCATCATTTTTGGGGGGGCGTAGTAACCCTCCTCCTGCAAACACTTTATTAGTCATCATCTGAATGTCCTGTACTGTGAACAGCTGAGGTTGAGTTTGGTTACAATGACCTGAGATAATATGGGCCCCCCAAATAAATGCGAGAGGCCGGGCTGGGCAGCCTGCGTGTCGCCCGTCGCGTGTCTGAACGCGGAAACCCGGGCGGGGCCGAAGCGAGCCCGGAAGCGCCCTTGCCGGCCAGAGGGGCGTCACTCTGCCATTCCTGGCGCCGCTCTAGCCGCCGCCGGCGCCCCGGAAGCGGAAGCGCGAGCGAGAGGCCGGAAGCGGGAGCCGGGCGATGGCGGCCGAGGGGGACGTGGAGCTGGAGCTGGAAGCCGAGCCCAACGGGTCGGCGGGGGTCGGCGGCGGGGGCGGCGGCGGGGAGGGCGCCGGGGGCCGGCCGGCCGAGAAGCCCCGCAAGCACGACAGCGGCGCGGCCGACCTGGAGCGCGTCACCGACTACGCCGAGGAGAAGGAGATCCAGAGCTCCAACCTGGAGACGGTGGGCGAGGGCGGGCGGGGCAGAATTAACACAATGAATTTCCACCGGGAGAAATGTAGGACGATACGCTTGGGCGGTAAAATGACATGCACAGATCTAGGGTGGGCGACACATGGCTTGAGGGTAGTCCATGCGAAAGGGATCTGGGAGTCTTAGTGGACCACAAGCTGAACATGAGCTAGCAGTGTGATGCAGCAGCTAGAAAAGCCAATGCGATTCTAGGCTGAATCAATAGGAGCATAGTATCTAGATCAAGGGAAATAATAGTGTCACTCTTGCTTTACTGTGTCCAGTTCTGGGCATCACAATTCAGGAAGGATGTTGACAAGCTGGAACGTCTCCAGAGGAGGGTGAACAAAATGGTGGGAGGTCTGGAAGCCATTATGCCCTAGGAGGAGCGGCTTAGGGAGCTGGGCATGTTTAGTCTGAAGAAGAGAAGGTTGAGAGGGGACAGGATGGCCATGTTTAAATATTTGAAGGGATGTCATACTGAGAATGGGGCAAGCTTCTTTTCTGCTGCTCCAGAGACTAGGACATGGAGCAATGGGTTCAAACTACAGGAAAAGAGATTCCACCTAAACGTTAGGAAGAACTTCCTGACAGTAAGAGCTGTTTGAGAGTGGAATATGCTGTTGCCTCAGGAGTGTGATGGAGTCTCCTTTGGAGGGTTTTAAACATAGGCTGGATGGCCATCTGTCGGGAATGCTTTGATTTGGTATTTCTGCATGGCAGGGGGTTGGACTAGATGGCACTTGTGGTCTCTTCCAATTGTATGATTCTTTTTTTAAAATACTTTTTGATTCCATATAAAATAAAATAAAATAAAATATTTATTTTATTAAAAAAATTGTTTTCTGCTGCTCCAGAGACTAGGACACGGAGCAATGGACTCAAACTACAGGAAAAGAGATTCCACCTAAATATTAGGAAGAACGCCCTGACAGTAAGAGCCATTTGGCAGTGGAATGCACTCCTCAGAGTGTGGTGGAATCTCCTTCTTTCAAGACTTTAAAACCGAGGCTGGATGGCCATCTGTCGGGAATGATTTGATTGTGTATTCCTGCATGGCAGGGGGTTGGACTGGATGGCCCTTGAGGTCTCTTCCAATTCTATGATTCTTCAGGCACTGGGACCCTTGAGATCGGTTGGTTTGAAATTCCTGACATTGGAAGTTTTTGGAGGCTGTGGCATTGCAGAGCCTCTGAGCTGAGGACTCTGTCGGAGGATAAGGAGTTGTGTGTTTTCCATCAGATCCTTCCTTCCTTCCTAAAATGAATTCAGTGTTCCATTGAGCTCTTTAGGTTGTTCTGCTTTTTGCCCAGAGGTTCTCCTGGGGCACCACAGAAAAAGAGAGTGGCACATCTTGGATGTGAGGAGGACTCTTACATTCTGCTTAGGCAGAAGTAAGTGTTGGGGGATGATAGGACTCTCAATCCCCGGGAGAAGCCAAAAATATCCCAGCAGACTTAGCAGCAACCTGTTCCCAAAATAATACTCACACATAGTGTTTTTCTTCCTATCAATAGGAGGCACGTTATCTTCAGCTCTACAGCAGTTGCAATAGTTACAATACATGCACACTGCGATGCCAGGCTTCAGGCTTGCTCAAGAGACAACATCTCCCCAAGTGTGCATTGGTACATCGCATCTAGTGTCCCGTCTCTAGCCTCTAAGGAGAAAGAGTGGCACAGCTTGGATGTGCAGAGGGCTCTTACATTCTGCTTAGGCAGAACTAAGGAGTTTCATAAACCCGACTATTTCTTTGTCTCTTTTCAAGAGCCTGCTAAGGGCCAATAGGTGCCTTCTTCCACCTTGTTTTGGCGGAGGCTATGCATTGAGTTGGCTTATGTTCCATGCCAGTTCCAGAGGGGAATCGGGCACACTCCACTCACAAATTTGCTTCAACCGATACTTTTTTTGGCAGGTGCAACAAGTTGTGCCTTTGTCATTTGTCGCCTGCTCATTGGGTGTCGCAATTGCTTGTGTAGGTCCCAGCATATGGATTACCTCCCCACATTGCAGGAAACAAAACAGGAATGAAGAAAAATAGCCACCCAAAGGGAAGGTATTTTTACTGTGCATCAAAGGAGTCACAGACAGAATAGGGAAACTGATGAGGAAACACATTGTCTGAGGATGCCAGCCACAGATGCAGGCAAAACATCAGAAATAAACTCTTCCAGAACATGGCCTCAGAGCCCAGAAAAAACCCAAGGAATATCCATTGATACTTACTGTGAAGGTTCCTTTTCTGTGGTTGTGTGTGTGGGGAATCCTTCCCACCCTGGTTGGTGGTGTGTATTTGTTTAAGCTGCTGGCAATATATTTCAGTTTATCCAGAGCTTTGTCATACTGGGAAGGTGGGACTGGCTCCTCTTAGGGTGATAAGGATGACTGACACATGAGAAGCCTTGTCTGTGAAGCGCAAGGGAGGAGCCAGACCCAGTGTAAGGACTACCTAGCATAAGGATTCCCTCCCCACAACTGCAGAAAAGGAACCTTCATGGTAAGTACTAAAGTTCTTTTCTGAACGTCTCTGCTAGCTGACCATTATCCATTTGTGTGTTTAAATCCTTCAATGTATCCTAGTAACTCCTTGTTTTTCTTTGCCTAGGCCATGTCAGTGATAGGAGACCGAAGATCCCGAGAGCAGAAAGCAAAGCAGGAACGGTATGTCCTGTACTAACGTTCTGCTGTCAAGAGAGCAGCCTTACTTATTGCCTTAGGAGCTACCACTTCAAGACTGCAAAAGTTGACAGTCATGAGGCATAAACCTCATTTAGTGCCGTGACCATCTCATGCCAAACGGGAATGCCCTGTTCACGGTGAACAATTTCCTTTATGCAAGAATGGCATAGTTTGAATTTCTTTAGAAGTCTGGTGATGTAAAATCAATTTCTATTCAGCATCTTTTCCTTGTTGGTTCAGTTCTCCTGTTTAAAGGCTTGGTTGGCAGCATCCTGACAGTGTCATACCATCAAACTGCCCCTTACTTGTGGGAAAACCAGTTATACTTTTGGTTGTGGCTCATTCTGTTCTGCAGGAAGCAAATGTTGCATAGGGTATGCTGCATAGGAAGCTGCCTTGTACAGAGCAAGACCTCTAGGGATCCATCCAGCTCAGTATTTTCAGCTCTCCTAACAGGTTTCAAGCAGAATTTCCCCCTAGTTCTACTTGGAAATCTCAGGTGTTTCTCCAAGTATGACAAGTCTCATTCCCAAATCAGTTAAGAACGGTGCATTCAGGATGGTACCAGGCGGGTCCACAGTGAGTCAGAAGTGCCCTGCAAACTCTCAAAACTGTCACAAGTTCACCCCCCCCAACCCCCCACATTCCTACCACTTGCATTCTCTTTTCTGTACCCGAGAGTTCAGTGGTAATTGCAGCAGGGGCAGAGCAGTCCCCACCCCTGGCATAAGTTCCCAAGGGCAGGCAGGGAAGGTTGGGCAGCACAGTTGCCAACCCTGTGAAGTTGCTCACCCTAGCAAGTTATGTTCCGCCCAATGCAAAGGAGGTAAAGAAGAATTTTGAATCTTCTCTCCTTCCTATTTATTAATTTACTGTTATTTTCTTATGGTTTGAACAAAAGACTTCACATAAGCATGAAAATCTTGTGTTTTGAAAAATAATATGCAAGGCCTAGTGCAGTCTTGTTCTGAAAAAATAATAGTGTTATGTTGCTGTGCCATTTTGTTTATGATACAATGACGTTTCAAAAATCCCTCCTTCCCTTTTAGGGAAAAAGAACTGGCTAAAGTCACAATCAAGAAGGAGGATTTGGAGTTGATTGTGAGTATAGTAGAGCAGTGACGAGAGCTCGGGCTGGACGGCAGCAGCTCTCTGAAGTCACTACAGAGCAGTACCAGCTACTTCAAGTGCTGTCCCTATTGGTTATGAATTCACTTTCCTTGCTGTCTTTTCCATGCAGATGAATGAGATGGAGATTTCCAGGGCGGCAGCAGAGCGCAGCTTGCGGGAACACATGGGGAATGTGGTAGAAGCGTTAATCACTCTCACCAACTGAGAACTAACTTTGGGATGTACTTCTGTGAAGAAAGGGAAGGCTACTTTGCATAGAGAAAGCATGGCGTGCTGTATCTTTAAGCTACTGCAATAAAGATTTCAGTCTTCAAGTTGCTGTTATGTGGCTCATATGACTGACTGAGTGGGAAACTACTCCTGTGTTCTTTTCCCCCTTAGCTGGCTGAGACTAGTGGCATTAAAACAGTCCCATCTTCCAAGATCATCCTTAAACATGCACCTTTCCACTTGGAATTTCTCATTGCGGAAATGTGTCATGAGATAGCAACCAGCAAATTCTGCACCTACTCTGTATCAACATTTGCAAAATTTAATATGAGCCGGTAGGATTCGTCAAGGGAAGGAGGAACAGCGTCTGGCCAGAGAATAAATTAATCCTGCCCCAGAGCAGTTTTCCACCCACATTTTCCTTATAGGAAACATGACCAACTCTGCACCCATTTAAGCTTCTGCTAGTGAAGTGTGCTGTCAGCTTTTTAATATTTTATGTTAGAGGCATTTTAATAAAGTTTGTGTTTTGCAGGATCATAGAGACTGGCTCCAACTACCTAAGCCAATGTCAGGTTCTGTCCTTTCAAGCAATCCTTTCTAATTTACACTTTTGTCAAGAACAAAAGGCCAGGCCTCTGGCTGGTCTCTCATTCTCTCAAGGACTGCTTTCAAAGCACTTCTCCATGACAACTGATGGAGTTTCTTGTGCCTCCCACGCCCTCCAAGACACAGGCCCTAGGTGTATGTGTAGGCCTTTGGGTGTGTGTGTGTTCAGATTTGCACTAACTGCCCTTCCCAAGCAAAAAAGACTTGGGTTCTTAAGGAAAGAGGCATTTGTCACTTCTGCCTCCCCAGGAACATTAGGGCTGTTGCACAGCAGCCTCATTCAGTGGGGTCCCTCTGGGTGGGACGAACATTAGGATTCGGTGATTACCTCAAGTACCACAGCAGTATCTTGGTAAGAAATACCTTTAATATAGACTTCCTTTTGTTTTTCTTCCATCCCCCCTTTAACAGTACCTCTATAAAAACAGGGAATCCTTATGGTTGCCAGGGAAAAAAACGGTACAGTACAGGGGGAGGTATATTCCAGACACGGGGGGGGCATTGAAAGAGTGCCAACAGGAGTAAGGGTCTCCCAACATGAGGAATAAGCTGGGTCTCAGTTCAACTCAGCAGTCCCAAGCCACAGTGATGGCAAACTACTCCAAGTAGACAGTGCTGTGCTTCCACTCAGGTAGCCTTCCGCTTCTTGGCAGAGGGTCTCTCGAAGACATCCCGCACACCGGCTGCCTTCTGCTTGAAGAACTTTGTATTCTGTGCACTCTCCTGGCCCCAGGCAGAGTCAAAAGAAGTTGTATCCTGGTCTACCAAATGAGTATACTTAGTTCGCCCAGAGCGCCCAAAATTCTTCACCTGCAGAAAAGAGAGAGCATCAGCTACGGGGCACACAGTCATGTAGTTTCTGATACAGACTCAGGAGTTCACCTGTCTACACGTGGAGAACCAAATCCAGCAACTCCATCTCAATATTGAGGCTTTCTTCCCACATACCTGCATAACTTTAGGCAAGATGGTCTTGTTGAAATGGTCTTCCAGAGTTGGGGCACTGAAGTCCCTCTTGTACACATCCTCATCTTCATCCTGGAAAGGGGAGAGCAGAGGGTAAGCAGGCCTGATGGTTGGGGCTTCTCCCTTCCATTACACACAGCCTGCCTGGGAAGGGAGGGCTACCGCACCACTGGGACAGCAAGGTAGAAAGGAACATAGGAAGAATGTGGCTGTAATGTGGCAGTAATAGTTTGGTTGGCTTGTAAGGTGCCACAGACGGTTGTGGCTTTGCTGGAACAATCCTACAGCTGCCTTGCTTTAGAGAAGGATCATAGTGTCGCACGGGGCCAATGGCAGGAGATACCTGGTGGAGCTCCCCTCCCAGGCCGACCCCCAGTTGGCCACTCACCATGAAGAAGGCCCCCCGGTGGTAGTACTTCTGCAGGAACTTGTATTTCCCCTTCACGGCCTTGTTTGTGATGACCTTGCCATTGGCGCGGAGCTCAGCACGCCGCTCCTCCTCCGTCAGGTTCCGCACCCGCTCAATCTCTGCTTTCTCCTTCTCCATCCTGCATGAAGCAGAGAGCCCATTTCAGTCAACAGTCGCTATTCTCCACCTGTAACACCTGTTGTGTGCAGGAGAACTCATCCGTCCCTTTGAGCAGAGCAGATATGAACAGCCCATTGAAATCACTGCAGCAGGAGCTGCAGAAATGTTTCAGTTTGGCTCCAGCCTGTCTCATTTGCCACTGAGCTTGTGAAAGCCACTCCATGACCCTTTCCTGCTGGGGGCAGGAAGAAGAAAGTGCCCCCGGACCACAGGTTGAGAACCACTGCTTTAAGGGTGGTAAGGAGCATTGCTTTCTTGAAGGGCCAGCTTCAAGCACACTACATCATGGTTTATTGTTCTATGCTTGAACACTAAATAAAGCAACACCAGAAACGCCTTGTGATTTTGTCTTACAGTTTCAGTTGCAGACAGGCGGTCCATAGGAAAACCTAATTCTCACATGGGAATTAGATTTATTTTTATTTATTTATACCCCGCTCTTCAGCCACAAGGCTATCAGAGTGGCTTACAAATTGTTTTAAGCAATAGCAATTTACACATCTACACTGCATTAAGCAGTTTCCAATGCGTGTTAGCGAATTGCCCCCACAAGCCGGGTACTCATTTTACCAACCTACGAAAGGATGGAAGGCTGAGTGAACCTTGGAGTCCTCTGGGACCGAACTTTCAACGTGGTGACTTGCAGTACTGGCATTTAACCACTGAGCCACCAGGGCTCCTATTAGCAGAATCATAACAGTCTGGGACAGATGTGGAGCAGAGAGAGTGTTTCAATTTCAACCCCATATCACAGTCCAAGGATGCAGGAATCAGTATTTGAGCAGCCATGGCGGTTTCAATTGGTTCAACTCTATCTCCTGGCACTATTTCTAGTAAAAGCCTTTGTTGTTTACCCAGATTCTGATTTTTCAAAGCCACTCTAGAAATACGTTTACACTGACGAACAATGTTGCAACACTAAGTTTATATTCAAACATTTAAAATTGGCTATTTTGTTTTTAAATTGCATGGAGCCAACCCTCAGCAACTCTCTCCATAGCCTATGGAATCTGATCTCTCCCCCACAACATAGGCTGGGAGAAGCAAACCCTCGGAGAGTACAAAGACAAGGATCTTGGCAGACAAGGAGGTGTAGAAACATAGCAGCCTAGATTCCTGTTTCCCGGCTGCATCCAACCCCGTTCCTTCTTCTCACTCAGACGCAAGGGGTACAAGGAAGCCTCTTGCTACAGACAAAAGGAGGGATGGGCCAGCCCCCAGCCTCTTCCTCTCCTGCCACTGATGAGCAGCCAGGGAACAAAAGACTTCAGACATGTATCAGGTCCGGGTTTACTTACGCTTCACGCTCCTCACGGTCCCGTTTGATGCGTTTCAACTCTCGCACTTTCCAAGCCTCATATTCTTCCTCGTCATTTTCATCATCAGTGTCTAGAGCATCAAGAGCGGCCAAAGAACGCCTGTTCTCCTCCAACTCTTTCTTGGCTTCTTCTTCCACAATCTGTGACAAGTTAGCAAACAGTGAATCTCCCCAAATCCAACCTTCTTGATGTCCCACCACGCATATGCACAGAGCTCTTCCTCAGTACCTTAAGCGTGTACTTGCGCCTCTCCTCAGCCATCCGCTTGGCCTCCTGCTCCAGCTCCTTCTGCTTCAGAGCTTCCGCCTCTCGCTCCTGAACTGTGACTCTGTCCTTCCTGCAACAGATATTCATGGTGAATTACAAACGCTCTCCCGACGAGATCGTCTCTTAAAAGGTATGGGCACTCTCCTAAGTAGGAAGCCCAAACTGGGCTGACATGCAATATTATGAAAACAGATAAAACAGCACTGCCAGGTCTCTGGTGCCCCCAGTCACATGACTTTGGTTTTCCAACCCCCTCCACCCCTCTGCCTCGCAACAGCACTTGCTTGCGGATGAAGACTGGCTTGAGGCGGGGCTCTGTTTCATCCTCGCTGTCTGTATACTCCTCATATTCAGACTCTGATTCAGACTCCTCCCCAGAACGACCTTCATCTTCCACCTCCATGACTTCCAACTCTTCGTTTTTCCGTTCCTGAGCCCGCTGGCGCATCATGCTACGGCGACGCTCAATTTCCTATCAAGAAAGAAGAACAGAATACCATCCAGAAGAAACGCCTGTGGCAAAAGCAGAAGAGAAAGCCATGCTTTGGTGGACTTGTCCATTCAAGTGGCAGGCTTCTGCTTCTTAGCTGGCATGGCTGTAGTTCTCTATGCCAAAGCCCCCAGGTACAGTGGCTGGCATCTGTAGGTAAGGCAAGGAACAAGACCTGAGACCTTGCCATTCTGGTAAAATCATGCTGGGACAGAGAAACCATTAATGTCACAAAGAACATTTCTAAGACGGCTGAAACAAGACTGAGGGACCTCAGCCATGGCGTCTCTCACATGGAAGCCACAGGTGGCACCCAAGGTTGCCAAAATACCTGGTCTGTGAAGCTCCAGAACAACCCTTAATTCTCAGGTTCTGCATACTTCCACAAGATCGTTTTTCTCTCTCTTACCATTCAATCGTGAACGAAGCCAAGAAAAGAGCGCACAATTCAACCCAAGCTGTGTTAGCTGAACTGCCAAGAGAACGCGAGGCGCCTCCGGCCTGCCCCGTACCTCATCGTCAACTTCCTCCTCTTCCTCCTCGCTGGTGTCCTCTCGCTCTATGCGCCAAGCCTCTCCCTCCACTTCGGAGTCACTTTCCCCCATCACCTCGGGCTCCACGATCTTGCGGTGCCTCGCCAGCCTGGAACGCGGAAAGACAGACAGACAGACCGCCTGGAACGCGCAGCCAGACGAAGGAGCCCCCGCCTCTCTCCGGACCCCCACTGCCCACCCAGGCAGAGTCGCCCGCAGGGTCCCAGCCGGCCGGCCGGCCCGTGGGCCTTGGGCGAGGCCTCACCTCTCCTCCACGTCCTCCGAGATGCGGTTCTGGAGGCGGCGCAGCCGGGGGTCGCTGGCCAGCTCCTCCTCCTGCTCCTCGGGCTCCAGCTCCTGCTCCTTGGCCTTCTTGATGAACTGGAACTCCTCGTCCTCCTCGTCCGAGGACTCCATGGGGGCGTAGTCCGGCCGCTTCCCCGAGACGTAGCGCTTCACCTTCACCTTCTCCATGGAGATCTCCCCTGCACGGCGGCATCGCCACGGTCAGGGCCCCCCTCTGCCCAGGCCCGCCGCCCGCCCGGCCCCCCAGGCCCGCCACTCCCGCCGCCGCCGCCGCCGCCGCTCACCCTTCTCGTTGCGGACGGGCACGGCCCCCGCCGTGGACTGGATGGGCGGCTGCTTCATGAGGGCGCTGCTGGAGCCCGACATCTTGGCGGCGGAGGCGGAGGCGGAGAGCAGCTCCTTCCCCGGACCCACGACGCAGGGAACCGGCAGCCCGGAAACGGAAGCCTCCAGGTAAACAAGCGGCGACGGGAGAGGCCTTGACTCGACTTCCGCTGCCTGCGGAAGTAGCGAGCGAGCGAGAGGATCCGGATAGACCGCCCGGCACGGCGCCCCCTATCGGCGCGGAGGCTCCAAGGCCGGCCGATCTGCCCCGCTGTGGCGGCCAAGGGCGCTTCCTAGTCCTGTCCGGCCCTCTCACGGAGGTCTTCGGAGGGGCTTTGCCCCCAGGGCCTTCCCCTGAGGCTGAGAGAGTGGCACCCGACCAAGGAGGGGGGTCCAGCTGGCCGCCTCGAGCCCTTGTCCGACCCTCGATGCGCCTTCAGATCAGCTCTGGCCAAATCACCATTGACCAGACTAAGTGCCAAACCCACACTACACAAATAATCCAGTTTGAAAGTGGATTATTCGCCAAGGCTCCTTCCTATGCAATCCTGGGATTTGTATTTCAGTGAGGCACCACCACCACTCTTTGGCAGAGAAGGCAAAAGACCTTGTAAAACTATAAATCCCAAGATTCCATAGGAAAGAGCCGTGGCAAATAATCTACTTTCAGACTGGATTATTTGTGTAGTGTGGGTTTGGCGCTAATCAGTGGTGATCCTCTTATAGGATTTTTTGACAAGATTCATTATGCAGAGGATGTTTGCCACCATGGCTTTCCTCTGAGGCTGAGACAGTGTCACCCCCTGGATTCCTATGGATCAGTAGGGCTTCAAACCCTGATCTCCCAGCGGGATCCCACTCGAGAGCTGCTGCCACACTGCAGAAATAATCCAGCTTGACATGGCTTTAACTGCCACAGCTCAATGCTATGGCATTCTGGGATCTGTAGTTTTGTGGGAGATTTAGCCTTGTCTGCCAGCTCTGGTGCCACAACAGACTATAAATCCCGGGATTCCATAGGATGGAGCCATGACAGTTAAAGGGGTGCCAAACTGCATTATTTCTCCAGTGTTTCCGCAGCCCAGAACTCCTTTCCTTCCAGCCCAACCCACCCTACAAATGTGAGGAATGTGAAAGGTCGTGATGGCCAGGGCTGGCTTATTGCTCAGTGCTTAAACATTTACTGGTAAGGCATCAGCAATACTCTCCTTCAGAAAAAGTGGCATTTCTAGCCTAGCATTTCAAAAGCCAGCTTCAAAAAGGCAAGAGACCTTTCATGGGTCACCAAAACCACAACATGGGGAATCACTAGCCACAGGTCAGTACGGAAAATAGGCGAGGGGTGAGGGGCTCTAAAACAGCACGGGAGCCTCATGGCCCCACTTGCGGTCAGCAGCACCACTTCAGCCAGAGAAAGGACACACACAGTTCAGCACACACACACACACACACACACCAGCTGATAGAACCATATGCAGTCATTCAATGGTTGGCATATTCTCTTCTGCCAGAAGGGAAGGTACTGTGTTGTGCAAAAATGACTGGAAGGAATGATTATCTATCTTTTCATACAGAATAGTTCAAAGCTTAGCTGGCCGTGGAACTTTAGGTCCTTGTTCAACTGATCTCTGTGCTGAATTTTGTGCAAACAAGGAACTGTTAGCAAGGAGCCAACTCCAACACTGTGTTTGTTGTTGCAACACACATTGCCAGAGCAGGAGCGGGCACTGTTGTCCTTGGCTGTTTGTGTTGAGGCTGCTGACCTGTACCTGTCCTCTGCCCAGGGGGTGTTTGCAGAGCAGAGCCTCAGTCATGTGGCAAGTGGGGGGGGTGAAATCCCCTTCCTGTGCAGTGCCAAGTGTGATTCCCCAGCCTGTACCCCCACCCGAGTTCTTCCTGTTTGCTCAGGGGCGTGTGGGGGAAGACCTGCAAAGGGTGGAGGTCCAGGATGGGTTCTACTGGGACTGGCTGCAGGCTAAGCCTCACACACACACACACACACATACACATCCTCAGAGCTCCTCCTCATTCCAGAGTGGGCCTGGCTGCTGGAGCAGAAAGGGATACTGAGTACAGCCCAAACAGCCGCTTGTACTCAGCTGTTTGGGACACGTTGGTGCAACTAATCTTGACCAGTTGCTTGGACTAAACGTTGGACCATGAGCTCTCCTGTTAACAGGACTGTTTGAGTGGTTCCATTTTGTTTTCTCTCTATATGGAATGGGGAAGTGTGTGCATGGGCCAACACTGCTAATTTTGGGTAATTCCACCCCCACTGGAAGGTCAGCCCCTCACCTAGATGCCACCCAAGCATGTAAGGACCACTGGGATGCAGCAGGGGCTTTTGTGTCTACCTCACCCTGTTCTCCACAGGTTGTTGCCCAACAGTGTGGATTCTAGCCAGGGAGTGCCTGCAAAGATGATGGCTCCCCTGGTCCCTGATCCCCCTGCCCCCGCAAAGCCCTGCCAAATTTTACCTTCCAGATTGGCTCCCACCCCCTTGGAATCAAAAACAGACAGTCCAGCAATGGCACAGAAGCTCCAGCTCAATGGAGCCATATTGCGCCCACCCAAGAGCTCTGTCTCAGGGCACCATCTGTGGCACAAGGGTCTGGCTGTGACAAGGCCTTGAGAACCTTCCAATTCTTTCTTCCCTCACAGGTAGGGGTGGGAAAACCTATGTCTGCTGGGATGTTGGGGGCCGTGTGCCAGCAGTGGGTGGGGCCCAAATGTGGCCCCAGTATAACTGCCCTCCTCACAGATCAACAGCAGTCGGGAGAGGCGGATATGTAAACAAGAGGTAGACTTTTGCCTGCCCACAGTGGGGTTTTGCCTGCTGCCGGCCATCCGTAGACAGGGCTGAAGAGTGGCCGCGGACCAGACTTAGCCAGTGCCTCAGGTGGGGCTCCTAGACGCCCCAGGTGACTCCTGAGCCAAGCTGAAGAGGGAGGGCAAGTGAGGGGAGGGCAAAGCCTTGGCAGCTGGCTCCTGGGGGTGCCACTGCATCAGCGCTAGCGTTGCCAGTGTGGCTAGGGAGGAACGAAGGCAGTTGAGTCCCAACAGGCATCTGTTAAGGAGGCCCCAGGCTTAGGAGGAGTGCACAGACTCCAGTTTAAGAAGAGCCCTTACTTTTGATTGCCAGTGTCTGGTCTTATGACCTTCTAACATCTGTGAACTACAAGCTGCAAAGAGCTGGATCAGAGCTTGCAACAGAAAAGGACACAGAACAGCTTGATCAGCTTTGATGTTTGCTCTCTGCAAGTTTACAGAAAGAACAAGAAGGGTCAGTTGAGGCAGAATATGATGCTTGCTGACAAGAAGGAGGAGCAGAGCTGCCTTCAACACATGCTCAGATGTCGGTGAGGAGCCTGACATCAGTGGGGAGGAACACTGACCTGCACTGATAAGAAGACTAAGAATATCCCCCTTGATGTCTGTTGGCTGAGGAGTCATAATGATAGTGCAGACAATGGCTGAGAGGTGGACATATTGTCCTCAGGCAGAGAACACCCTGTACTGAGGAAAGTGTCAACAAGATAAGATGGGCAGGCGGAGGAGCTAGCGAGGAGCCGTCTCAGAAGAGCCCAAAGAAAATTACAGAAGTTCCACTGGACCTGGAGAGCCAGCCTGGTATAGTCGTTTGAGCATGGGGTTGTGACTCGAGACCAGGGTTCGAATCCCTGCTCAGCCATGGATACCCACTGGGCAAGTCCCACTCCCTCATCCACACATGGGAGGCCCTGGTGGCAAACCACCTTGGAACCAATCTTGCCAAGGAAACCCTGTGATAGTGTCACTTGATGGCTTGATGGCTCGCAGCAGCAACATCCACTGTACCCCATGAGAGCCAATGCTGTGTCCAAACATCATGTGAGCGAGCATGCTGGGGACAGCAGGGGGTGAGTAGGTGGTCAGTCCCCCCCTTCTCATCTCCCCCTCTAATCAGGGCATAAAAATGCACACACTCCCATGTGTATGTGCATACACACACACACACACACATGCTTTGGCATTTGGGGGTCCCCCCCCCGGTTTTTCTTAACTGAAGCTTTGCCTTCACTTTTTCACTTTTGGTCATCCCTGGACCATTTGATCATCAGACCTAAAGAGTTGGGCCATTTTGACATCACGCTTTAGTTCAAACCTTTTGAAGCTAATTTTCACTCTCTTCTTTTTCTGAAATGCATAATTCTGGAAATGGGGCCTGGCCTAATTTTTAAGACTAGGGACTTGGAGACTTTCCAGGGGAAAGGAACTCAACTCCAGTCTTAGAACTATCTCGGATTTGGTCAACTCTTCAAGTGCCTTGGTTTACAGATCAAGATCAGACTTTAGATCTGAGGCTTGGATCTAGAACTGATTGAGCTCTTTTTGTGCCAATTCATACTAAATTAAACATTTAGGTTCCAGAACATTTACAAGTTTTACAGAACTGCTAACCTTTTGGATTTTGATTCAGGAAACTTGGTCCCATTCTTTACCTTTTACCCGTAGCTAACTTATCTCTTCAGATGCCCTGAAAATCTTTGACATACTTTTTACATTTCAGCTGTGTGCAGGAGGAAGTCAAATGGAAGTCAGATGACTGAGCATCTTATGGTTTGACTCTGGAAATGCAAGAACAGCACGAACAGGGTAGGAGAAGCTGTGGAGGAGTGCAGCCTCTCAGGCATCCCTGTTAGTAGTCTAATTAGCTGCCTTGTTCACTACTTTGACGGAGCTGGTTCTGTCAGATTTCTTCTTAGCTGGCCTTTGATTTAGATGACATTTAATATCACTGATGGGTTAGGTAAAAATCAAAGAAGCATCCAAAGTATACTTTGTATAACCAAAGTATAACCACCAAACAGTATAATTAGATTTTGCAATTTAAAAATAAAATAAAACATGTAATGTTCTCTACTACGTTTGACCTCTGTGATCTGTTTCCCCCACCCCCTTCTTTGCAGGCCAGAGATGTTTTGAACCCACTTGGTCCAGATTCTGACATCTTTGCAAGGTACTGGAAGACCAAATAGGGCCTAACTCACAGAATACTGATAGACCTTTGCCCTGAGCAGTAACAAAAAGAAACCTTTCCTGGAAGGTCCCTCAGATACAGAAATTTGGAGGAAAGGGTCCAGTGGGGTGGTGGCCACGATCCCTGTGGGAAAGGAGGAAGCAGCAGCATTCTTCTGGATCCTTCCTGGGCAAGATCCCCCCTTCCTTGCAACTCCTCCCCCTTGCTACCCACCTGTCAGCCACACCATCTGGCCAGGGCTTTCGGGAAGAGAGGAGGCTGGCTGGCTGGCTGACTCTCTGGGGCCTGGGCAGTCTGGCAAACATAAAAATGCTCCTGGGGGCTGCCCCTTGCCATGACATGGATTGTGTACACACAGCACCTGTTGTGATAAAGGTGTGTGGAGAGGGGGTAGACCCACAGGGACCCCTGGGACCCTACAAGCAAATGGAGGGCCTCCCCATTTCTTGTCAGTCCACCCTTGTGAATGTATCACAGCATCAGACTGTGGCACCCAAGACGTGGAGGACCATGAAGGGATGTGAGAGCCCCTCCCCACTCGCCAGCCCCTCCCTGAAAGCTGGCCATCCCAAGTAGCCCTGGCCAGCCCATCACTAGCCAGGGCTGCTGTCTCCCTCTGGAGGCTCAGGGCTATAGGCACCTTGCAGTGCCTTAGCCAGCTGGCCGGCCAGAACTATCTCACTGTAACTCACGGCAAGGGATCTGATCAGTGCCCCCTGGTGCAACTCTTCTACACGCGGCCCTCTTGCTGGCCTTGGGGCTCTGTCTGGCACATGCAGCCCTGTCTGCAAGAAGGAAGCAGAGGAGAGAAGGTGGCGGGTTGGCCCAGTAGAGGCCAGGCTGCCTCGCCAGCAACTGCTGCTGTTGGCTTGCGTGGTAAGCCGAGATGGAAGGGGCCTCGTGCAGGTCCATTCTTGTGCAGGGCTCCTTTGGCTTTCCCTGGCTGCCATGGCGGGGACCTCACTTCTACCTGCTTATAGGTTGGCATGTATGTGCGCATTCTTCTTGACAAAGGTTCACTAGGCTGGATTGGCAACCAGTGGGACCTGGGAACATCTTATCCCACACCTCTCCAGCTGGTAGCAGAGTGCTTGCGCTTGTGTGGGTTATGGTTTTTTCCCCCCAGGAAGTGTTTGAACCACTGTCAGGTACCAGGAAGGTGTGTGAGCACTGGTTAACATGCCTTCTTCCACAAGAGTACCAGGCCCCCCCATCTCCTTTTGAACTGACTATGGTTACTGAGAGGGGGGGTTGTTATGGCTTCTCTTTTCCATTTGGAGCAGCTGGGGCTGTTTAAGCCCTTCCTGCTGCATTTGCTTCTGGCTGCTTCAAGAGACAGACACAACTCTCTTGGGACTTCTCCTGCCTTCTTCTTTGGGCATTTTCTTGAGTGTTTTGGGGTTGGGGATGTGAGGCGTAGGTTACCCACCCCTACCACCAGCCTGGGCAGGTTGACTGCCTCCATGGCTCTCTGGTGTGTGACAGTGGTTGTTGTTATTTGGCTGGAGGGCTTTTACAGACACTGGGAACATGTCTCATCCTTTCTTTTCTGTTGTTGTGTTTCCCCCTCCCCTCATTGCTTCATCACACTGGAATGGGATGGCAGTTTCACTTGTGCAGTTTGGATCTGTTAGTGGGGGGCTTATATTCCCACCCCACCCTCCATGCTTCTGCTGCCTTTCTCATGGCTAGGATGTAAGTGTGAGCACCAAGAGCTTAATGAATGAGCATTCATGTCCATGGTCTCACTGGCACGGCTTTCTCCCTGTGGGTGCCCTCCTGCACATTCTGATCACCCCACCCAACCCCTTGCCAGAGCCAGCACCCCTTAAGTCCACTTGTGGCTCATCCCCCGACACATCTTGGCAGCTTTCACTCACTGGCAAATTAGGTTTTGCAGAGGGTAAGGAGGAGATCCCAGAGCAATGGGACTCTGGGACATATCCAGAGAAATGGATGCCTAGGGTAATGCCAGCCCGCTGCCGTCAGGGCTCCGGACACTTCAAAGCTGCAAAGCCATGAGCAAAGGCCAGGAGAGTCGCCCACAGCCTTACACTGGGAAATGGCCTCCTCCACACACCTTCTGAGCGCCCTAGGTCACCAACCAGAAGCCCCCTCCTTCTGCCTTGGCTCCTTGGAAATTCCCTTCTAAGAGTGCACAGTTAAACAGTTGCTCCTCCTTCTGCTCCATGTTCAGGTAGGCGCGGGGGAGCCTTGTGTTCAGGTTGACTCAGGGTGTGATAACATCACAGAGGAAGAGGTTGGTGGATGAAGTTGGAGGTTTGATGCTCAAGAGCACAGAGCAATGAGCACAGAACCATCCTGGCTTGCACAGGAATCCAGGATGTGGTCAAAACTGTGGCCAACTTTCTTAGAATGCTGTCTTCTCTCTTTCTCTCTGGTCTGACCCCAAAATTTGTGGTAAACCCAGGAATCCCCCCCCCCTCATGCTCCTGTAGCACTTTGAATATACAAAGGGCATCAAGAGACCCAATGCTTTGCAAACCCACAGACAGAAGGAGGAGGTTGCGTGTGCTCCTTAGCAGAGGGGATTTCTCTCCACCTGAGGGCTCCGCATGAGCAGTTTGGAGCCTCCTTCAACACTAGTCGTGGACGGGAGAGTTTCAGGAAGGGCCCTTGCCAGGGGAGCGGGCGGAGTAGTGGAGCTGGGCATGACGCCTACCAGCAGAAAGGAGAGCTTGTTTCAGGTGCAGGAACCCCTGGAACCTGAAGCTGTTCAAAGCTTCACCTCCCCACCGCCAAAACCCCCCCACCTTGAAACAGCAGTTGGCTTACCATGCAGAACACCCAGACCTCTGGGATTTCCAGCAGCAAAGATGACATAAATTTTGGTTTTTCTATGAGAATCAATTTATTTCCTGCCAGTGAGGTGCTTTGATGTCAGTGACATCAGACCTGGTTTCCTGTGCACTGCAAGATGTTCACGTACAGGTTCTCCTTGGGGTCTGGGGTGTTTTCTCCCTCTCTGCTCCCCCAACCCCCACATGCAGGACTTGTTCCAGGCTTGTCCCACAGCTTGTCCCAGAACAAGTCATGGCTAGCACTTGGTCTAACGAAATCTCAAAGACACACTAGGTGAAGGCAGTGCAAACAATCATTACAAAAGGGCCAGGCCTTGCACAATGGGCATGTCTGTCTGTCCGCATTTATGGCGTTGGAGAAGATGGGCCTTGGCAGGAGAGGGCTTGAGGAGCTGGGTCAGACCCCTGCACCTGCAGTCAGCTACCAGGGAGGCAGAAGGCCTGTACCTGAGATCTTGGGAAACTGTTGCCACTCAGAGACAACAGCGCTATGCTAGGTGACACACCCTCTGACCTGGGCAAGGCAGCTTCCTCTGTATCTATTTTTGACCAGACACCTCACTCAAGGCAAGTGTTGCAATGGGCAATAACCACACAGGCACTGACTGAAAACAAATCAACTGGCCCTAAGGGATGCTGGCAGCTGCAGTCCAACACTTCTGGAGGGCCCTAAGTTGCCCTCTGTTTAGAACAAAGGCAACATGAATCGATAGAGAAAAGTTGCATTGGGATGTTGCGTCAAAAGCCGCCCGTCTTCTAGCCTGAGGCAAGGGGGTGTCCCCGTGCTGTTGCAGATGCTAGCTGGGGGTACAAGAGAGGAAGGTGGTCCTGTTCCCCCCTGCTTAGGACAGTGGGCCCTTCTTTAGAAGAAAGGCGGGGAGGTCGGTCCCTGGGCCTGTTGCTGCAGCCTGTGTGGTGAGTGCAGCTGTACCGGCACCACCACCATGAGGTCGGTGTCATGTCAGTTCCTCGCCTCCCGTCCCTTCCCTGCTCAGTCTGTCTTTGGGGAGATCTCCAAGGCGCCCACCCACCTGTGCCCTGCTGGTTGGCCTATTAAAGGCATAGCACTGAGATGAGGTTGGGCGCCCTTCTGCCCTTGCTTCTGAATCTGCAGCATGAAGGGAGGCAAGGCTGGGGGAGAGGCTGTAGGGTAGAGGGGGGCAGGGGAGATGCCGCTGGAATATCCCTCTGAGCCTTGAGATGCTCCACAAAAACCAGCAGGAAAGAAATCCCACCAATTAACAAGTGTGTTAATGTGTTAATACTTTCCCCTCGCTTTGGAAAAGAGGCCTGCCAGCCAGCCGCACCTATCTGACAGATGCTGGTCAGCTCCAAGTCCTCCGGCCCACCTGCCTGCCTCTGCCTTTGGGGCTTTCACACTCTCAGTGTTTGGGATGGGTGCCCAACCATGGACATGGGAACAGGGGAGGGGCTCGATCCCACCAAGACTACGCTAGGAGGAGCTAAGCCCCCCTGAAGGGACCTGGCAAAAGTGGAGCCTCGCTGGCATTATCAGTCAGAAGCGTGTTCAATAGTCAGGTATGGAGAAGGATGAAAGCAGCCTTTGTTGCTGAGCCCTCCTCGTAATGAGAATGGCGCACCTACTTGGGACTAAGCCACACTGAGCACACAGAGGGCAGTGAGGACGCGCTGGGCTTGTAGGAGTCTTCATGTCAAGGACGCCTGGATGCTACGGAATGGGAAAGTGCCTTCCCTCTGCAAGAAAGGAGATCAGGGCCCATGAGGCGTTGAGACCACTCCTCTTCGCACCAGGGGGTTTGCGTCGTCCCCCCCTCTGCCAGTGTCTTGGCACTCGCCTCCCACCCCACAAAGACACAAAATAAATGTTGTCTAGTCCTGCAGGAAGGGCGCATGGGGTCGCCTTTGGCCACAGGGCCCGAGAGTGGCTCCAGGCTGGGAGGGCAGAGCCCCCATCACAGTAGGTGCATGGGAGACCCCCACCTCCTTGCTTCCACTCTTCGGCCGCAGGGCGAAGGGAGAGGTGCCCTCTGACTCCGGGCATTGATTGATGGGAAGAATTAGGCCAAGAACCTGCTTCCATCCCGGGGGTTCAGCAGTGGCACGAAGAGACGCCTGGAAAGGTGCGCAGGGATGCCCTCTGCCACGGCACCCGCTGCCAGACAGAGCTTGTCCTCCTCCCTGAGGCCGCACCGAAGCTGAACTGGGAGTGGGCGGTGGGGAGAGAGCGGTTCTCAGCCGGGGGTGGGCCGGGACCCCAGGTTTTGCTCATCCAGGCCAAGCAGGGGCCTAAGCAGACTCTCTGGACCACACGCAGAGGCCGGGCTGCTGTGCCGGGACAGGGGAGCCCAAGGACCCCCTCCACTGACCCCCCTGGGATCAACACCCCCCCCCCCAGACACTGCAAGGCAGGAACACCAGCTGGCCAAGCGGGCCTCTGGGTCCTGATTCCTACAGGTGTGGACACCGGAGTCGGGCTTTACCCCCCCCCCTTTTTGCTGCAAAGGTGGCGGCGGAGAACAACAGGCCGGTCCGGCCTCCCGGGGCCAAGGCAGGGCAAAGGGGCGCAAAGGGGCGCGCGTGTGGGTGGGGGGGCGCTTGGGGCGACCCTCAGCCCGGCCGTGTGGACGTGGGCGGCGGGTTCCCCGGGAGGCCGGCGGGGCCCTTCACGGGCGGCTGGGCTGCAACTCCCAGCGTCCCTGGGCACTGGCTCGGGCTGCTGGGAGGTGCAGTCGGCCACCCCCGGAGGGCCCGTCCCCCGTCCCGCACGGCCTCAGGGGGTGGGACGAGCCCCGGGGAGGGCCGGGGGGCGGATGGGGCCGGGCGGGGGGTCGGGAGCCGGGAGGGCGTCGCCAGGAGGAGCGCTCCCGGTGCCGGCCGAGGCGGAGGCGGCGGAGGAGGAGGGCCCGCCTGCTCGCCCGCCCGCCCGCCCGGGCCGCCCCTTCCCTTCTTCCCTTCCTCCCTTCCTTCCCTCCCTCCCTTCGCAGCCCGCCCGCCTCCGCCTCCGCCTCCGCCGCTGCTCCGCCTTGCCGCTGCCTGCGGGGCGGGGGCTCCCGGGCGGGCCTTCCCGGGCCTTCCCTCCTGGGCCGGGACGGTGATGACGCTGCGCCGCCGCCGCCGCCGCCCATAAAGGCCCCGCCGAGGGTGGCCGGAGCAGCCCAGCCCCGGACGGTAAGGGCGCGCCGGACGGGCCGAGGGGGCGGCCGGGGGAGGGACGGAGGGGGCGGCCGGGGGTCGTGCCTTGCCCGGCGGCGGCGGCGGCCTCCCTCCCTGCGGGGCTGGCGGGGGCCGGGCCGGGGGTCTTTCGCCCGACAGCCGAGGAGGGGGAGGAGGGGGGCGCCCGGGGGTCTCTGCCGGAATAGGGGGGTCCCGGGCGCCCCCCGTCGGCCGCGAAGGGTCTGGGCGGGGGAGCGGGCCTGGCCCTCCGGCCTTCTCGGGGCTCCCGGCGGCCTGGGGGCTGGGGGGGGGGCGTCGGCGTCGGCGGGCTGTGCGTTTGGGCCGGGGGTGGGTCCGGCGGGCCCCTCGCCTTCGCGGCTCCGCGGCTCCGCTTCTCCGGGCCTCCTGGGCGGCTGGGCCGGGCCGCGTCCCCGGGAAGGCCTGGAGCGTCTGCCCGGCCGCTTTCGGAGCCTCCCCGCTCGCCCTCTCCCCTTCCTCCTCCTCCGAGGGGCTCCCCGAGAGCAGGGCGCCCACCCTCTGCTTGCGGGGCCGGCGGGAGCCAGGGCGGCCGGGACCCCCAGAGGCCTTGAGGGGCGGGGCGGGGGCGGAAGGCTTCGTGCCCCCCCCAGCAGTGCGGCCCAGAGCCAGGCCAGGCTAGCCCCCCCCGGTGTGTGTGGGGTGTGTGGGGGGGGCTGCCCGAGGGGCCCCTCTCAGCTGCGTTTGCCGCCGGCCGTGCCCCGCCTTGGGGTGCAAGCACCCCTCCCTCCTGCCCCCCAGTGTGCTCCGGGGGGGGGGGGCTGGACGAATCCATCTGTCCCGGACGAGCCCCCCTGGAGCCCCCCCGGCTCTCTCCAGCGGGCGAGGGGTCCGAGGCTTCTCCCGGTCCAGCCGCCAGAGCTGCGCGTGGGGCGCGTGTGTCCTGGCGTGGCGATCAGGTCACCCGTGGGTGCCTTTGAGGGGGCCCGTGTCTCTTTGGAAAGGCCGGGCCAGGCTGCGCCCACCCTGAGCCGCGCTGGCGCAGCGCTCCCTCGGGGTGCCCCTGCAGGGAGGGTCTCCGGCCGCCCCCTTGCGCGTGGGTCCCGCTGGGTGGCTTCGTAGCAGCTCCTCCAGGGTGGAAGGGCCGGAGGAGCAGCTTGGCAGGAAGAGGGCCCGGGCTGTGGGGCAGGCGGACCCCCTTCCCCTTCCGGGCATCCCCACTCAAAGGGATTTTGGACAGGAGGGGGCGGAGGGGGCAGAGGAGGGTGGCCAGTCCCCGCTGGCTGATCTCGGGGGGTGGGTGGGGAGAGCCTTATGGGGGGCAGGCGGGGAAGAGACCAGGAGGAGCTGCAATTGAGCCCCCAGGTCCTGCTCCAGAGTCAACAGCTGCGGGGGCACAGGGGGCTGGGGGGGGTCTCTGGGGTCTCTGCGAGCTGCCTGGTGGGGCCCTCTGGTTCTCTCAGCCCCAGCACACCTGTGCCCACCCATGGGCTTACATGCGCACACGCACTCTAGCAGGAGCGTCTGCCTGGCGTTGCGCATGATGCTGACGTGGGCGACCAGAGGAGGGAAGAGGGGGCGCAGCTGGGGGTGTGCATGTCTTTCTGTGGCCCTGGTTAATCCTGTTCCACCTTGCGCGCCAGCCCTCCCCATTTAAACAACAAGGAAGGGACTGTTCAAAGTGTGAGAGGCAAATGCTTGTTGCGCTCAGACAGCTTTGTTCCCAGAATGCTTTGTGAGTGTGCAAGTGAAAGGGTGCAAATGCATTATTCCTCCTTGCACCTTTGGCCCCGGGATGACCAGGCCTGTGACTGGCCCATGGGAGTGCTGGGCCTTGCAGTATCCCGAGTGGAGGGCCGTGCGGCTGGGAGCCCAAGGGGCCCTCCCCTTCCTTCCCCCCTGCCAGTCTCTGCACTGGGCCGGGACTTGCCCTCCGTGGGCCTGCTCTGGCTGCTTGCCTTTCCCAGTGGCTGCCTTCCGCAGCAGGCAGGGCGTGGTGGGGTGAGGCAAGGGGTTGCCTTGGCTGGCTAGCGGGCTTCCTGGGAGATGTGGGGCTGGCTCAGGTACGGCAAGGAGCCGGAGCTGGAGTGATGCTGAATTCGGGCTGGCGTGAGCCACGTTGCTTCTTGCCAGCCCAGTGGGTTCGGACTTTGGAGCGGATGAGAGCCATTGTGCCCACTGCGCCTGCGTGAGAGGAGCCTATCCTTGAACTGACCCTGTCCTTCCGTGTCCTCAGGTGCTGTGCAGGATCCGGACCTCACCGTAGAGACTGCCGCTGCCTCCCCTCCTCCACCCCCATGCTCCCTCGGACTGTCTGGAGCCTGTGTGGGCAGAGCGGGCGCCTCCTTTAAGGTGCTGCCCCCCTTCCTGGCTTTCATGGATCTGAGATTCCCCCAGCTGCTCTGGTGGTGCACCCTGATGGCCGCCTTGGGCGGAGAAGTCCTCGGCCACCATGTCTACACCAACACCTGGGCTGTGCTGGTCCCGGCCGGGCCCCAGGAGGCTGAGCGGGTGGCCAGGAAGCACGGCTTTCTCAACTTGGGCCCGGTGAGTGCCACTGCGTACCTGCAAGGGGGGGGGAGGCGCGCAAGGGAGAGCGCGCGTGGCCACGTGTCCCTGCGGGAAGGGCAGGAGAGGCATGCCACTGGGCGCTCTGTGCGTAGAGAGAGGGCCCACCACCGTTCTCCTCACCACGTAGTAACGTCTTACAACTGGCCCTGCTCTCAGCCGGGCAAGTACTTGTGGACAGCCTTTGCCTCCCTGTCTCTTCCTCCCTTCCTTTGGGCTTTTTAAAAAGGGCTTTCGCTGCATCAGAGGCAGAGAAACAGCAACAGCAGAAGGGGGTCACTTTTGGCTTTGACTACTTCCATAACATTTCTGAGCATTAACAAATTAAAATGCCTCCAGAAGCCCCCCTCCCCTCAGCTTCATCAGCTTATTTGCGTTTCATTCAATATTATTGAATTGTTTCACAGCAGTAAAAAAAAGAAAAACAATCCTCAAGTCCACCTAGATGTCATTATTATGATTTTTTTTAGTATCCAAAAGGTACAATCCTGCTAATTATTTGAAACTCAATTGAACATTAGACTTAATGTCTAATTTACTGGCAACAATATTGACTAGGGAATCTGCCTGGCTTTGTGCTCTTGGGCGGGTTGGGGGGGGCAGCACTGAAAGCAGCCTCCCACTTGCTGTGGACATTTGCCCCTGAAATGCCCCCTCCCTCCAGTGCAGAAGCTGGCAAAGGGGCAGAGGAGGATGTGGTGGAAAGAGGGAGAAACCAAGCAGCCGTGTAACCCCCCCCCACCTCACAGATATGTGTGTGTGTGTGTGTATGCCTTCAAGTTGCCTGTCTTTATAGGAGTTACCCCCAAGGAAGTGCAGCGGTTCTGCACCTCAGCCCAGGGGGGCTCTGTTTGGAGTGTGTCTATGTGGGCGTCTGGCACACACACACACACACACACACACAGAGTGTGGAGGGTAAAGAAAGCTTTCCTGGGCTGGGCTCGGCTGAGGTTGGTCTCCTCCTCTTCCTCCATCATTGTCGTCATAGTGGGCAGCTCAGGCCTCCTGCTGCTCCAAGGTCACTTAAGGCCCTCCTCCTCCTCCTCCGTCTCCTTTGGCTTCTTTTGGGGTTTCATTTGAAGATTAGAGATTTACATCAGAATCTCCTTAGTAGCGTCTGTGCCAAGATTTGCAGCCGGATGGGGAGTGAGGGGGCAGCGGAGAAGAGAAGGCCAGCTGGTCGCCTTGCCAGGGAGAGAGCGGCGCCTGATGCTGGTGCCATGTCCACCCTGCTGGACCCCACGGCTGCGGCTGGCCCTCCGGACCAGAGCGAGGAGATCTACTCGGCTCAGGCCAGGGGGAGGGGGTGCTTGGGTGATTTCCCATGTCTCACCCTTCTCTCTTCCCCCACACCTTAGATCATTGGAGACTATTACCACTTCTCTCACCGGGCTGTGGCTAAACGCTCGCTCTCTCCCCACCGGTCCTGGCACAGCTCATTGGCCAGAGAGCCACAGGTGAGAAATTCGGGTGGCGCATTCGGGTGGGTGTGGGTGCGTGGGCAAAGCACAAAACCTCCCTTGCAACTTGGGAGGGACAGAGGGTGGCCCCTGGGGAGCAGTATCCCTGGACCAGCCGTCCTGCTTCTACCTGGGATGGGGCTTCCCATGCCTGTCTAGAGTTGGCCATCTCAGGCTGCTTCCTCCAAGCCAAGCTGGATGCCGTGAACCGAGGCCTAGGCCAGAATGGCCCAGAAACAGCTGCCCTGTGCCTCGGTTGGGGCTTGGCTGGCCTCTTGATGCCCAGGTCCAGAGGGCCCCATCCAGTTGCACTGGAGCTAATTGGTTCTCTTTGGAGACAGAGCAGGGAAGCTCGGAGGACTAGCAGACCACCCGTAGAGGTCCCTGGCCTGAGAGGAGCCTGGCCTTTGGGTCTACTTTATGTGATCTAAATCTCCCTTTTCCTCCAAGAAGCTCTTGGCACCATTTCCTTCCTGTCCTATTTTAGACTCAAAACAACCCTGTGAGGTTGGTTAAGTGGAGAGGGAGAAAATGCACGCTCCCCCCTCTATAAGTTTCATGGCTGAACCAGGGTCTCTTGTGCCATACTTCCCCTCCCTACTCCTTGGAGGTCACATTGGCTCAGAGGCAACCAGGTTGATCAGCAGTGACCACTGGACACTCCCCAAATCAGCCAATCCATTAGTCAGGGCTTCTTGGGGGGGGGCAATGCCTGCCGACAAAGCAAGTCCCCCTCCCGCCCCCACTTGGCCAGTTTCATTGGAAGAGCGCCTCCTTTGCTGAGCAGATTGTCTAGCAGAGGACTCCCCGGGAGGATGGCTTGAAGGAATTAACTAAAGATGTAAAATTTCCAGAAATTTGGAAGTCACGGGGCTTTATTTGTCCAGCTGGGGATTCTGGAAAAAAGGGAAATTTGGGGGGAAATGAAAAAAAATGTTTACTAGCATCCTTTACAGATTGGAAGTCACTTTGTTACATTAGAAACATAATATATGGCATGTATAATCTGGTGAATGTAACATTGTCACGTTGGGTGTATTGAAAGTGTTCAGTTTATTCAGATAATTATTACAAATGAATGTACCTTTCATACTATAAGTAATCTATTTAGCATTGCTGGTCAATTAGGAAGAGATAAGAAAATATTAAAAAGGAGAAACCATCAACCTTAGTAAAAGACAGAGAATTATTTTCCCTCCTTGAGTTCTCTGTGGCGTCGAACAGACACAACACACTCGTTCCCATAAGAATTAACTGAGGAAGGAACTGAGGAAGGAAGAGATCAAGAGTTGTAGTGATCTGATATTCTGCGTAGACCCGCGTAAAAGTCTTTCCCTACATAGTATTTAGAAATAATGTTGTGGAAGTAAATATATAAAGACCTTGTTTTAAATATGTTATTCATTATTCTGAAAGAAAATGTTTCATAGTCATTTTAAAAAATATTTTTTGGGAAAAACCCCAATGTTTCTCCCCAAAAGTTTTTCAGTTTCCCACCCCCACCCCCACCCCCCGGCCTTTGCATCTCTTAGAATCACTGGAAGGTCTCTTGTGGTGAAGCAAATTAGGGAACCTGAAAAATCAGTGGAAACTTAGGAATAAATCACTCTGAACCTCTCTCACCAAGAAGGCGAGATGCCACTAGAAGCGTAAATTTAACCACCACTGGGGGGGTGGGCAGAGGGAGGCAGGCAGGGGCTTGGCACGAGTCTCCCATTTGGCACAGCCAGGGGACCCGGAGAGAGAGGCTACAGAGCTGAAAGGTGACCCGGGGCCACCTAGTCCTTGCTATTCCAGGGAATGTTGTTGTTGCTGCCCTGAGCTCCTTTCCTTTTTAATTTGCAAAATGTTCCAAAAGAGGACTCTGCCACAGGCTCATAATGATCTTTGCCTGGCCACTGGGTGCCCCCTCAGTGTACCCTTGCTGTCTCTGCCCCCTCCCTTGGCCCAGCACCTGACCCCTGGAGCAGGCTGCTCTTCGCAACAGGCGCATCAATGTCCTTTTAATTGGCTTTTCATTTGGCTGCCTTTTAATGCTATCATTGTGTTGTGTGTGTTTTGGCTCAGAGCTGCTCCTTCAACGGGTCATGAGCTGCCCCAGGCTCCAGCTTTGGGTGGAAGGTGGGACGTAAACCAAAGAAAGCAATCCAACAGGGCAAGCAGAAGACGGGTCCCCCTCCAGTCCCTGGCAGTGCCTGATACGGACACCCCTGACTTGGCTCTGCAGGGCTGTGCTGAGGTGGAGCCATGAGGAGGCCACGATTCCCTGGCCTGGTGCATTGGTTCCCAACTCAGGAGCCCTACAGCTTCCAGGGTACCTCTTTGCTGGGCTTCTGGATCTTGGTGCCTCTGTGCATTTGGCCCCTAAGGGTGTCTGGCAACCAACCTGTGTGTTGTGTGTTCCCCACCCCGCCTGTTGGTGCTCCTGTCTCCTCCTCCTCCTCCTCCTCAGGTGCACTGGCTGGAGCAGCAGGTGGCCAAGCGCCGGAGCAAACGGGATGCCTTCCTGGAGCCGACGGACCCCAAGTTCCCACAGCAGTGGTACCTGGTAAGTGGGGGGTGCCAGGGGGTGGCTTGTGCTACCTCCCCACAGGAACGGCCCCAGGAGGAGGGTTTTGTCTCAGGTGAGAGCAAAGGCTACCCACGCGCTGAGTCCTGCTGTCCTTGCTTGGCGGGAGGGTGGCGTTCTGCCCACATGGAAAGCAGAGCGAGAGAGCGAGGGGCTGGGCTGGGTGGGTGCCCTGCGGTCACTGTGGCTGGCTGATCTCTCCCAGCAGTGTTAATCACTCCTGCTGGGGGATTAGGGTGAGCGGGTGAGCAAAGCCTCCCCCGCCCCCACAGTTCTGCCTTGCTGGTGCCTGGCTCAGGTGCGCAGGCCGGTCCTGTGCTTGCCCTAAAGCGGGGCCAGGTTGGGGCATTCTCTGTGTGTGTGTGTTTGGCTGAGCAGGAGGGCTGGCATTTCTCTGCCCTTGGCCTTTGCTGCCCTGAGACCAAGGCTCTTACAGTTGGGGAATCGCTGTTACCAACATAATCCATAATTCTAAGGGGGGAAAGAAAGCACTGTCTCCTTTCGAACCACTTCAAAAGCGTTGCCAGCTGCCTCAGCTGCAGTTCTGTTGGCAGACTTTCAGATTAACCATTAAGAGTTCTTCAAGGAAGGAAGCACAGGGGACGGGGCAACTGCTGGAGGATCTACAGAGCCTCTCTGGCCACACAGAATGGGTGTGAACTGTGGAGGCTGAGGCAGGGCAAGGCATGGGGTGTGTGGGTGTGATGGTAGGCTGAAGGGCTAAACTGGGGATATTCTCCTCAAATGAATACATGTCCACCTAGCAGAACTGGTGGTGGTGGTGGCGGCGGGGGGGGGGGGGGCTTCAAATGGCACTTCCCAAACTGTGGCTACAGCTGCTGGCTCAGAAGGCTCTGGCCTCTGTGCCCTGCTTGGGGGCAAAGTGCCTGGCATAGCCGCCTCCTCCTGCCTGCCCACCTCCAGTCCTCTGTGTGGGCTGATGGTGCCCTGGCAGGCAGATTGGGCAAGGGCTGTGGCATTTGGGGGGCCCTCCTTGCTATGGGTTTGGCTTGGGCAGGGTTTGGCCAAGCTGGAGTGCTAGTGGGGGAGTGCGGGTGAGCCATTGATAAGCCCTTTATGTGCAGTTGTTGTTGTGTGCCTTGAAATCATTTCCACCTTGTGGTGACCCTAAAGCGATCCTACCACCGGGTTTTCTGGGCACGATTTCTTCAGAGAGGGTTTGTCACCATGGCCTTCCTCTGAGGCTGAGAGAGTGGGACTTCCATGACCGAGCAAAGGGGATTCGAACCCTGGTCTCCAGAGTCATGGTCCTGCCTGAAACCACTACACCAGGCTGCCTCTTCTAGCCACAGGCCCCCCAGGGTTCAGTGGGTTTAGTGGGTTCTGTGTGTGCTTTGTAGTAGCAGGACTCAGGAGGGAGAATTTTTTTGATTCATATGGACATTTTTACTAGAAATGTTGTTGTTACTATAAGGTACTGCGTAAGACAGAAGCCTTTTTGTTGTTATAAAGGAGAGCACGGCTAAGAATTGT
Organism: Gambelia wislizenii; assembly: GCA_030847615.1. Taxonomy (NCBI): domain Eukaryota; kingdom Metazoa; phylum Chordata; class Lepidosauria; order Squamata; family Crotaphytidae; genus Gambelia; species Gambelia wislizenii. The sequence continues at coordinate 367,478 of JAUMIR010000009.1, forward strand.
TGCTGCTTCAAGAAGAGCTAGAACTGTCTAAACACTTTCTGTCTTATCCAACCCTGGGGATGGGCTGCTTACCTGAAAGGTGTGCGGGCCTGGCAAGCACGAACCTGTCACAGAAGCTCCCTGCCCGTTGAGATTCCAATCCTAATTATATCATTTCTGTGCAGAGGTGACCTCATAGTTAATTCTAATTGCCGTGCCATGAGTCTGGGCCCAAGCTCTTTTTTATCTCATTTTTACTAAACATTTTTAAAGTTTAACACATACTTTTTAAAAAAAGGCTTAGATGAGGAAAACGTTGGCTTATGTCTTTGAGACAACAACTCAACATTTTTTTGTGGTTTTTTTTCCGGGCTGTGAGGCCATGTTCTGGAAGAGTTTATTCCTGACGTTTCACCTGCATCTGTGGCTGGCATCTTCAGAGAATGGTGGCGTAAGAGTGTGTGGGGTGTATATGCCGTGAGTCCTTGTTGGAGAGGATATATAATTTGTGTATTTGAATGGCTAGTTCCTAGGGTGGGAGGATATGCAAGGAAATTTACCTGTTAAACCTTAAGTGTGTTGCTCTTGTAAACATATATATCAGACTGGTTGACCTTAAGCAAACTTTTTTTTCTTGTTCACTGAAAACCGTTTAATTTGGCTTTCTTTGGGCACCGTCGGGGTCATCTTGCCAGCTTGGTTTTCAGTTTCAGAACGTCTTGCAAGCCTACTGGTGTGTTTGTGTGTCATTCCTTTAACACAATCACTACTTAGTACTTACTCACATTTTCAAAGTGTTTATCCCAGTCTTCCTTTGACATTTCATCCTAAGAGATGGGGTGACAGTTTCTCAGCCCTCCCAGCAATCCCATTTCAGCTGAAAGGCATTCCCCAATGAGCACTTGCTTGCCTCCTCTCTCCCCTCCAGTCCAACGGCAACCAGAGAGACCTGAACGTCCAGGAGGCCTGGCAACAGGGCTACACTGGCCGCGGCATTGTGGTCTCCATCTTGGACGATGGCATTGAAAAGAACCACCCAGACCTTGAAGCCAATTACGTGAGTTGGAGGCGAGGCAGGGCACCCTCTGCCTGGCAACCCCAGCTCCCTGCACCAGGGCCTGCGCATTGGGCCCTCGGGGAGTGGCCCCCTTTGTGGCGGTGGGACGGGGCCTTGAGCCTTCCAAGGGCAGGCCCTGTTTGCCCCACACTGAGGACATCTGCCCAGAACAGGAGCTCTGCCTGAGCAGAGTCCAGGGAGGAGGGAGGGAGAAACCAGCAGAGGGCCCAGATCGCTGGAGAAGGAGGCCGTGGCCCTTCAGCCTCCAGTGGCGGGAGCTTCAGAGGCCTGCCAAAAACTTGGGGCTGAATTTCTGAGTGGGCTGAGGAGAGAGAGGGCACTAGACTCTGCTGTTCTCGTAGGATCCGGCTGCCAGTTATGATGTAAACGACCAGGACTCTGACCCCCAGCCGCGCTACACCCAAATGAATGACAACAGGTGGGGGCTGTGTAGCGGGGAGGGCTGTGGGGAGACCAGAGCATTGGGCTGCACCCCAGCACCTGGATGTGTGTGTGTGTGTGTGTGTGTGTGTGCGTGCATGCATCTGGGGGGGGCATTCTCAGCCTCTGGCAACATGCTTGCTGGAATATCGGCAGGAGAAGATGCTTGGGGTGAGCCGTCTGGCCAGCCGGATGACTCTCCTCTCCTCTCCTCCCCTCCAGGCATGGCACTCGATGTGCGGGAGAGGTAGCCGCCGTGGCAAACAACGGCATCTGTGGCGTGGGTGTAGCTTACAATGCCAAGATTGGAGGTAGGTGGCCCATCAGAGGTGGCAGCTGCTCTGTCAAGGCTCTGCTTGCCCCCGGGTATGCCACGGCCCCGTGCCCTTCACTGGCCAGAGTGACCAGTCTCTTGCCCTAGGTGTCCGCATGCTGGATGGAGAGGTGACGGACGCTGTGGAAGCCCGGTCCTTGGGTCTCAACCCCAACCACATTCACATCTACAGTGCCAGCTGGGGCCCCGAAGATGACGGGAAGACGGTGGACGGCCCGGCCCGCCTGGCTGAAGAGGCCTTTTACCGGGGTGTCAGCCAGGCAAGTGCATGGCTGGCAGAGAAGCAGGCCAGGCCTGTGCCTGTGGTGGCGCTTGGCCACTGGCCCTCAATCATCACCCCTCTCCCTGGTGGGCACGCCCCATGGTCTGCCTGACCAGACCCTCCTCACTCACCCAGGGACGCAACGGCCTGGGCTCCATCTTTGTTTGGGCCTCGGGGAATGGCGGCCGGGAGCACGACAGCTGCAACTGCGACGGCTACACCAACAGCATCTACACCCTGTCCATCAGCAGCACCACCCAGTATGGCAACGTGCCCTGGTACAGCGAGGCCTGCTCCTCCACCCTGGCCACCACTTACAGCAGCGGCAGCCAAAACGAGAAGCAGATTGTGAGTCGCCCTCTCTGGACCCGAGGGTGGCAGGGTGGGGTGAGTCCATCCGTTGGGGCCGCCAAAGCGAACCCTGGCGAGGACTCTGGTCCCTTGGTTGGTTGTGCCTCAGAGGAGGTTCCGGCAGGTGCTGCTTGTTAAGGAAGGCGGGGCCACAAGCTGGAGAGTCCCCCTGGAGTGCGCCCCACATTCAAAGAGCTTCCTCAGGAGGAAGATGCTGCCCATTCAGTGGGGAGAGACCACTCATGTGGGACCGGTCCAACAGTGTGAAGCAACCTATGGGGAGATGGTTCAGGTGGCAGGAAAAGACCCAGAGAGAGAGAGATGCGCTCGGGGGGCTAAGTGAGGCCAGAGAGGCCAGTGGTCAGGCAAGAGATCTGGCCTGGCGGGAGGGGAGGAGAAGGTGGATATTGAAGGAAAGGACTGTGAGGTGCCACCCCGCTCCTTTTCTGCCTGACAAAAGGGCCTGATCCATGCACTTGGGCAAGTGCTTGGGCACAGTCCCGTTTCAGTGGCCTGTGCTCTTGCCGTGTGAGTTATGCTCTCACCCAGCAGCCTCCCATCTGCCCACCCCAGAAGAATGGCTGCAGACACTCCTCTGTGCATAGAGACCAGAGAACCCAGAAGCGTTGCCAGACCTCTGGGGTGGTGTGTGAAGAAAAGGCAGCCGGATGCTCCTCTGTGCCCGGGTTCCCTTCCCAGAGCCAAAGGGGAACCTCGAACCACGCTCCTGCCGGGGCGGGGCGGCTGGGTCTCCAGGGGACGGGCACCCTGGCACTGGAGACGACACTCACGCTGGTCTTTTCCTTCCTTCCCCCCCAGGTGACGACTGACCTGCGGCAGAAGTGCACAGAATCGCACACGGGCACCTCTGCTTCTGCCCCGCTGGCCGCCGGCATCATCGCCCTTGCTCTGGAGGCCAAGTAAGGGGGAGGGGTGGGGTGCGGCCTGTGGGTCTGGGCCTGCGCTGGGCGTCAGGAGTGGTGGGGAAGGGGCTGCCCTCAGCAGTGACCCGGTGTTTCTGTCTGCAGCAAGAACCTGACCTGGCGCGACATGCAGCACCTGGTGGTGCGCACCTCCAAGCCAGCCCACCTGAACACTAACGACTGGGCCACCAATGGGGTGGGGCGCAAAGGTAAAATGCAAAGGGGGGTGGGCTGCAATGCTTGCTGCAAAAACGAGGACATGCATGTGCGTGCATGCAACAGAAAGGGTGGGGTGGAGGGTGTTCAAAAGCAAGCAGGAGAATCACACACACACACACACACACACACACTCCTGTCGTCTGCCTCCTTGCAGTCAGCCACTCCTACGGCTATGGACTTCTGGATGCTGGAGCCATGGTGGCCTTGGCCAAGAACTGGACCTCGGTGGGGCCACAGCGGAAGTGCATCATCGACATCCTCATGGAGCCGAGGTGTGTCTTGAGTGGGGCAAGTGAAGGGGCTGGGGAGGGTCCAGGCCCACTTGGCCGGGGGGGGGAGCTCCCCCTCCCTCCCTCCCTCCCTCCCTGCTCTTGAGCACCCCTGTTCTGCCCCACAGGGACATTGGGAAGCGGTTGGAGGTGCGCCAGAAGGTGGACGCCTGCCGAGGGAAAGCCAGCTATGTTGGCCAGCTAGAGCACGTCCAGGCCCGCCTGACGCTCTCTTACAACCGCCGAGGAGACCTGGCCATCTACCTCGTGAGCCCCATGGGCACCCGATCCACCCTGCTGGCGGCCAGGTAAGGCTGCTCCTCGGCGCTCCCCTGCCCCTCGCCACCCCCTCCACAGGGTCCCCATCCCGTTTCTCTCTCTCCCGCCAGGCCCCACGACTACTCTGCTGACGGCTTCAACGACTGGGCCTTCATGACCACCCACTCGTGGGATGAGGATCCTGCTGGAGAGTGGATGCTGGAAATAGAAAACACGAGCGAAGCCAATAACTATGGTAATGTTGTGTCCCCCTCTCCCACCCAAATTCTCTGCTCTTTGTCCAGGTAGCCGTGACCCTCCTGGTCTGAGCTGTGCTTCTGGCCCCCCACCCAGCCTGGCCCAGCAGCCTGCCTCCTTGCCTGTCTCCACCCCCCCCGCCCTTGAGCTTCTGTGGCCAAACTCCTGTGGCTAAGGCCCCAGAAAGGTTTGCTGGGAGTGCGGAGGCAGCTTTTCCTGTTGCCAGGTGGGCAGGGTGGGAAATGGAGCTGTATTGGGCACTCATGGGCAGGAGCAGGATGTGACCTCCTCCCCCTGCTGGCCCCCCACCTGGTAGCCTCAGGCCCTGAGTTGGGAGTGTTGCTCTCTCTGCCCCCTTTTCGTGGGGTCTCCCCAAAGGAAGGGAGGAACCTGAGAAACTGAAGTCATTTCCAACTTAAGGCAGCTCCAGGGCGACCCTGTCATGAGGTTTTCTTGCCAGAATTTGTTCAGAGGGGGTTTGCCATGCTGGGAAATACCAGGACCATTTAAGCTCTTCCAGGGGCAAGTCCAGGAAAGGGCCCATGAGGAGCAGTCCCTTCCTGCCCTTCAGCTCAGAATTGACAGTGCCCAGCGGAGGGTGCCGCCATCACCTGAAGAGCAGCTTAAGGGAGGGTGGGGGAAGGCTGCGTGTGGGTGGGTGGGGTGGCACCCTGGTCACTTCACTTTTCCCTTTGGCTTGCAGGAACCCTCACCAAGTTCACCCTGGTCCTGTACGGGACAGCCACAGATCCTCCCGGCCTCTCCAACCAGTTTGAGAGTAGCGGCTGCAAAACCCTTGCGACCAGCCAGGCCTGTGTGGGTGAGTTTGGAGAGGAAACAGCACCGTCCTCTTGGCCTTGAGGGGTGGCCCTTAGGGAGCAGGCAGGCATCCAGGCCGCGCGGGACATCTTCTTAGCCTTCGGCAAAGGTGCTGAGGGCTCCTTTTGGCATGAAGTGCTTTCTCTGCTGGCCTCTGGCTGCCACCTGTCACTCTTGACATCTGGGTTGGGGGCTCCCAGTTGGTGGAGGAGCCACGGGGTCCATGTTTAAGGGGGCGCTTCTCCCTTCCTCCCCCGAGCTGCCAGCTGTCCGGCTGCCTGGTCAGGGCCTAGCTCTGTGTCAGAGATGAGCAGAGGGTGGCTGCCTTCCAGATGTTGCTGTACGACAGCTCCCAGCATTCCTCCTCAGCATGGGCTGATGAGAGTTGTAGTCCAGCAGCATCCCACTTCCATTTTAGATCTGCTTCTTCACTGGCAAAGGATGGGGGACTGGGGATGGCCCCTCACCCCGGCCTGCCAAGTCTCCCTCTCGCCCTGCTGATGGCAGGCAGGTCCTGATCTTCCTGCCCCCCTTCCATTTCTCCTCCTCTTTTCAGTGTGTGAAGAGGGTTTCTACCTCCACCAGAAGAGCTGCCTCAAGACCTGTCCACCTGGCTTCGCTCCGGGGCCCAGCCCCGCCCCGCTGGAGAACAGCCTGGGCCCCCACCTGAGCCCAGTCCTCTGCGTGCCCTGCCACCCCTCCTGTGCCACGTGCCTGGGACCGGCGGCCACCCAGTGTATGTCCTGCCTGGCGCACGCCCACTACAACAGCCAGGAGCAGACCTGCTCCCACCAGACCCAGAGCAGCCGGGCCTCTCCAGCGCTGGGGGACGGCGTGCCCCTGGCTAGCGGGCCTTCCAACCTGCCTGTCCTGGTGGCCAGCCTGAGCTGCTTCTTCATCGTCTTGGTCTTCGTCACGGTCTTTCTGGTGCTGCAGCTGCGGTCTGGCCTGCGCCTGCGCGGGGTCAAGGTCTACTCGCTGGAGAACGGCGGCATCATCGCTTACAAGGGACTGCCTTCGGACGGCTGGCCAGAGGAGGAGGAGGAGGAGGGGGGCGGTGAAAGGACTGCCTTCATCAGAGACCAAAGTGCCCTTTGATGAGCCAGCGGCCCCTGGCACGGCAGGGGAGGAACTGGGGCCGCTGGAGTCTCTGCCCTGGGACCCTCCGCTTCCCCTTCCTGGGGCAGGCGGGCGGGAAGTGCGCGAGAGGAGGCCTTGGGCCTGGTGCTGGGGTGAGAGGAGCCCTCTCCCTCCCCCACTCTGGTTTGAACTCACCAAAGTGATTTTTTACACAGAACCAGTTTGTCCGGCCGCTGGTGGCAGTGATGGGGGAGGGCGGAGGGGCATCTGGGAGATCCCTCCTTCCTCCCTGCTCGGGGTGAGGGCAGCAGAGGTGCAGAGGTGGGGTGAGAGAAAGGCCTTCCTTCCGCAGTCCCTGTGCCACTGACAGGCAACGCCCTCCCTTCCTGGGGGACTTTGCACCAGCCTTGCCTGCCCACCCACCTGCGGCCACAGCCTGAGGCTTCTTCCCTCCCTCAGGCTGGTCCCACATCCCCCCGCCCCAGCCTTCTCCTTGCCTCATCAGACGTGCCCTTGGCCCAGATGTCCCTCCTGCCTGGGCAAGTGGGCTGGGCTCCTCTTCTGGTGGGCTTGGAGGAAGGACGGGTGCTGTGGGGCCCCTTGGGCACGGCCGTGCAGGCAGTTGGCGGGGGGCTGGTGTCTCAGGGGCCACTGCCGCCTTCTGCTGCTGCTGCTGCTGCTGCTACGGGCCCTCCTCCAGCATTGCTGCCTCTGCCGAGGGTGATGGGGTGACGACGTGGCCACTCACTTGCTCCCGTCCCAGCGCCTCCCTGATCTGCCCAAAGTCACTGGAGCTTCCACCTTTCCTCATGTGCCTTCTTGCCCCTCCCTCCTCTTGGACGACAATCGGATGCTGGGTCAGCTGCCTGCCTGCCTGCCCTGCCCCGCCGGCCGTCATCCTTGGGGGTGGTTGGGGGCTGAGGCGGGGCAGAATGGGCTGCCCGGAACTTTTTTCTATAATAACTTTGGTGCACAAATTATTTCTTGTAATTTAAACAAGGAGCCAATTCCTGTGGCCAGTGTTTTTTAATTTAATGGATGTGGATATAACGCTAGAGAGATTAAAGTTTATTAAATGTTGGAACTATGCAAAACGCGCTTCCTTTTGCTGTGTTTTCTGGATAGAATCTTTAGGTGCAGGGGAGGAGTAACCTCTGCACACGAGTGTGTATACATGGGCACACACACATTTCCACTTTGCCTTCTCTGTTTCTTTCAACTGACGGCCAGACCTGTGGCCAATAAACTGATCCCAAAATAATTTTGATGGAAAACCCCTTCCGCAGAGCCCATAATTAGTTCTGAGTCACCTTTTGGTTTTAGCAGCCCAGGAAAATCTAAATAAAGGAAGGGACAGTCTAATAGTCTCTTCGCAGGGCAAGGAGGGCCCCATAATTGGGGCACAGCTGCTGCTCCCTCTGCACCCGACCTCTATGGGCTGCGTGTCCCGCAGTGGGCTTCTACATCGTGGGGCAGTTTTATGCCAGAGAAGGTGGTCCAGAGCAACCGCCTGAATCAGTTGAGCCTGGAAATGAACAGCCAGCAGAGCTCATGCGAAACAAGAGGTAGAAGCAGCCAAGGGTGCTATTGACTCTACGTGGCGCCTGGCCCTCCTGGATCAAGGCTGGGTCCAGCGATGCATCCCCCAGCTGCCAACCTGGTCCTTCAGAGAGGAGGGCAACTTCACTCACAAGAGCCCCACCAGCTCCAGTCCTCTTGGTCACCAAACAGTGCCTCCATCCGGTATGAAGTGGGTGTAGTGTGTTAACCCCCCTCCCATCCTGCGTGGGGTCCAGATAGCCCCTTGGCTGGAAACAGGAGTGAGAGCTGGGTGGTTTTGGCATAGTGAGAGTGGGGGTGGGTGTTGCTTTTGGTGACCATGTTCAAAAGCATAGGGGCAAGGGCAGGGGCCACAGGGGTCTTGTAGAGCCAAACATCTTTCGGTATCCCCCTCTGAGTGCCCACAACCAAGTAAGACCAAGCAGCTTTGAGAACTATTACATTTAGGAAGGGAGGGGGAAGGCAAGTTGGGAATTTGGCAGATATTTATAAAGGTATGCCTGGTGCAGATGGGGAGGGAGAGCATTTCATGCACAGGCCTCCATGTATGAGAACACTTTGGGTGAAGAGTGCCTCCAATGCAGTGGGAGATTCAGGACAGAAGAAAGCAAAGATGTCTTCACACAGTGTTGTTGAAGCAGGTAGGGAGGTCACTTGGGCCATGTGGGATGGCTACCAATTTAGATGGTGAGGCGTAGACAAAATTCATGGGAGGGAAGGCTAGTCGAGAGCTAGAAGGCTTCATAGCTATTTGCCATCAACTTGGCTTTGGCTTACGGCACCCCTACAAATGAGAGACCTCTGGGAGTCATCAGCCCTGCTCGGGTCTTGCAATCTCAAGATGGCAGCCATGGCTTCCTGCCTTCTGTCCAACTGTCCTGAGGTCTCCCTCTTTTCCTACTGCCTCCAGTTTGCCAAGCATTATCGTCTTTTCCAATGAGTCATGTCATCTCACGATGTGCCCAAAGTACGACAGCCTCGGTTTGGTCATCTTTACTTCCAGTGAGAGTCTAGGCTTGATTTGCTCTCAGACCCATTTATTTATTTTTGGGGGAGTTGATGGGACCACTGAAAGGCAGAACAAGAGACGTCTTCCACAAGATCCAAGAAATCAAAGGGAAATTTAGACCAAGAGTTGGGGATGCCCTACAACTAGCAAGAGAATACACAGCATGATCAAGAAGAAATAAAAAGCTAATGGAAACAATACACTAAAAAACTATATAAAAGAGATGAAAGGATGACAGAATAATTCAAGGAAGAACTATTTGAAGATGAACCTACACTTTTAGAAAGTGAAGTGGAAACTGCACTTTGAGCACTTGGAAGCAACAAATCACCAAAAATGAATGGCATACCAACAGAGCTATTTAAAGCAAGAGGTAAAGAATCCACTCAAAATCTAACTAAAATCTGTCAACAAATATGGAAAACAAAAGAACGGCAGACAGATTGGAAACACACAATATACATTCCAATCCCCAAGCCACCAGGAATTGCAGTAACCACCGGATCATTACATTAATCTCTCACACAAAGTGATGTTAAAAAGTCTGCAACAAAGACTCTTAATATATATGGAGCAAGAAATGCCAGATGTCGAAGCTGGGTTCAGGAAAGGAAGAGGCACTATGGATCATATGCAAACATATGTTAGATAATGGAATGCACCAAAGTATTTCAGAGAAAACCAGCCTGTGCATAATAACAGCAATCATCATCATCATCATCAACAACAACGTTTATTTATAACACCCTTTTCACCAAAGGGCGGAACATCAGACATATATAGTCAAAACGAAACAATAAAATACAACGCTATAAAATGCTAAAATACTAAAACAATACCTATTATACTAAGAACAAAATCCTCACCAGTCACTACCCAACTTGGCCACCTTAGGCACACTCAGCAGCTTAATCCGGCAAATCAAAGAGGAAGGTCTTCAAGCCTTTATGAAAGCAGGTAAGATCTTCCTCCAGCCAGAGGTGCAAAGGAAGACCTTTCCACAAATGGGGAGCCAGATCCTGAAAGCCTCTCAGCCTTGATAGAGCCGTACGCATTGACTGATGGAACTGCCAATAATCCTTTGTCTGTAGATCTTAAATTCCTAGATGGTACATACTATGCTAACCAAGCTGCCAAATACTGGGGGAGGTTAAAGAGCAGGGCCTTAAATACCAGGACCAAAAGCTTGTAATGAGCCCTAGTCTAATCTTTTGCTATAGATCATAGCAAAGCCTTTGATTGTGTAGGTCATCAAAAACTATGGATCCGTCTTAAAGAAATGGGTGTGCCACATATAAATATCCTAATGTGTAGCTTTTACTGAGAACAAGAGGCCACCGTTAGGACAGAATATGGAGAAACAGAATAGTTTCCTATTGGCAAGGGGGTCAGGCAAGGCTGCATTTTATCACCCTATTTGTTTAACTTGAATACTGAATGTATCATATCTAAAGCTGGCTTAGTCTCAAAGGAAGAAGGCATGAAAATTGGAGGAAGGAATATCAACAACTTAAGATACGCAGAAGACACCATCTGACTGGCAGAAAATAGCAAAGACTTGGAACGACTACTGAAGAAAGTTAAGAAAGAAAGTGGAAAGGCAGGTTTATGGCTGAACATTATGAAAACAAAAATAATGACCACATGATTTACATAACTTTAAAGCAGACAATGAAGACATTGACATCCCTTTGCTCAGTCATTAATCAGAACTGAGATTATAGTTAAGAAATCAGAAGAAGACTAGGACTTGGAAGGGCAGCTATGAAGGAACAAGTATAAAGACTCAGTATTCAAGTCAGGATTGTCTAGGTTTTTTGTGGGTTTTTTCCCAGGCTGTAAGGTCATGTTCTGGAAGAGTTTATTCCTGACGTTTCGCCTGCATCTGTGGGGAGAGGTCAGGAATAAACTGTTCCAGAACACGGCCTTACAGCCTGGAAAAAACCCATGAAAAACCTATGGATGCTGGCCGTGAAAGCCTTCGATTTCAGGATTGTCTGTTCCATTGCAGAAGAGGGGGTGTAGCTCAGTAGTAGAGTGCATGTTTCGCACATATGAGGTCCCAGGTTCAATCCCCAGGATCTCCAGTGGTTTTGGTACCCAAACCGATTTTCTCCAACATAACCAAGTCGCCTTATAAATAATTTCTCTTAGAGGAGACATGATAGCCATGTTTAAATATTTGAAGGGATGTCATACTGAGGATGGAGCAAACTTGTCTTCTGCTGCTCCAGAGACTAGGACACAGAGCAATGGGTTCAAACTACAGGAAAGGAGATTCCACCTAAACATTAGGAAGAACTTCCTGACAGTAAGAGGTGTTTGGAAGTGGAACGCACTCCCTCGGAGCATGGTGGGGTCTCCTTCCATGGAGGTCTTTAAACAGAGACTGGATGGCCATCTGTCGGGAATGCTCTGATTGTGTATTCCTGCCTGGCAGAATGGGGTTGGACTGGAGGCCCTTGGGGTCCCTTCCAACTCTGTGATTCTATGATTCCATCTAAATGCATGGACTATGGAAAGAGCTTCAGTCAGAGTGGAGATCTGCGTTCCCGTTAAAGGACCCACACAGGGCAGAAGCCATATAAATACATTGAAGGTGGAAAGAGCTTCAGTCAGAGTCAACTTCTGTGTCATGATAGCTATGTTTAAATATTTGAAGGGATGTCATACTGAGGATGGAGCAAGCTTGTTTTCTGCTGCTCCAGAGGCTAGGACATGGAGCAATGGGTTCAAACTACAGGAAAAGAGATTAACCCTATCATAGGGCTTGAAGGTGCACAAAAATATCAACCAATCCATGCTGTGTGTTATTTACACTCACCAGATCCCTGTAAGTATACCCAAGTGAGCTCTTCCTTATGCATGCAATGGAAGTCTAACTGGGAGTGGAGTTAGGTGCTTGGTGGACTGACCTGAGACATCATCTGTGCATCCACCAAACTCTAGCTCTCACCACTGTTGGGGCTTTTTAGATTTGTAATCAGCTTTGCCTTCCAAAAGGAACAAGGGGGTCCTACTTCTGCCTTCACCTGGCATATGTCCCCCAGCTTTGTACTACTTCATTGGAGGAGAGGGAAGGGTCCATTCAAACTACACAACTGCAGGCTTCTCTGGAAATTTCTGCATAGAGACTGCAACATGACCAGAAGCCTTTAAGTAGTGCCAGCATGCAATCCTGGTTAATTCCCTGAACAATCACCTATTCCTGCATGGCAGGGGGTTGGACTGGATGGCCCTTGAGGTCTCTTCCAACTCTATGATTCTATGTCTATGTCTATGTCTAACTTCCTGACAGTAAGAGCTGTTCAGAAGTGGAATCCACTGCCTCATAATGTGGTGGAGTCTCCTTCTTTGGAGGATTTTAAACAGAGGCTGGATGGCCATCTGTCATTGGGAGGGCTTTGATTGTGTATTCCTGCATGGCAGAAGGGGGCTAGACTAGATGGCCCTTGAAGTCTCTTCCAACGCTATGATTCTATGATTGTATTTCTGATTTCTATGTTTGGTTGTGAATACTAGAGAGTGAAGACAGCTGATAGGAAGAAAATCAACTCATTTGAAATGTGGTGCTGGAGAAGAGTTTTATGGATACCATGGATTGCCAAATATACAAATGAATGGGTCCTACAGCAAATCAAGCCTGAACTCTTGTTAGAAACCAAGATGACTAAACTGAGGGTGTTCATACCTTGGCCATATCGTGAGAAGACATGAAAAGACTTGGTAAGGTAGAAAGTGGAAGGAAAAGAGGAAGACCACATTCCGGATGGAGAGACTCCATCAAGAAAGCTACAGCCCTGAGTTTACAAGACCTGAGCGGAGCTGTGGGTGACTTAGAGGTCTCTCCTTCATGGGGTGGCTGTAGGTTGAAGTTGACTTAATAGCAGTTCGCAACAACAACAACAACAACAACAGTTCATGAGACCTGTTGAACTCTCCTTTTGCACCACATTTCAAATGAGTTGATCTTCTTCCTGCAGTGATGGTGCCACCAGAAAGAGGGGCTCCCACCCACCTGATCCAAGGCACCCCTACCCACATAACTGGTTGCCAGGGTGCTGTTGCAAGAGAGGACTCTGTTGCAGATTCACCCTGTTTGCGCTTACAGCCACCTGCGGAAAGCTTTGCTGATAGGAGACACGTGGGCAGGGGAGGCATTCGCCTCACTTCTGCATCGAATGCCACATTTTCACAGGGGGTGGAGGGGGGAACGGGCAGGGCATCAATCACCAGATTCACTTTCTATGTACAAGGGTGCTGGGAAAGGTTGGGGTTGGGGAGAGCTAGCACCTGTTGAAGTCCTGCCTGCACCCAGCTTCAGAGAAGTCCTGCCAAAGTCAAAAAGAGGTTGGGATAACGTCTCTTGTCTTCTTCCCCAAATAAAATGTAGCATTTTGGAGCCACTTCTCTCCCATGTGCACATACACACATGCAGGCTGCCAGGTCACACAGCCAGCACCCCCCGAGACACCCCCCACCCCCTGTGTGTGCTTATTTCCAGGCAGGTCCAAGATATGGTTGTTCAGGTGGTTGTTCTGCAGGAGGCAGAACCATTGGCTTGGCATCTGGAAAAGGAGGAAGAGAAAACCCGAATGGGCCGCCCTCTGGCCAGCTGCTGGGACGCCTGGTCTCTGGCGATGGTGGCGCTGCCAGCCAGCCGGCCATTCAGCAACCTCCCCATGGCCTCAGGCGGCCTCCATGTGCTGTGGAAGAGGTGGGTGGGAGGTGCCCAGGTGCCCTGTCAGAAATGCACAGCTACCCCACCCTGGCTCCCCATTTTAGTGATGCTGCTTTCCAATGGGAAGGGGTCACACTGGCCAACTGCTTACAGAGCAAGGCCTGGGCTAAGCCATGGCGCACGCTGTAACTTTTCACAGACCGAACTGGGGACGTGTGTGGCCTAGCAACATTCCAGTGTGGCCAAGAGGGCAAACGTTTTTACTGGGGAAGAAGACATAAGCTAGAAGAGGCTGCAGCTGTTTGCCTTTGCACAAGCCTTCTGGGAAGGGCAAGATCCAGCCCTCTCCTTTCCTGCCCTTTTGCACTTTGCACTCAGTTCTCAGCCATTGAGGTAAGAGAGCAGAAAGGATGAGGAGGAGGAACTGGCCCATTTCGAAAGCAGCAGAAAGAGTGGGAAGACTGAGGATGGACGGGACTGCCCAGTCAAGTTGGAACAGTGGGAGGGAGGGTATGCCATGGTGGGCTTTGCTCTCCCAGATGCCAGCTGGTTGGGAAGAATGAAGCCTGGCCTGAGGGTCTCTTGGGGGGGGGAGCTTCTGCTCTTGAGGGGACTTCTCTCCCTCTGCCCCCCCCCCTCTGTCTCCTCCTCGGCCTGCGTGCAACTTTCAGGCGTGGACGCAACCCCAGGCGCAGGAAGGGGGATCTTGCAATGCCGGAGGGCTTCCTGTTCCTCTTTCGCCTCTCGAAGGCAACCCGCAGAGCCTCAGGCAGCGCCCAGAGCCTGGGCAGCAAGGTACGGCCTCCGCAAGCGGGGAGGGGGCTTGGTGCAGGCGGGGCCCACCGCCCAGCCCTGGGGAGAGGAGGGGGCTGCCTGGGCTCCCCTCTAGGGCGGAGAGAGGCCCCGTGCCCTCTCTTGCTGGGGGTCTGGGAGTCTTGGGGGGGCTTGGCTCCCAAAGAAGGCCCCCTTGCCCCCCCTTGGCCCCTGGGCCGGGGGGCCTTCCTCCTGGCCGAAGCCTGGGGGCGAGGGGTGCCCGGGGGGGGCCAAGGGGGGGCTGTGCCGGGGTCTCCTCCCCACTCTCTCTGCCCTCTGCCTCCTTAGGGCCGGCGCCGGCATGGGCTTCGGGCTGGAGCTGGGCTGCCCCGAGGGCCAGGCGGCGCTGCTCCGGCGGCAGGAGTCCGAACTGCGGCTGCTGGAGGGGCTGCGCAAGTGGATGGGGCAGCGGGCCAGGAGCGACCGGGAGTACGCGGCTCTCCTCCGCCAGATGCACAGCCTGGCCGGCAAGCAGCTCGAGGGCCCCGCGGGAGCCGCAGCCGGGCCGGGGATGCTGGGCGGCAGCCAGCTCGGCCAGGTAGGCAGGCAGGCAGGCAGGCAGGCGCCCTCGGGGCCTCTCGCTCGCTCTCTCCGTGTGCCCGGTGGGATGGGAATTTTGGAATTTTTATTTGAATAAGACCATTCTACCAATGGGTGACGGAGTCTCAGCCCCGCCTGCCCTTCGCCCCTCTACCGCTCTCCGCCTCCCGCCCGGCTCCCCCGGGGAGGAATTCCCGAGCGCCCGCCCGAGACGGGGCTCCGCTACTGGCTGGGAGTTGCTAACGGGTGGTTTGCCAGCACCCCCCGCCGGTGTGGCCCCTGAGAGCAGCAGAGAGTCCGAGAGCTGCCAGGGCCCCAGGCAGGCGGACCAGCCTCGCCCTCGGCGTGCAAACTACGTTTCCCTCCGCCCTGTGCTGTCCGGCTTAGAGCAGGCGGCTGCCCTGAGAACCGACAAATCAGCCTCCACCCTGCAAAGGGAGCAGCGGGGTTTTAGGCAGCTTACCAGCAGGCAAAGTCAGTCTATAAACGCAGTCCAGTCTTAAGAATCGGACATGGCAGGCAAGAAGCCAAATCAACATATCTAAAAAGGTTACTTTTTAGGTATGGCGTAGAGGGGAGTGTGGGGTTTGGGGTTTTGTGTGTGTGTGTGGTTCAAAGGAACTGGAAAACAAAGAGCTCTAACAGGATATCTCCAAATTGGGGTAGGTGGGATTAAAATGGAAAATGGAAAATCAGTATAAACGAGTCTAAAGCGATGCACACGGGGGCCATGAAATCCTAACTTCATGGGACATGAGGTGGCAGTGAGTGACCAGTTTAGGACATTTGGTGGAAGACAGTTTGATGAAAATGTCGATCCACTGTGAAAGCCACTGTAACAGAAGCAAATTCCATGTTGGGGGATCATGTTGAGAAAGAAAATGAAACTAGAACTCTTGGGATTGTGAAACTTTTGTACAAATGTTGATGCAATCTCACTGTTGTCTGTGAAAGGCCTCTGGAGAGAGGACAATACAAGGCCACCCAACTGATCTCGGAGCAGGAATACTTTCCCTGTGAAGAAATGCTGCAATGCTGGGTCTCAGGCAGGAGGTTAGTTTAGTGGGGTGGGCATGGTAGGTGTGTTCATCCTCAAGCAAATGTTGGAGAAAATGGTGGAGAGACTTCCCTCCTGCAAAAATACCAGCACACAATGGCATTCCTTGGTGAAGTTAAAAGGCAGGACAGACCAAAGGTGCCAAAGGAGAATTTTTCTGTAACTCTTTAAGGTTCATGAACGGATTCTGATAATAGAGTGAACTCAGCTGGTTATGATGGGAAGCCTAGGGCTCCATGCCAAACAAGCAATTAAACCACCATTACATCGAATTCTTACAAAAACATGCCGTGGCAGAAATTGAGCAACTAAAGGCAAAGATATACAAATAAACCCACCAACAGGGAGCAAGCACCATGTCCAAGCTATGTCACACTTGTCATTTATGTCAGCAAAATGTATCAAGATGTTTTGGGACGTGGTTCTAAATGTTTTGTACATGTTTAACTTAACTTGTAATCACTAGGAATTTAAAATATCCTCTGTGTCTAAGCAAACTGTTTTCTTCAACATGGCTCTACCTCATTTAGGCTTCATGGTCACTTTCTGACCTTCCTCCTTCAGATCCCTTTTCGGGATGGGTCAAAGGAGGGTGGGCTTCACACAGAGCATCCTCCGAGTATGGGATTCGCTACCACAAGTGGTAGTGCTGACTGCCAGCCTGTACAGCTTTGAAGCGGGAGACAGAGGGGGAGAAATTCATGGAGGATGGGGCCACCAGCTGCCATTAGCCATTGTGACTATCTCTTTTGTCCAGCTCTTGGGGAGGAAGAGCAGGGAAATGCTGTCCCACTTAGGGGGGCTTCTACTGGTTGTGTGGTGGGCATTGCGTTGGCCACTCTGAGAACAGGAGGGTGGACTAGGTAATATGTAGGTGTTCTGCTATTCTGCTGACCATACATGCCTGGGAAACATTAGGCAGTAGCTGGACCGCAGGCCAGCTTCCTCTCAACATGGTGGTTTGTCTGTCCATCATAGGAGTTGCAGCATGGAAAGGATAAAACGGGCAACAGCCCTGTGAGGAGAAACCATGGCAGAGAGAAGACAGGTGATATAGGATGTGTGATGTGGCAGCCAAAAAAAAAAAAGGCAGATGCATTTCTAAGCTGCATCAACAGGAGAAGTGTGTCCAGATCAAGAGACACATTAGTGCCACTCTGTTTTGCTTTGGTCAGACCTGACAAGAATGTTTTCAGACAAGAGCGACCAAGATGATCAAAGGTCTGACTTAGGGAGCTGGGTATGTTGAGCCTGGAGAAGCGAAGATCAAGAGGTGACATGATAGCAGTGCTTCAGCTGTGCATGGCAGAATGGGGTTGGACTAGATGACCCTTGTAGCCACTTCCAGCTCTAAGATTCTATGATTCTGTGTACTGTGTACTGTGTACAAACAAACAAACAAACAAACATTCCGCCTCTCCCATCAGGATTGGGGCGGCAAACTTCATATAAACATTAAACAACAGTCCAGCACAAATAGTCAAACAACATCATTAAAACAACTATACAGTAATAAATTCATTCAAATTTTAAAAGATAAAATACAGATATTAAAACAAGGGCATGCCAGTTCTGTTTCAAGCCCCCAAAGTGAGCCCCGCTGGCCACTCCCTGTCTTCTTTGCTCTGCTCACTGCCTTGCCTTCTTCCTCCCTTGCATAGCTGAAAGGCATGCTCCTCCAACCCATTTGCAGGTAGAGTAGGATGAGAACCAAAGGAGCAAAAGGGTCCCTCACAGTTAACAGGTGGGGAAGCCTATTTCAGGAGGAGGTGACAGACGGGAGGATGTCCGTTGCTCCCTCTGGACACAGAAGAAAAGAAGTGGGGGGAAGAAGGTGGCCCCCAGCCGGCCCCCAGGGATGGCACCCACTTATCCCCAATTATTATATCTGCATGACTGGAGCCAGTGTGCTGCAGTGGTTTGAGTGTTGGACTAGGACTCTGGAGACCAGGGTTCAAACCCCCACTCAGCCATGGAAACCCACTGGGTGACCTCGGGCAAGTTGCACACTCTCAGGACATTTTCAGACACGTCTTACCACGCTAGATGCTTTCGGGAGAGCTTCGGCGCTGCTGCGCGGCAGGGACTCCATTTCGGATGCTGCTGTCCCTCTGGCGAAATCGCCCGTGTCACTTCTGTGTAGGATTGGAGGCAGCTGCACCATATTTCACCAGATTTTATTCACGGAAGTTGTCCATGAATAAAATATGGCACGGCCACCTCCAATCCTACATGGAAGTGACACGGACAATTTTGCCAGAGGGACGGTGTGGTCCAAAATGGAGTCCCTGCTGCACGAAAGCTTCTAGCGTGGTAAGACGTGTCTGAAAATGTCCTGAGTGTCAGAAACCCTGCGGTAGAATCATAGGGTCGCCATAAGTCAGAAACAATTTGAAGGCACACAACAACAGCAATGATTGCAGAAATAAAATGTAATAGTATAATAAACCAAATACGCACTGTTTGTTCTGGGAATCTCTCCCCCCCCCCTTCTTTCCTTCCTTCTTGCCTGTCGCCCTCCTGCATCATTGCACTTATTGCTGACCCTACATGGCCTCAGTGCAATTTGTCCCATTGTGCCTACATTTAAATGTTCTCGTTAGAACCAGACCAGGTTGCTGAACTTATGTGGGAGAGAATCAGGATCATCCCCCTGAATATTTTTGGTTGCAATGGAGCCTAAACCTTAACTGAAGAGTGATGGTTTGAGTCCCAGCTGTGAGTGGCATCCACGAAGTGGGAGGGGACCCCCTGCCACACCCACACACCTGGCGGCTACTCACCTGTTGCATGTATCCCTTGCCCTCTGCGCTCTCCCCCTCACCCACCCCTCCCTTTTATCCCTTCAGTGTTGGTGGTCGCTGGTGACCCACACGGAGGCCCTGAGCCAGATTATGCAGCGTCACGCAGAGGCCGTGGTCTCGGGTCCCCTCCACAGGCTGAGTCTCCTGATCCACAACAAGCAGCAGCTGCGCCGAAACTACAGCGAACAGTGGCAGCAAATGAACCAGGATTTCATCCAGGTGCAGCCCCTTTGCCCTGCGCTCTTGCGGCATAGCAGGCCCTCCCTAGTCCGGTAGTTCCCTGCCTTTGGTCCTCCAGGTGTGTGGGGCTTCAACTCCCAGAAGCTTCCGCTCCCATCTTGGCTAGTGGTCAGGGATTCTGGGAGCCGAAACCTGACACATCTGGAGGAGCAAAGGCTAGTGGAGGTTTGGGGCTGGAAGGCTGGGCAGGAGAGGTGGGGAAGCTGAGCATGTCTCCAAAGATGTGCCTTTGGAGTGTCAGTGGCCCAGCCAGCGGGCTGGCCAGTCCCAACGTGACGATGCATCACAGTCCCAAAGGGCTGCCTTTCTCTTCCTAGGCCACTCAGCAGGAGCCTGAGCGCCTGAGAGCCCAATATCGCACCCAGGTCCGGGAGAGCGTCCAAGCCAGGCGCAAGTACCAGGAGGCCAGCAAAGGTGGGTGTGGACAGCTCATCCTCTTCAGGAAAGAGGGAGGCCAGTGTGTCTGGGGCAAGGCAGATGGGCCCTGCAGAGGCTGGGTCAGGCCGGGGAGGGAGTCCGGGGTCCCTGGTTCTGCTGCCCCACCCCAACCCATGGGAAGTTTCCATGGGAAGGTTCCAAACAGGCAACCGATAGGCAATACCGGCCCTGATCCAGAAGGCAAGGCAAAGCCACTGTGACTGACAGCCTCTGGTACCCCTTAACTCCAGTCATTCTTCATCCAATTGCCTTTCAAAACTGTTTGAGCAACTTTTCTCTTCCTTCCCTTTTTGCTGTGTTTTGGTTGGTCCAACTGCGGTATTTGTTTTTGGATCATTTTGGTTGCTCATTTCAGCACCTTCTAAATAAATATGACCCCTCCCACTACACAGTGCCCCTTTTGAGGTGTGGTGATGGGAATGGCTGACAGTATTCCAAAGGTTGTTGCACCACAGGCGTACACAAAGACTTCACAGTGCTGGCCGGTTTGATTCCTTTCCCCATGTTCCTGGCAGGCAGTTGGCTGCCCTTTCACCAACAGCCACAGCCTCGGCTGACTTCCTCCTCCTCCTCCTCTTCTTCTTTTAATTGAGCTTCTTTAATTGTAGCCCCCCCCCCAAGACTCCTTTCTTGCTCATTCCCCTGGTGTTGAAATGCAACTTTGGAGTTTCATTTTCTCCCCCCTATGTGACCACTTCCCACTTAGCTACAAAGGAGCCCTGCTGCTGTTTCCACCTGCATTCCTCCAGTAATGGGAAGAGCTTGCCTGGCCCACTCTGGCCCGCAAAGGGCACCCCTGAGCCCCTACTGCCCCAGGACTTCAGATGCCCCAGCATCCACTGATGGGCCCCGCCCTCTGTCCTCTGCTTGTATTGCTTCCTCAGCAGAGAAGGACCGTGAGAAGGCCAAAGACAGATACGTCCGGAGCCTCTGGAAGCTTTACTCCCTCCACAACCAGTATGTCCTGGCGCTGAAGGCAGCGGAGGTGCAACACCACACCCACTACCGGCAGACCCTGCCGGGGGTGCTACACTCCTTGCATGCCCTGCACCAGGAGATGGCCCACCTCACGTAAGATCGCAGGTTGCACGAGGGAGCTGCACTGGTGCCTCTCCTTGGGAGCACAAAAGGAGCGCCCCCCATCTCCTCTTTCTCTGCCAACAGAAAGGTGACCTTGCAGGAATATGCTGACATTACCAGCTTGGTGCAAGAGGAGATGGTGACGGTGCACCAAGCCATGGGCAGGGCCATCGACCGCGTCCAGCCAGCCATTGAATACCAAGGATTCCTCCCGCCTTGCAGGTACCCCACCTGGCTGGGCTTTCCCCCTTTCCTGTCTCTGCCTGGGGCCTGTTTGGGCATCAGATGCCAACCATCACCCATGTCCCACTGGGCATCCCCTTTCTCCATCATGCTCTGGGCCCATCTTGCTCTCTTCAGGTGCGGGAGCGAATTCCCAGTCATGGCGAACTTTGACGAGAGCCTGCTGGAAGAGGCTGAGATGGAGGGCCTGGAAGCCGGGGAGCTGCAACTGAACGAGCTCACTGTGGAGAGCATGCAGCACACGTGGGTAGAGGGGGCAGAGAAGGGGGCTGTTGCCTGCATTACCTTCCCCTTCTCTCTGGCTGAAGAGGTCGAGGGGGGAGTCCACCAGGGTGATTCTTCCCAGAGTCCATCTTGGTTCCAAGGCTCTGGATGGACGCGGAGAGGCTGGCTTTGGTGGTGGGGCTGGTTCAGCCCACCTGCTGTTGGGCCCCAGCGGCTTCTCCCTTGGGGTCCGCGTTGCCGGAATCCTAGACAAGGGAAGGGTGGAGATGTGATCTGGAGGCAGTTTGTAACTTTAAGGCTCTCATTGGCTCAAATGAGATGCTAAGGACTGTGTATTCTCTGTGATGAAACCTGCTTTCCCTTCCATGACAGGATGTCCTCAGAGATACATGCCACAGCATTCAGATTTCAAATTAAGCCTGAGTTTGCCCTCCAGTAACCAATCACAAAATCAAGCATGCAAAATGCAGAGGTTGTGAAAACCAGATGCTATGACAAAAAGATGTCTCCGCTTTTTGAAGGAGCACCTTTTCCAACATCACGTTGAGCATAGCCTCTAGTTTAATTCTTGCTGGCCTCTGTACGTCTGCAAGAAGGCCTGGCTCCCATCTTCTCTCTTTCTGTCTCTATCTGGCAGTCTTACTTCCCTGGAAGAAGAGTTGGCTAGTGCCACAGAGAGCACCAATGCCCACCACCAGCGTGTCCAGATTCTGAAAGCTGAAGTGCAGAATGAAGAGGCCTTGGAAAGCCAGGAAGAGCGGTGAGGCTGTAGACTGAGGCTGGAGTAGGAGATGTGAACACAGAGGCTGTGTTTCAGAATGCAGGGTGGGTTGGCTCCCCAAAAATGAGAGATGGAGGGGACTGTGGGAGGGGAGAAGGATCATAGTGCATGGGGAGCTGAGGGTTTTGCCTGCCCTCCAAATTGCTTCTTCTGGGATCCCCTTCATAGGAACGGAAGTCCCCACCCCGCAGCCATAGCTGAATTGTGTGTGTGTGGGGGCAATGCAAGGAAGCCCCAGGCCAGAGGAAAAGGTGCTTTGAGCCAGAATGTCTTGTGCTCCTGGTGCGGCTTTTCTTAAGCCCTCTTTGGTGCTGTTTCGGTGGCCTAATCATCTGTATTCAGCAGTTGCCTCATCTGGCTTACCCAGGACTTTCTCCCCCACGAGGTGGGCTGTGTTTGGGGGAGCAACTTTTTTTAAGGAGAACTCCCCAGAATCCTCCAGGCAGCGGCCATGCTGGCTTCCACCCAGTTGTAGTGTAGGCTGGGGAGCCCGTGGAGATGGCCGGGGCCTGGCAGGGCTACTTGCCAGCCCTGGGGCCACCAGAAGGCATGGCTGCTCTGTTCTCTCCCACCATAGGATCCTCCTGCTGGGGAGGCGCCAGGCCCTGCACGACGCCCGGCACCTCCACCGGCTGGCCCGGGGCACCCAGGCCCGGCTGCAGGCCCAGAGGGACATGTTGCGGCAGAAGCTGGACGCACTGGGAGACAGGGACCCCCCGCCTGCCCCAGCCCTGCAGGATGGGAGCCAGCCCTCTTCCTCTCCTCCGGAGGTGGGTGGGCACCTGGGGGGCACAGACCAAGAGGCCGGGCGGGGGGGAAGGGGGCTGCCAAAAACATCCAAGCAGCCCCACAGCAACTTGGCTTTTGTGCTGGTTGGAATCCCTCCCCATCTTGCGCCTGACTTGGGAAGGTAAGCAGGGTCCGGCCTGCTCAGTCCTTGGAGGGGAGACCACCAGGAGGGAGTTGTGCGCAAGGACAGCACCCTGCCAGGATGAAACCATATTGCAGAGTGATCTGGGGCTGAGTGGTCCCTCAAGGGCCAGCTTCCTAGGTGGGGAGGAGTCTCACTTGCTCCCTTCGCTGGGATGGTAGCCATGTCTTCCTGCTGTGCTGCATCCGGGCCGTGGGGCCTTGGGCTCCCTGTGCCCCCCAGGCTGGCTGGGGGCTGCTGCTTCTCATGGGCCTCATGGGCCCAAGAGAGCCCTCCCCTCTGCTGCAGCTTCTGGGCCTCATCCTGCCCCTCCATCTCTGCCAGGAGCCGGGCCGGGAGGGGGGCCGGATGCCAGCCCTGGAGGCCCTGAAGCATCACTTTGCAGGCATCTTCCGCCAGCGGCTCTCGGTGAGTGTCCCTCCCCTCCCCTTCCTCCCCACTTGACCAGGCGAGGCCCGGTTACCCCCCCCCCCAAATCCTGTTCTTCCCAGTACATTTTGGATGAGCAACTGGCAGGGGTCAGGGGCCCTGGGAATCTTCTCCTCCTCCCTGGCTGTCCCTCCCGGTGGCCGGTGGCCGTGGGGCATGGGGGTTTGCCAGCCAGCTGGGTTGCCCAAGGCCATTTCCCTCCCTCTGCGCTCCTTTCTCCTTCCTCAGCTGCCGCCCCCTTTGCCCATCCTGCCTGAGGTGCAGAAGCCCCTGGGCCAGCAAGCCTGGTACCATGGCGCCATCCCCCGGGACGAAGTCCAGAACCTCCTGCGTGCCAGCGGGGACTTCTTGGTGCGAGAGAGCCACGGCAAGCAGGAGTCCGTCCTCTCCGTGCTGTGGGACGGGCAGCCCCGGCACTTCATCCTCCAGGCTGCTGATGTGAGTGACCACTCCTTTTTCTTTTAAAGAAAATATATTTTTCTTAATTTTCTTTTTAAAATACACTAAGAATTATAAAGATCAAGTAAAGAAGAAAGATAGAAAACGAAACTACAATACAAATTAAAAAGTGCAGAACAAAGATTTTAAAAAAGAAAAAAGAAGGGAAAAAGTGACTTCCAACTTCCTATCCCACCTTTCTCTCCAAAGCCATAACACTTTCCTTTCTTTCAACAGCCTGTTCTTTCTAATCATCAAAACCAAACTTTTTTGTTGTTGCATAAAGACTATAAGGGGTTTCCAATCTTTGAAGAATGTCACTGATGATGGTTCTCTAATCAAACCAGACAATTTGCCCATTTCTGCTACATTTGTCACTTTCAACAATCATTCCTCCATAGTGGGTAGGGTTGAATTCTCCCATCTTTGCACATGAGACAATCTTGCTGCCATGGTCACATAATGCAAAAATCTTCAATGACTCTTTTCGAGTTGTACATCCATCAATCCCAAAAGAAACACTCCCAGTTTTAATTGAATACTCATCTTTAAAATCCTCTGCATCAATGTGTGTATTTGAATCCATTTTTTTAGCTTCTTCACATGTCCATCACACATGATAAAACATCCCATCATGTTGTTCACATCTCCAACATACATTTGATACACCTTTACATATTCTAGACAGTTTCTTTGGCATCATATACCAACAATACATCATTTTATATATAAAAAATAATATAATGTAAATTTCAACCCCTTTGATGACATATTTTCCCATAGATCCATTTGAATATTATTACCAAAATGTTTAGCCCACTTTATCATGCACTCTTTAACTTGTTCTTCTTCCATTTCAAATTTCAATAAACATGTATACATTTTAGCAGTTGCTAAATGTTTAGCATTTAAAACAGTGAGTGCGTGACCACGCCTGAGGGGTCTGCAAAAGCGAGGAAGGTGGGAAGAGGCTGAGGACCCCTTGACCACTGCATCTCTCCGGGCCCCCATGTGGGTCTTCTTGGCTTGGAGGCGGCCGCCAGCCTTCCTGCCGTGCCCTCACAACCCTGCCCTCCCCATTGCCCATTTCACTTCACATCAGCAGCCCTCAAATGGCACTATCAGCACTTGCAGTCTGGCGCCTGGGAAAGTCCCATTCTCAGGCTACAACTCCCAGTGTCTTCCAGTCATCTTGGGCACTGGGAGTTCTGGTCTGGGCTCTGGCCTGTTTGCAGTGTCCACCTCCTTCAGTGCAAAGAAGCCCAGAACGGCTGTGTTGGGTCAGTCCCCTCAGGGGGCGGAAGAGGAAGAGGGGAACTCAAGCCCCACCAAGGGCAGGGGCCCCATCTCCCCCTTTGGTATGGCTGACCAAAAATAAATAGATAGATAGATAGATAGAAAGAAGCCACCCTGGGACAAAAATGAAGGCACGTGGCCAAGCAACCCCCCTCCAAGCCCTGGGCCACCGGCAGCGGCAATGAAAAAAGGCGCACAGGACTGGGGAGGGGGCAGGATTTGTCTTCCCATGGGCCTTTTGCACTGAGGGCACCCTTGAGTGGGGAGGGACTGCAGGAGACCCCAGCAACACTCCACCTTCCTGATGTTTCCACATGACACCCTATGCCCCTAATAGCCTTTTGTGGCCAGGTGTATTATTTTGTAGAATGGTTTTATTTCAATGAAAAAATTACTAACCCTCCAAAAAAAAAACCCCACGAAAAACCCCTAATAGTCCCGCTGCCCCCTTGAGTTTGGCTGGGGGGGGGGGGAGAGGTGATCCCAGGACTCTTTGCTTGTCTGATAGGCTCCAACCAATGAGGAGGAGAGCCAAGCACACCACCGGGCCAAGGGGCCCATCTCCTTGGACTCAGTCCCCTCCCTCCCGCATCATCGGCCATGATGCCTTCCTTCCTTCCTGCCATTTGCATCTGCCCTACCCTTGACTTCTCCGGTGCAATTCCACCCCATTCCCCCCTCCAATCCCCTGCAGAACCTGTATCGCCTGGAAGGTGAAGCTTTTCCCAGCATCCCTCTGCTGATCGACCACTTCCTGAAGACGAAGCAGCCCATCACCAAGAAAAGTGGCATCGTCCTGGGCAAGCCCATTGTTAAGGTACTGCTCTGGGCCTGACCCTCCCCTGCTCCCTGTGACTGGCCAGTTGGGGGGGGGCAGCCAGCCTGGTGTCCTGCCCTGAGACTGGACACTCTTCTTCCAGGATAAATGGGTGCTGGACCACGAGGATGTTCTGCTTGGGGAACGCATAGGGCAGGTGAGTGACCCCTGGGGGTGATGCCGGGAGGGGGCTACCTTGGCCGGGCAGCCCTTGCAGGGGCTTCTTCTCTTTTGGTTTGGGACCCACACTGGAGGACTTTTGACACAACCGACATGCCATGCAGGTGTGCGGTGGTCACTCCGAGTGGCTTTGGGCAACTTTCATGTCCATCTGGGAAAAGAGGGCGCTCCAGGCCTGAACGGCTGGGCAGGCTTCTGGTTCTAATCTGCCTGCCGGCAGGAAGAAACTTGGGGCTGGTGCACACTTGTCCTGGCAACCGCCTTGCCCCTTGGCTCCCCACCCCCTGTGCTGCCTTTTCTCTGGTGGTCCCCAGAGGCGACTGGGGGGGCAGCACCAGCTCAGTTCAGCAGCACAAGGGGTTGCCTTCAGGTCGTATTCGGAAGCCGTGGGTGGGACGGGACCTGGCCCTCCTGGGGAGGGGGAGGAAGGAGAGCAGGCAGTGCCCTTGGCCCCCTTCCTCTTTCTCCAGGGCAACTTTGGAGAGGTGTTCAGTGGCCGCTTACGTTACGACAACACGCCAGTGGCCGTGAAGGCCTGCCGCGAAACTCTCCCTCTGGAGCTCAGAGCCAAGTTCCTACAGGAGGCCAGGTGGGCAATGAGCCAAGCCCCTCGCTAGCTGAGCGGGCACAGTTGGCAAGTGGGGGGATGCCTCTGTTTTCACTCTCATGGGGGAGAGGAACCTTTTAAAGGCAGGCCTCAGTTGCAACAAGGAGTGGACTTGGCTCCTGAGTCCCAAAGCCAGTGTGTGATCAGCGTGTCCCGCATCTCCTCCTTCCCTATGGATTTCCAGCCCCAAAAGGCCACCCCTTTACAGAACCCCAGTGCAGCAACCCCATTGCTACGCAAATGCAGGGGCTTCCCCCACACTACCCTTGTATGGGGCAGGCCAGGCCAGGCCAGGTGCTGAGCAAGCCCTCTGGCCTCCTCCTCAGCCGGTGCAGCCGGTGCCCCTAGAAGCACCATCTGCCTCTCTTTGCAGGATCCTCAAACAGTACAGCCACCCCAACATTGTCCGCCTGATTGGTGTCTGCACCCAGAAGCAGCCGATCTACATCGTCATGGAGCTGGTGCAGGGTGAGCCAAGCCTTCCCAGGACCCCTGAGGGCTTCCACTGAGAACTCTGCAAAGGGCGCATGTTTTGCTGGTGGGAAGTTGCAGGGAGGTGGCCGGGGGGGGGGGGCTGGTGGCGGTTCTTGTTCTGTGGCTGGTTGGAAGTGACATGTTTGGCCATTTCATTTGCACATGAGATGTTCCTGCAAAGCTCTGTGAGCTGGCAGGAGCCCACTAGGAATCTCGCGTTGCTTTGCCGTCCACCCTGTCCTCCCTTTTTGTCTACCGAAAGGCTGCCACCGTACTCCTCCTTTTCTCTCCCCCATCAAACAGCTGCAAGGAGCCTCACTCATGCTGTAAGGAAGTGCATGGGTAGCAGAACAAACCCCAAACTACTCATGGGGTGGCCTGGAAGACACAACATTCATCACACACCCTTTCAAAGCCTCTTCCCCTCCACGACTCTATAGCTGAGATCTTTGCCTGATGATGAAGCCAGTGGGCTCCTCCAAGAGCAAGTGTGATTAATCTTGCACCTTCCAGTTGGCCTGATAAAGGCGTCGCTGCAATATGTATTTTGGGTTCCATGCATCCTGTCTCCCAAGCAGCCCCCCAGTCACTCGCGAGGGTTTTCCCTGACTCCTGGTGCCCCAAAGGCTCTTCAGGCACTGCTCCCAGGGTGGGCTATAGCCCTCCTCTCCCGCCTCCCTTGCATCCACAGGGGGGGACTTCTTGACATTCCTGAGGAACGAGGGGGCTCACATCACAGCCCGGGACCTGCTGAGGATGATGGAGGATGCAGCTGCAGGGATGGAGTACCTGGCAGGCAAGCACTGCATCCACCGGTGAGTGCCCGGGTCCTTCCGGAGCTTCCTGGGGAGACCTCTCACGATCAGGCGGGCACTGCAGGCCCAGCCCGCTACTTTAGGCAGTTGGCTGCTTGTTCCCTGGAGAAACGGCAACGGCCCCCACCCAATCTGGCCACTTGGCTTTCCTTGCCTCTCCTGCCTCAAGCCATAATGGAAGAGGACCTGCTGGGGGAAAACCCACAGTGACCTTTGGCACAGGGCAGCCATGTGGTACAGAGGAGGGAGAACCAGGGGTCAATACCAGCTGTTGACCAGCTATGGGTCTTGTTGGTCTCCTCCACCCCCAGTGACCTGGCAGCCCGGAACTGCCTGGTGACAGAGAAGTACATGCTGAAAATTAGCGACTTTGGGATGTCGCGGGAGCAAGAAGATGGCGTGTACGCCTCCACCACTGGCAGTATGAAGCAGATCCCTGTGAAGTGGACAGCTCCAGAGGCGCTCAGTTATGGTACCGACAGCTCTGGTTGTGGCTCTTGGCTGGGAATGCCCTTGGACTGCAGCACACCTCCCCACCCTTGGCTGCGGTGACGAGAGGACTGATGGGAGCTGCAGTCCAAGAGAGGTTGTGGGGGTTGTGCAATCCCCACGCCTGGCTATCAGCCCCCCTATGGCAGTCAGAGAGGCCCAGTCCCTCCGTACAGCTGCTAGCCCTGAGCCGTGTATGGGCTGGGGTGGGTCTGTGCCCCTCATGCCCCACTTCTCCCCCTCAGGCCGGTACACCTCCCAAAGTGACGTCTGGAGCTTTGGGATCCTGCTCTGGGAAGCCTTCAGTCTGGGGGCTACGCCGTACCCCAATATGAGCAACCAGCAAACCCGTGAGGCTGTGGAGAGAGGTGAGACCTGTGGGTGGTCCCTTGCCTCCCTTCCCTTGGGAGAGGGCAGCCCTCTTCCCGGCTCCCATGAGACAAAACCACTACTTCATTCATCCATCCATTCATTCACATTCTGCCTTTCTCCCTGCAAGGGACCCAAATATCCAATATCATCATAAAGGCTTTGAGACCTCTTGGCAACGTGGGCCTGGCAGAGCCCCTGTATTGTGGCAGAGCAGGAGACGTGCGTGTGTTTGTGTGCGCACGTGTGTGACTGTATGGCCACAGTCAGACCACTTCCCCACGCCTCCCAGACTGGAAATGGACCTTTCCCAGACCGGTCCACAAATGTTCTCAGGAGGCTTCACCAGTTGGCGCATGAGGAGCGGCCTTGTCAGGGCTCCAGAGCAGATGCTGCAGATACTCTTATCATTTAGAATATAAAAACACTCTTCATGAACAGTAAAACAAGCATTTCACCCCTGGATTTAGGCAAGAGGAAATGTTTTTGACTCTCTCCCACCTGGATCCTTTGGTGACTGGCTGTCTGTCTGTCTCTTCTCCCCCAACCCCGCAGGGATCCGGTTAAGTGCACCAGACCAATGCCCAGAGGCAGTGTACCAGCTCATGCTGAGGTGCTGGGAACACGACCCACAGGACCGGCCTGTCTTTAGTGCCATCCGCAAAGAACTGGTGGCCATCCAGAAGAGGCAGCAGTGACAGACCCAGCGCCACGGGGTGTGTGTGTGTGTCTGCTGGGGACAGAGACCAATCACAGGCTGTATGAAATGGCTTTAAATAAGCTTCTTTGTGGGCTTAGCAGAGCCCCACACTCACCTGCTTTGGATGGCATCTTTAAGTCAACCTCACCCTCAGTAATGTGGATCCTGGCCTGGGGTTCCAGGTGAGGTGGCCAGAAGAACCCCAAGGCTTCCTGCCAGGACCTGGCTGTGGCCATTTCTTCTGCAACTGGAAGCCTCTGCAATAGTAACAGTAGGAATAATAATGGTAATCAATAATACTGGTCATAAAGGCTCCAAGGCAACAGTCTCTTCTTCCCATGGGGCAGGTGGTGGGAAAGAGGGGCAGAGCAAGTGTCTAGCCCAGACCTCGTGTATGTATGTGTGTGTGTGTCACAGAATCACAGAGCCACAGAGTAGGAGGGGACCCCAAGGACCATCTAGTCCATTCTCCTGCCATGCAGGAATGCACAACAAAAACACCCCCTCCGTCTCAAGAAGAGCAAAGAGGTGCTGAGGCCCCAGCTCAGCCAGGATGGCCACAGCAGCCGCCACTCAGCCTCCGCTAGGGGTGGCCATAACACTGCCCTTCAGTCAGGAGATGGCTCCTACCCAGCATCTTTCATAAAATCTAGAGCTGGAAGGGACCACAGGGACCATCTAGTCAAACCCCCTTCTGCCAGCCAGACATACAAAATTAAATCACTCTGGAAAGACGCCCGTCCAACCTCTCTTTCAAGACTTCTAAACAAGGAGAGCCCACTGTCCTCTGAGGCAGTCTGTCCCACTACAGTTGAAGGGCACCCCAAAGACCATCTAGTCCAACCCCGTGCCATGTGAGAGCCCTACGGTCATCAGGAGGAGGCTTTCAGTCCCACCATCACGGGCTCGCTTGGTGAGGACACCAGACAAGGCCTTCTCAGTGGCTGCTCCCACCCTTTGCAAACTCCCTTCCCCAGGAGTCTAGGGGCCCCCTCCCTGATTTCTCCACACACACCCCCAGGCCTTTTCTTTGCAAGCAGGCTTTTAACATATAAGCAGCCGGGCTTGTTTTATTTGGTATGCTTCAGATTTTATATGTTTTTAGATTTCATATATTTGAACCTGACTTTTAAAAAAACATTTTAATTGTCTGTCTCTGGGTCCATCCCAGTGAAATAAAGGAAGTTGAATGGAAGAACACACATGGACACCTCCTCCCCAGAGAGGGCCCGCTGCCTTTTGGCTGACTCGGGTGTTCGCTCGTCCTGCCTGCACGTCTGCCTCGGGGGCACTGGGGGTTCCCCTGCCTGGGGGACCTTCCTTGTGGGTCCGTTTGGGCCATCCCGCGCCTTGCACCCCCCAACTGGGAAGCCCACCCCCTCCTCCGGATCCCGGCTTTCCCTCCCTCCCTCCCTCCCGGCCTCCAGGAGCTCCGCCTTCCGTGCGCGCCCACCGGGGGCGGCGGCGGCGGGTCTCCGGGACGGGCTTCGGACCGGCGGCCGGAGCGGGCGGGACTCCTCTTCCTCCTCCTCCTCTTCCTCCTCCTCCTCCTCCATCAGGCCGGGGCTTCTCGGCGGCCCAGCGGCTTCTCGGCTCCTGCCGCCTCCCTTCCGTGGCTGCCGGGCAGGCGGAGCGGGGAGGCCGGCGGCCGGCTCCGCCCGGGGCCCTTGCGAAGGAGGCCGGCGGAAGGCAGGGCGGCCTCGGCCCGGACCCTCGCCCGGCCTGGAGAAGGGCCGCCCCCGCCGCCCCCGCCGCCTCCGTTGGCCCGGGCCGGGGAGCCTTGGGTCCGGGGAGCCGATGCGTGGCGGTGGCGGTGGAGGTGGGAAGCGCCGCCGGGATGAAGCTGAAGAAGCAGGTGACGGTGTGCGGGGCGGCCATCTTCTGCGTGGCCGTCTTCTCCCTCTACCTGATGCTGGACCGCGTGCAGCACGACCCCGCGCGGCACCAGGCCGGCGCCGGCTTCCCCCGGGTGAGTGGGCGGGCGGGCGAGGGGCGGCCTGGGGGGCTCCTGCGGTGCTCTAGTTTGGGGGCCCCGGTGCTTATCCCCGGCCAATGCAACCCAACCTAACCCGTGCACAGTACAGGATCTGCAGATGAATACTAATAATGTGTTGGCAGGAGGAGGGGGGTTCCAATGGGCCCCCCCAAAATGATGGGGCTGCGGGGCCCCTGAGCCGGCCCTGCCTGCCTGCCTGCGATGCGCTCCCTGCCTCCTTCCTTCCCCAGAGCCAGATCTCGGTGCTGCAGAACCGCATTGAGCAGCTGGAGCAGCTGCTGGAGGAGAACCACGAGATCATCAGCCACATCAAGGACTCGGTGCTGGAGCTGACCGCCAACGCCGAGGGGCAGCCCGCCGCGCCGGTGGTCCTGCCCGTCCGCCTGCCCAACGGCTCCTGGCTGCTGCCCCCAGAGAGCCGCCCCAGCTTCTACGCCGTCGCTTCCCAGGACTGCCACTTCGCCCTCAGGAGCCACGGCCAGAAAGTGGACCTGCAGGTGGGGCTGATGGAAGGCCGGTGGGCCCCTGGCTGGCTGGCTGGCCAGGGTGTGTGTGGGGGAACCCTCCCCTGGCTACCCTTGGTCTCCTTCCACAGATGTTCGCCGTCTCTGCCTTGCTGCCTTACGACAACCAGGACGGCGGAGTCTGGAAGCAAGGCTTCGACATCAGCTACGAGCCCCACGAGTGGGGTGGGGAGCCCCTGCAAGTCTTCGTGGTGCCTCATTCCCACAACGACCCAGGTAGGCCTGCTGTGCCCGGGCGGCCCGGATCATGCCCTTCCTGTTCCTCCCAGCCTTGGCGAGAGGGGAAGGTCTGCTTGTGACTTTGGTGCTCTGGAAGGGGCTGGGGAGAGCCACAAGGGAGCCCACCCAAGCCGTTGCAGGGTCCTGGCCTCACCCGTCCGTCATCTCCAGTCACATGGGGAAGGTGTTGCGCCCGAAGCCCTCACTTCTCTGGGAGTTGCCCCCTGCATCTGTGCTGGATTGGTGTTCACTTGTCCAAGCCCAGGTGGCCATTGAAGGGCAGAGGGGGGGGGGCTGTGGCTGAGCCACACTTTTCTGCACACTTAGAAAGGCCCTGCAAAGAACTTCCTGAGAAAGCCCCCCCCCCACCTCTTGAAGGCGCTGTTTCCTTGCGATGGAGTCATTGGCTTGAGTTAAGGCACAAGAGATTCCTAAATAGCCCCAGGGAACCCCCCCCCCACTCTGCATCTGGCCCAGGACCTATTGGGGCAGGGGAGAGTATTGTATAAGTATGTGGAGAGAGTCACCACTTAGCTGCCCCACCTATGTTGCTGTTGGGGGGGGTCAGTAATGATGCTCTTTTTTTTCCTGGCCCCACCAAGGCTGGATCAAGACATTTGACAAGTATTACTTCGACCAGACGCAGCACATCCTGAACAGCATGGTGGCCAAGCTACAGGAGGACCCGCGGCGGCGCTTCATCTGGTCTGAGGTCTCCTTCTTCTCCAAGTGGTGGGACAACATCAGTGCCCAGAAACGGGCTGCTGTCCGCAGGTAACGGCCAGGGTGTCTGTGCAGAGGGCGGCATTGTCTGTGAAGGTTTTTAGAGGCTCGTTTTCAGAGGAGCAGTAGGGTACCGGCCTCCTGTGTGCTGATGTGGGGAAAGTTAAGTCCTTCCTACTTTAAAGTGCCCACCCAAGTGTGTGAAGAACTGCTTCACTTCCTCTCACTGGTTTTTAGTTCCAGGATCACCGCCACTGGTATTTGTGCCTTCGAATTATTTATAAAGACACGCAGGCTCCGTTTTTATTGTGTTATCAAGATGTTGATTTTATACTTTCTGGGTGCCTGAAGAATTTTTTTAAAGCATCAATTAAATAAGTAATAACAATGGATGTTTCCCAGGCGTGCCTCCCTCTGACTTGGCCTCTTGTTCTGCAGGCTTGTAGGCAACGGGCAACTGGAGATGGCCACCGGAGGCTGGGTGATGCCAGATGAAGCCAATTCCCACTACTTTGCCATGATTGACCAGCTCATTGAGGGACACCAGTGGCTGGAGAAGAACATTGGTGAGCCCCCGTGGCCGGGACACGGGTGGGAGTGGAGCCAGCAGCTCTAGTCTAGGCATTTTCCAGGCAGAAGCACTGGTGCGCATGGAGCGCATGCTCCATTGAGGTCTGTGAGCAAATGGGAGCAACAGAGCTGCATTCTGAAGTTCTGTTAGCCTCAAAGGACAGGAGAGAGCTGAATAATGTTTATTGAACTTTGGGATGGATTGGACTTTGATTATTCCGTTTTGCAGAGTTTTCCATCAAAACCACCATCTCAGGTGACAGCTTTGAAAGCACTTGCACTGCAAATTCACCTCTGTCCTCGACATGGGCACAAAAGCCGAAAGACGATTCTGTTTTTAGTCCTAAATCCCCACCCTCACGTCTATTTGTGTGCAGACAGCCTACATCAATTTTGCCAAGAACTTTTTAGTGGCATTACTGCCGGCCTTTTCCAGCAGCCTGGTCCTCTTTAGGCTTGCTCGGTGTGTTCGGCATGGCTTGCTTTCACAGGTAAAGTTATACTCAGCCTGCACTCCTGCACATGTCGAAGTCCCTTTGGACTGAGCAGGAAACACTCCATAGCAGATATCACCTATCTTCCTGTGTTTTCATATCTGGCCATGACTTCTTCATATGTTGTGGCCAGGAGGGAGGCACAGATAACAGTCTGGTAACTCCTGAGCTTGCAGTTTTTGAACGAAGGGAGCCTCACTTAGTTCTCTGTCTGAATATAAATCTAGAGTGCTTATACACCAAGGATGCTACCAGACAGGTAGGAGAGTGCAAGGGAGGCAGGCTGCAGCTCTCCCACGTGAACTTTGTAAGTTGAAAGGAGGGGCTCATTTATACAGGAAGAAATAATACACATGCCTGCACACTATAAGCAATTCGCAGCAGTATTCCTTTGTCTCCATGCCTTTTTGGCAAAACCTATAGTATGTGAAGCTCTCACATGGCCGCTAATCAAGATGGCGGCTGTGCCAGTTTTGTGTAGTGGGTTGGGGAAGGCGAAGGGGACCCGGCAGTGCAGCGCCCAGAGATGACGAGGAGGGCAGCCACTGTGAGGAAGAGAGCCAGCCACCCTTCACCCATCCTGGCGATGGCGGCGGCCTTCAATTCTGGCTGCAAAGGGACAGTAGGAGCCGCTTGGCCAGCCCCTTGGAGAGCGAAGAGGGGGGCAGTTCTTCGCCACTTCCACTCACCTTCCACCATAGTGGTGAAGGACTGCCCCCTTCTTCCTTCTCCAAGCAACTGGCCAAGCAGTTCCTGCCATCCCTTTACGGTCAGAATCGGAGGCTGCCGCCAGGATGGGTAAAAGGCGGCCGGCTCTCTTCCTCTTCCCCATGGAGCATTTGGCATTTTTGGCTCCCCTCCTTCACAATACATCGAATTTCCATGGGATCCCGTTGGGACAAAAGGTATTTTCCTTGCATTCTTTGAGGAGCTTTTTCATCGTCTAGATAGCCCTGAGATGTGTGGGCTCCAGTGGGGATAAGCTGCCGAGGTGCCCTGCTGTGCCTTTCTTTTTGTCTCTGCAGGACGTCTGGATGCAGTGGGTGGTGGAGCAGAACTGCCTCCCTACTTGGAGGGAGGGGCTTCCTTATGGGTGGCTTGTGGGGGCAGCAGGAGGGACAGGGAGGCCGGGAGATCCCAGGTTTGGCTGGTCGGCCGGCCGGCCTTCCTTCCTTCCTTCCTTCCAAGGCCTCCTCTGCTTCTTGTTCTCCAGGGGTGATGCCGCGGTCTGGCTGGGCTGTGGATCCCTTTGGCCACAGTGCCACCATGCCATACCTCCTGCGCCGTGCCAACCTGACCAGCATGCTCATCCAGCGGGTCCACTATGCCCTCAAGAAGCACTTTGCAGCTACCAAGAACCTGGAGTTCATGTGGAGGCAGAGCTGGGGTGAGGCTTGCTGTGTATTCTCTGGACCCCTTGCTCCACAAATGGCCCCCCTGCACCCTCTGATTCCTTCCAGCTCCCCCCGCCCAGCCCCCCTGCCTGAACACAAACCTCTCTGGTTTGGGCCTCCTCAGATCCAGGCTCCAGCACAGACATCCTTTGCCACATGATGCCCTTCTACAGCTACGATGTGCCCCACACCTGTGGCCCCGACCCCAAGATCTGCTGCCAGTTTGACTTCAAGCGCCTACCAGGGGGGCGCATCAACTGCCCCTGGAAAGTGCCACCCAAGGCCATCACCAGCGCCAACGTGGCCGAGCGGTGAGTCACCTTTGGGGGCACCCTTTTTTCCAGCCCCCCCCCCACCATCTGATCTCCCTGCTTCCCTGCCTCTGGCTCTCTGCTCCCAGCACTCATGCCCTTCTCACTGGAGGTGCGGCACAGAGACCCCTTTGGAGCCACGCTCAGTGGGGAGCCTGACCCTCGCCTCCCCCCTGCCTCCTTCAGGGCCCAGCTCCTGCTGGATCAATACCGGAAGAAGTCCAAGCTCTATCGGAGCAAGGTGCTGCTGGTGCCACTGGGGGACGACTTCCGCTACGACAAGCCCCAGGAGTGGGATGCCCAGTTCCTCAACTACCAGCGCCTCTTCGACTTCTTCAGTGCCCACCCTGACCTCCATGTGCAGGTACCCCCGCTGCCAGGGGGAGGCAAGGGAGAGGGTAAGGGGCTGCAAGCGGTTGCCTCCCACCCCCTGGTAAAGCAAAAGGCGACGCTGCTGTAGTCAAGGTTGGGCAGCCTTGTGCCCTCCAGGTACAATGGACTCCAGCCCCCAGAATTCCTTGCACTAGCTGTACTGCTTGCAGCTGGTGGGAGGCATAGTCTAAAAAATCTGGACAGTACCAGGCTATCTACTCTGGCTGCATGGAACAGCCCTCCTTTTCCTTCCCTGCATGGATATGGAGCCCAAGTCTGGGAGTGTCTCGGACAACGGTCCTCCTTTTGGCAGGGCAGTGCCTTCTGCCAGCTGGACAATGCCAGCCTCCCTCTGCAGCCCCAGAATGCCTTACATCTCACTCTCCTGCAGGCTCAGTTTGGGACTCTCTCGGATTACTTTGACGCCCTGTACAAACAGATGGGTGTTGTTCCGGGCATGCAGCCGCCTGGCTTCCCAGTAGTTAGTGGGGATTTCTTCTCTTACGCGGACCGGGAGGACCACTACTGGACCGGCTACTACACCTCCCGGCCCTTCTACAAGAGCATGGGCCGGGTGCTGGAGGCTCACCTCCGGTGAGCAGACCCTTGGGTGGGGCCTGGGATGGTGGTCAGGACAGGGGAGGCCCCGTGTCGAGCTAAGGACCCTGTTAACCAAGTGCTGCCTTGCCTTTTTACCCCAGCGGTGCTGAGATCTTGTACAGCTTGGCTGTGAGTCATGCCCGCCACGCTGGCACGGACAGCAAATACCCACTCTCTGACTACGCCCTGCTTACGGACGCCCGGCGGAACCTTGGACTCTTCCAGCACCATGATGCTATCACTGGCACGGCCAAGGAGGCTGTGGTAGTGGACTACGGTGTCCGGTGGGTGTCAGACCTCCTGGCTGGAAGGGGAAAGCAGGGCACCCAATGCCCGACTGCCCCTCCGCACACCCTGGGGGCCCTGTGCCTCATGGTTCTCTCCCTTTCCCTCCCTCCCCATGCCCCATAATCCATGCCTGCAGGCTGCTCCACTCCCTGATGAACGTCAAGCGTGTGATCATCAACGCAGCTCATTTCCTGGTCCTGGCCGATAAGGAGGCCTACCACTACGACCTGGCAGAGCCCTTCCTTGGCGCAGTGCGTTGCAGTGCCCACTTCCCCACAAGAGAAGGAAGGGGCGGGATGGGGGCGGGGGGCCAGCTTGGCTAGCTGTGCTGCACCAGGGGAGGGTTGCACCCCGGGCGGGAGCCTCAAGCTGCCCTTGGTTGGGTCTGGCCAGTGACCGCCTGGACCTGCCCCCCTCTCTTGCAGGACGAGACCCGCCTCAATCAGGACTCCCTGCCTGAGAAAACTGTGATCAAGCTGGAGGCTGCACCAAGGTGGGCGAGGGCGGAATCGGAGGGTGGGGGGTGGCTGCTGCCTGAGCCCTGAGTCCTGAAGGGGGTGGTACTTTGATGGTTGCCTCTGTGGCCACAAAGGAGCCAGGGATGGAGCTGGGCTAGGGGTGCAAAACTCCCCAAAACTGTGAAATGCGACTGTTTCTTTTTGGGGTGGGAGAGTCAGATGTATACTTATTTTCAGATCAAGTCTGAACATCCTTTACTGCTTTAGAAACAAGAAATGCATCATTCATAACTTAGGTAGTACACACACATACACACACTTTACCTTTTGTACGGAGAGAACTGTGAACATTCCCTGTGCTGAGAGCAGATCGCTGTGCCCTGGACTACCTAAGCCCATGCATCTGAGTTTTTGCCCATCTGAGAAATAGAGAGATAAACTAGAAAGACCCTGTTGTGAAATAGAGGGTAATATTTGGACAAAATTAGCCTTACCCAGTCATAGTCCTGAGGGCTTGGCTGGCAGCCCATTTGGCTGGCAGCTCACATATAAGGTTGAACTCAACACTGAAAGTGTTGAATTCTTCATCAGTGGATCCTCAGCCTCCTGAGCAATGACGCCCCCTCCTCAACATAGTCCTTCCCCTGTAGCCATCAGTCCCAGCTAGATGCAGAAATGCATTTGGGATCGGGGGGGGTGTCAGTGCCTTCAAGCCGCCGGCTGACTTATGATGACCCCACAAGGAATCCTCACAGGTGCTTTTACTAGTTCCTTCCTCTGAAAGAGCCCCTATAGCACCTGGGATTCCTTGGTGGTCTCCCATCCAAGTCCTAGGCAGGGCCAGCCCTGCTTAGCTTCCAAGATCAGATGGGATCTGGGTAATTAGGCCCCTTATATGTGGGATTGTGATGGTGGTTTATGTCTAGTTTGCTCAGGAATTACCACAGGAATAATTCTGTAAGCCTGTCTTTGGTACAAATCAGCAGTTCCTGACACTTTGAATGAGTGCAACCTTGTCTTAAAAAGTGTTTCTGCCTTGAAAGGAAGTGTTCCATTGCAGTCTTCCTGCTATGTTTGCCAAGTTAGTCTATGAGGGGAAAACTACACCACACACCCCATTTTTCTGTGTGTGTTTTTAATTTGGGGGTGGGCTTTCCTCTCTTGACGGGATGGAGCTCATCCATCTCCTTACCCAACCATACAGGTTTGTGGTTGTGTTCAATTCCCTGGAACAAGAGCGCCTGAGTGTGGTCTCCCTCCTAGTGAACACGCCACGTGTCCGGGTCCTAAACGAGGAGGGTCAGCCCCTGGCTGTCCAGCTCAGCGCCCAGTGGAATTCCGCAACGGACATGGCCCCTGACGTTTACCAGGTAGCTTGGGATTCTGGTCAGCTGTGGAGCTGGTGGGAGGGGTGACCGCTTCTGGAGGGGAGTGAAACCAAATCAGGGCCCCCAAATAATTGAGGCAACAGTGAGCAAGTGCCAGGCTGCTTTGGCTATCTACTCTGGGACCTTGGAGGGCCACACCACCATTTAAAAATATTTTTTGCAAAAACAATTTGGGAGAGTGTGGGGAACAGCCTTGGGGCCACACTTTCCCCAACCCTGGACTGAGAGATTTATTATGGCAGAGGCTTCTGCGGAGTACAGATACACTTCAGTTAACAGAGTCAGTGTGTTCCTGGGCATGACAACTTGTTTGGCAGGATACTTGGTGCCAGGGACAGAAATAACGTTCAAGGAATAGGGAGAGGTTCCTAGGACACAAAAAAGAAGAAGAGCGGTTCCACATGTTCTAGCAAACATTTCATTGAAAACTAACATCTGCTCATGCAAAATGAAACATCCAGGTCAGGGAAGCCATGCTTATGTAAACAAAAACATTTTGGATCTTCTGAGACCACGTGAAGGCTTCTTCCAAAATGCATCCAGGGATCATCCTCTCTCTTTTACCAGCCTCCACTCTTCTCACTATTTCCATTTTGGAGGTCAAACTTAAAGAGCTGTCTTTTTGTAAACACGCTGTTCTCTCTGTTGCTGCTCATGCATGCTCAAGTAAGAGATTCTAGAGGCAGCAGCGGTTTACCTTGCCTATTCTAGGCAAGCACACCCCACTACGGTCAGACTGGGAATCTGCCCCAGTTCAAGCTTTTTTGCATTGCTTATTGCAGATACGCTGCTGAGCATTGAAACTCTGTGTTTCTCCAGCTCTCCTTCACCATCTTCCCAATGCCAATACTGCTAAAAAAATTCTCGCTAGACAGAAGACAAGGAAAAGGGAGCTAGGAGAACATAAAAACACTTTTCCAACAGAAGCTTCTTAGTCAAAGGCTTTCTTAACTGGGGTATGCCTGTACAGTCCATTTCCTCAAAACTTTTCCTACAGTCCCTCTTTAGGGTCTCCCAGGTCTCTGGTGCTTCAGACAGGGGTGGGTAGTCCCTTTCTCTGGACTGGGTGGGGTTGAACGTAGCTGAACCTTCACCCCTGGTGGATGATGTAGGCTTCTTTCTTTCCTTGGAGAAGCCCCATGTGTCTGTGCATGTCAACATGGTGCCACACGCAGCTTCTCTGACCCACAGCTCCATTCCCAGGGGCCCTGCCACCTGCCTGCCTCCCTCATTTGAGGATTGCCACTGTGGCTGCCCTTCGACACCCAGAATGCATGTGTGGTGTGCCAGGGAGTGATGGGGTCAGCTCTCACTCTTGCCTCCTCTGTGCTGACCCCCAGGTGTCTGTCATCCTTCGCCTGCCAGCGCTGGGCCTCAGCATCCTGCAACTGAGCAAGTCTTTTGACAGCCACAACACACTCAAGTCCTCTGTGCGCCTCTTCCTGCATGGCCGTGACCTTCCTGTGCGCAAGTATGAGGCCTTCCCAGTGAAGGTCATCCCCGAAGCCACGGATGACTTCTGCCTGGAGAATCAGCACATGAGGGCCTGTTTCTCAGGGCCCAGTGGAGCACTGAAGGTAACCAGCTGGGCAGGAGTTGGAAGGGGGCTGGGGAGCCCACAGGGAGCATGGGGGGCAGCCGAAGGAGGAGGAAGGCTGAGGCAACAGCACTCACGGGAGCTCCACTTGCTCCTCGGGTAGAGCGTGGCACAGCCTGGAGGTGAAGAGGAGCAGCGGCTGAGCAGCCAGTTCCTCATCTATGGGACCCGCAGCACCAAGGACAAAAGTGGCGCCTACCTCTTCCTGCCTGATGGAGAAGCCAAGGTCTGGATGGAGCTGACCCCCAGGGGGTGGGCCGGGGGTGGGCTGGGGTCCGCAAAGATTGTCCCCTGCTCCTTCTGTTCCCTCACCTGCCTCTGCCTGGCAGCCTTATGTCCCCAAGGACCCTCCCCTGATTCGGGTGACTGAGGGACCATTCTTCTCAGAGGTGGCCATTTACTACCAGCATGTCCAGGAACTTGTTCGGCTCTACAATGTGCCAGGTGAGGGCTTGGGGGTTGGCATGGGTGGATTTGCTGCTTCTTGGGGCGTGGGTGGCAGCAGCAGCCCCCCTCCCCCACTGTCATGGCCTCCTTTGGCCTCAGGGGTGGACGGGTTGTCCTTGGAGATCTCCTGCCTGGTGGACATCCGAGACCACGTCAACAAGGAGCTGGCGCTGCGGTTCAGTACGGACATTGAGAGCCAAGGGAGTTTCTTCACTGACCTCAATGGCTTCCAGGTATTGGGGGGGAAACTGGAAGGGAGGGGGGAAGTGTGTCCTGTGAAGACTGCTGACAAGACTTCCTCCCCCATCTTCTGTCCTGGCAGATCCAGCCTCGGCAGTACCTGAAGAAGCTGCCCCTCCAGGCCAACTTCTACCCCATGCCAGCCATGGCCTACATCCAGGACGCACAGGCTCGCCTGACCTTGCACACCGCTCAGGCCCTGGGCGTCTCCAGCCTTAGCAGCGGTGAGTGGATGGCATGTGAGGCTGAGAGGGCTGAGTTCTCATGTGCAGCTGGACTTGGGGCCTTTTCCTCAGAAGCTCAGGGTGCCCTGGCCTGGGCTTCTTCTGCTGATCTTGTACAGCTGGACGCCCTCATCTGCTGGGGTGACTCAGATGTTTGGGAGAGCAGCATGCAAAGAGGGCTGTGTTGGGGGCTCCCTTGACACCCCCTTCTCCTCTTCCCTTTGCCATTTTCAGGCCAGATGGAGGTGATCCTGGACCGGCGCCTCATGCAGGATGACAACCGCGGCCTCGGACAAGGGCTAAAAGACAACAAGCGGACCTGTAACCGCTTCCGCCTTCTCCTGGAGCGGCACAGCCCTGCCAACAAGGTGCTGGGGGACAGGCCGGGGCTGTTGGGGCCTCCTCCCCTCCCTCCCTCCCTGGCCCCTTGCCTGGGGTTTTTAGCCTTTGAACAGGTGCGCAGGGGTCAGGGGAGATGGAGCCACTCCAGAGTTTTCTGGGAAGGCCCTGCAGGAAACAGGCTTTGGCTTGTGCTCACAGTCCACTGACGCCAGCTGGCTCGTGAGCATCACCCCACCTGTCACGAACTGCCTCCGCAGGGGAAGCATGGCCCACTTTGTGCTTCCTGGGAGGGAAGCCGCAACAACAGCAGCAGCAGCAGCAACCCCTGCGTGCTGATCCCAAAATGGGGTTCCTCTGATGCGATAAAGGGACTCGGCTGTCACCGAGGGATCCTGATGCACACAGACCTGCCGTTGGTTATTCACTTTTACATTCGTTATTGGGCTGTGCTGGGGTCTGGAAGGGGGTCTTCAGCCAGCCTGTTTCTTGGCTGTCCTCCACAATCCCCAGGCAGCTAATTCCAGCTGCTTTTCTGCCTGCCCAAGTGTCTTGGAGGCAAAAGTCAGAACAGTTTCACTCTATGCCTTCTGCTGAGTTGGGTGGGTGCGAAATGCAAAGGGCAACCCTTGGGATTGTGTGTGGCCCCTGGGTTGTTTTTGTGGCCCTTGACTCCCTGATCTGCCCCAAAGGTGAGCTGCCTCTGCTGGAATTCTGCCTCCAGAAGTGGCTATTCACCTTTTAAATAGTGGGGGTGAGGCCCTCCCTGCACTACTTAACCTCCCAAAATACATGGTTTTCAAAACCAGAAGCAGATCGGGCTTTTTCCTTGGCATTTGTAGCCATCCAGGGAGCCCATTGAAGGTCCTGGGGCAGAAAGTTGCCCCTGAGCCACCACGGGTGCTCACCCCTAATTTAGCAGGTAGGATTTCTTAGCCAACTAACAATTTTGGAGGCAAGGCCATTTCAGTGCCCCTCTCTGAACGAGTGACGGCCATCCTGGGTAATGTTGAACTGGAAGGAAGGGCCTGGCGTGTTGGTGGGGGGCAGGGGGAGTGGAGAAGCGAAGGAAGGGACTGAGAAGGGCCAGGATGAGGGAGTGAGGCGAGTTTGCCAGAGCAAGGGGAAGGGGGGGTCCTGAAGGGCCGGGCAGGCCATTCTGCTGTGATAACGCGGCTGCTGTTCTCATCGCCCCCCTCCCCAGAGCTCCAGCCTCTTTTCCAAACTGGCTTCCGTGCTTAGAGACTTGGTCTTCCCCGGCGGCCAGGCCAGCCGCCCAGAGGTAAAGCCCAGCCCTATCTTGTGCGTGACGCTGGTGGTGACGTAGCCGGCAGCCCTGTGCGTGTGTGTGCACGTGTGTGTTAGCCCAGCTCATAGCGCAGTGGTCATAGCATAGATTTGGTGGGGTGGGGGTTGTGCCTGTGGGCAACCTCGTTGGTGCAGACAGCCACAGCCCTCCCCCAGGGGTGGTATCCTTATCCCTGTGTTCTCACCCATCACTTCTCATGGCTGCAGGTCCTGGACGGCCAGCCGGTCAGCTTCCCATCGCTGCTGAGCCATGTTACCTCCATGCACCTGAACACAGATGTACTGGCCATGCCTCTCGCTCAGGAGAAGCCGTCACCTCCGGCCTTGCGGTCTTTTGCACCCCTGGCAGCCACCCTCCCCTGCGACTTCCACCTCCTCAACCTGCGCACCCTGCAAGGGGAGGTGAGCTCTGGGCTGGGTGGGACCGAGCACGCAGCACCCTTCCCCAGCCCACCACTGGGATTGATTGTTAGAGACAGTCGTGTCAGTTTCCTCGAATGACAGAATGAATGGAGGAGGGCTGGAGGAAGAGAAAAACAGAAGATTATAGTGGCACATTTGAGGCGCAGAGGTTTTGGGGACTCCTTTCTGCTTCACCCCTTTTGGTGGTGACTGCCCCTTCCTTCCCTGCTTTGGCCACACTGCTCCGCTTGCCTGCGGCACGCACCCCCATGTTGATGCCTGCCTGCTTTTTCCCAGGACGATTCCTTGCCCTCCACTGAGATGGCTCTGATCCTGCACCGGAAGGGCTTTGACTGTGGCCTGCAGGCCAGGAACCTGGGGTTCAACTGCACCACCACCCAGGGCACGGTGGGTCTGGGGGCTGGGTTGTGGGCACCTGGTAGCACCACCTCCTTTCTTGGCCTGGGTGCTGGTTCTGCCCTCCTAATTGCAGCCTTTTGCCTCCCCCAGGTGGTCCTGGGGGGCCTGTTCCAGGGCCTCGAGGTGGCCTCCCTGCAGCCCTACTCCTTGACTCTGATGTACCCCCTGGCCCCCTCGCCCCTCAACAGCACCGTCATCCACTTGGACCCCATGGAAATCGCTACCTTCCGCCTTCGCCTTGGATAGCACCCCTGGGCAGACTGGGCCAGACTGGAGATAATGGGCCAGCCATGCATAGCAGCAGAAGGGACTGGCTGTGGACACACCTTTCTTCTGCCCTCTGCCTCAGCACCTGCCCAGGTGCCGCCTTGCAGGTTGGGGGTCAGGGCCAGGGTGCTGCAAGGGCCAAGAGAGAGGGCAGAACTGCAGCGTCTATTTATTTCTCTCTCAAAGATGCTGGTGGGGCCACATTGCTGCTACTGTGTGCAGGCTTTGGCCACAAAGGCTTGGGTGTTGCACTCCTGGCCAGCCGCTAAGGGCAATGTGCTGCCAGGGGAGGG
Source organism: Gambelia wislizenii (assembly GCA_030847615.1). NCBI lineage: Eukaryota > Metazoa > Chordata > Lepidosauria > Squamata > Crotaphytidae > Gambelia > Gambelia wislizenii. The sequence goes on from JAUMIR010000009.1 coordinate 411,618, forward strand.
GTCGGGGAGGAGTGCTGAAGCAACCCCCTGCCCTGCCTGCTCTCAGGGAGGCCTGTGTGTTCTCCCCTTGCCTGGTTGGATTGCCTCTTGAGCCAGGAAGTAGACTTGATGATGTAGCAAACACTGGAAGGTAATGAGATTTATGAGCTTCCTGGAGCTTGGAAGAAAGTTTTGAGGAAACATTTGAGAAACACTTGACTCTGGAGTCATTTTTGGGGTCTTGTTGGTCTGGCCAGGGAGGGGCAGTGGGTGGAATTCTTCTCTAATGGACAAAACTGCAGAGTCTCAAGGATTTGGAGGTGTTTAAAGAGAGGTTCAGTGGCTACTTCTCAGGAGTACTTTGGCGCAGGCAAAAGAAAGTGGGACCAGAAAGCCATTGGGTCCCCTTCAGTGCTAGAGATTATATGACTTGTGATCCAAACTGAACAGCACTTTGCCCCCTGACCTCTTCAAGGTGCATGATACCCCTCCCTTATTTAGCCCAACATGGAAGTGGCTGAAGAACCTCACCCCTCAATCCAGCGGGGTGCAGGGTGAATGACAGGGCCCACGTTCCATATGAACAGCATCTTCCTGCAGATGGATCCGGGGCAGCCTCAGCTGTCAGCTTGGCCTCAATTCTGAGTCTGGGAGGGATGGTTCAAGGTAAAGCCATGGTGGGTGGTAGTGGGGGGCTTTTCAGCTGGGGCCCTTATGCTCCCCTTCCTGTTTTTATTTTGGTCCCAAGGGAAACATGATCAGCCACGGAGGGAGCCCAGGGGCCTTGCAGCTTCACTGGATTAGATGTGAGGCATGGCACTTCTGCCACAGGCAAACAGAAGCCAGCAAAGTGGGTCTCTGCATTCTGTCTTGCCCCTCCGCAGCCCCAAGCGTTCAGGATCATTAGGAGGAGATCTGCACTCCCACATGCAAACACCTTGTGGCCTGAGTAACTGGCAGAAAAGCAAGGGGTCCCTCACACAACCCCACCTTCTGCTGCCACCACCAGAAAGGGCCTTGGGCACAACAAGCAGAGAGCCCTCATTGGGACCTTTTGGGCACCACCTCCCTCCCTCTAGGGCCCCCTGATTGCCATCATGGCCAAATGGAAGTCCCTAGGATGCCCAGATCCATGGGGGGCAATGGGGGGCATGGTAGTGGCCTGGGGCCTATGGAGCCATTCAGTCAGGGTGCATCCTGAGCATGAAAGCAAGAACTCACAGAGACAGAAAAGCATCATAGCCTCTGGATATGGGCTTCTGGCTGTTCCAAGACGGGGCAGCAGCCACAATGGTACTGGGCAGGAGGAACGGAAGGGAGGGCATGCAGCAGATACCCAGACAGAAGGAATGGTGGATTGTGGCCACAGCAGCCAAGCCCTGGAAAAGACAGAGCATGCTGCTCAGTCAGCAGACACTAAACTAGAGCAAACCCTTGGACAGTGTGTGTGTGTGTGGGGTGGTGGTGGTTCCTAGCAATGCTCCTCTTTTAAAGCTCGCTCAAAAAGCTGCTAGGGTTTTGAAGTGAAGGCTGTCTGATGGGGCACTGTTTCTAGGAGAAAAAAGATAAGGCACTCTAATTAGCTTTTGGAGGAGTGGCAGGCTTCCAGCCATACTGGGAAGGCACCTCTGGAAAATATAAAGTCGAAGGCTTTCACTGCCGGCATCCATAGATTTTCCTTGGGTTTTTTCCAGGCTGTGAGGCCGTGTTCCGGAATAGTTCCTTTCTGACGTTTCACTTGCATCTGTGGTTGGCATCTTCAGAGAAGATTCTCTGAAGATGCCAGCCACAGATACAGGCGAAATGTCAGAAAGAAACTATTCCAGAACACAGCCTCACAGCCCCGAGAAACCCAAGGAAAATCCACCTCTGGAAAACTGGCACTGAGAAGCTCCACGGGGCTTGACTTGAGACTTCCTGCAGCAGCAAGGCAGGACTACTTGCCCAGTACCAAACACCATGCTTGCATGCAGGGGGCCTGGCGCCCAGGGATGCAGACATCTTGGTCCCAGGCCCTTTTCCTGGCATTTCCCAGCAACAGGAAGGTCAAAACTGTCTATACTACAGCCAGACAAACCTCCTGAAAACAAGGCCATGCCAATGCCTCTCTGTTCTAGAGCCACATTGGTAGGATTACCAGGGGTACTCTCCTCCCTGGAAGGATGGCAGATGGAGGCCTCTTCCTGAGGTTGAGCAGTGGGTGTATATTAGACCCAAGGCTTGCAGCAGGCGGGCTCTGGCAGAGGCTCCACCAGCCCTTCCTGTGGTTTCTGCCTGGCGATGCAGCCAGACTCTGTCCCAGATCCGGGGAAACCCAAATGGGAAAGTGAGCAGGCTGGTGCTAATCTTGCCTATCAAGAACTTTGTCACAACTTTTTAAAGGTCTTAATAATAATAATAATAAAATTTATTTATATCCCGCCCCTCTGGAAAATCGGGGCGGCTTACAACGATAAAATGGTAGACAGTATAAAACAACCCAAAATCCCTCCCTCCCCTTAAAACACTATTAAATTAATACAAGTTAAAATCAATATATAATACAATATGTTAAAAACCCTTTTAAGCAGGCAGCTTCTGTTTGGAGGTCCAAAAGCAACCTCCAGAGGGGGTTCCTGAGGCTGGGGTTAGCTATTCTGGAAAAGCCTGCCCGAAGAGAACCATCTTGACAGCCTTTTTAAAGCTGTCTAATGATGTCAATAGGCGGATCTCGTCGGGCAGGCTGTTCCACAATTTGGGGGCGACAGCCGAGAAAGCCCTCTGGGAGGTAGTCGCCAGCCTAGGTCTTAGTGGCTGCAACAGATTCCTCCCACAGGACCGGAGAGCGCGGGGAGGATTATAAGGGAGAAGGCGGTCCCTGAGATAGCTTGTAGGAAGAAACCCAGAATGAAATAGGCTCCCAGCTATGAAAATCCTGTGCTGCAGGAAATATGTCTTTTAGCCTGCTTTGAACCAAGTGTGGGCCTTCCCCAGATGTGCTTGGATTCCAGCCTCTAGCATTTGTCATCTTTGGGACTTCTCTCTGCTTTGGTTTAAAAAGTGCAGCTGCTTGCTTTGTGGCTCTCCCTCCCCATCCTGCAAAATGTGGATCTGCTCTGTCCTTTCCTCTCCCTGATGCCGAGAAGCCAGGCTGCCAGGAAGCAGGAATTGTGTGGCCCTCCAGATGCTGGACTGCAGTTCCCATCAGCCTTCTTGTCGTCGTAGCCAAAGGCTGCCATTCAACAACACCTGGAGGGAGCTCTGTGTTCCACGTTGTGCTGGCTTTTCAAAAGCCTGGGCAGGTTGGGGAGTGAGTGCATTTCTTTCAGAAGAGTGTGTGTGTGGATTCCTTTCCACCTGTGCTCCACCTACCCCATGGTCTGCTGCTGCAATGCTTGGTGGGCCAGGCCTGGTTTGGGCTGCTGCTGCTGCCGCCACCTCCATTAGCTACTTCCCTTCAGTAATGGATCCTTGGCTTCCTCACCCCCGGCCTGGCAAGGTCCCTGTGGGGGAGGGGGCTCTAAGTGCAGCCACAGCATCAGCAGCCCCACCAAGGCCTAATGGCTTTGGGAGGTGCCTGATGGGCCTGGTAATGCAGGCGGAGAGGTCGGTGCGGTTTCTGTGCTTCCTTCTCCACAAGAAGACAACAGATAGAGCTGCCTCCACCCATTGCCTCTTCTGCTGGGAAGATGCTGCTGCTCTGGCTTTCCCTGCTGCGGCTGGCCTTGTTCGGGACAGGTAAAGGGCCCTTCGTGCCCCTTCTCCTCCTCCTCCTCTGCCCAAAAGGCACAGCCAGCATGCAGGGCCCCCAAGTGTGGATTTAAAGCCCTGGGCTCCCTCCAGGCCCACCCCACTGCTGACCTGGATGTGGGTCCAAGCAAGACCCAGGGCAGAGGAGGGCAGCTTAGCCCCTTGATGGTGCGCGGTACTGGTGGCAGATGTGCAAAGTGGGCACCCCGTGGGGGGGGGGAGATTTCAAAAAGCCCCGCCCGCTTCCTGCTGCAGGTATTGAGGAGGGTGGGGGGGGGGTCTTTTCCTGCAAGGCCAGCAAGCGCTGCCCTTTCTTTCTGTTCGGCTCCCTCCAGCGTCTGAGGCGGAGGCCAAGGAGGGGACGGGTTGTGTCCCACCCTGGCCCCCGCCCCAAATGGCGCTCTTGGCCCCCGGGGAGGAGCTGTGGCCGGGAGCGGGGCCGCCTTGAGCCGTGGGGGTGGGGGGGCGGGGGTCTCCCGAGGGCTGGCCGACTCACACCGCCTGGCCCGGCCGAGGGCACTTATTGGAAGCCGCCCCGAGGCCAGGCCGGGCGGGCCTCTCCTCCTCTCCTCCCTTCCTTCCTTCCCTCCCGGCCAGCGGCGGCCCAGAACCCGCGGCTGTGCGAGGGCTACGTGGGCCCGGAGGGGAGGCCCCACGCCGGCTTCTACTGCCCGCGCCTCACGGACCCGCCGGACCACGCCTTCTGCTGCCGCCCGGAGGCCACCGCGACCGAGGGCCCTCCCGGTGGCCGGGGCCTCAAGTCCTGCTGCCCGCGGCCGGAGCTCCAGGAGGGGCCGGCCAACCGCTCGCAGAGCCCCCGGTGAGAGGAGGGAAGGCGGGCGGGCGGGCGAGGGGAAGGCGGCTCCCCGTCCCGTTGCCGCCGGTGCTGAGGGCCGCCTCCTCCTCCTCCGCTGCAGGCGAGGCGCTTCGCCGCCGGTGCTGGCCGTCGGGCTCTACGGCTGCCTCGTCCTGGCCCTCCTGGCCGCCGACGGGCTCCACTTCTGCCGACGACACCGGCGCCGCCTCCGGCAGCGAGCCCGCAGACTCCTCAGCCGCCGCCGCCGGGGAAAGGACGGAGGAGACGAAGGAGCCGCCGCCGCCGCCGCCGCCGCGGGGAAGGTAGGGGGCGGGGCCTGCGGGCGGGGCGGGGCCGGAAGGCGCGGAGGAGGAGAAGCCGGAAGTTCCGCTGCGGGCCCCTGACGCCATAGTGCCGCGCCCGCGGGTGACGTCATCGCGGCGCGCCATGGCGGAGACGGCCGGCCCTTGCGCTGCTTCTGCTGCTGCCGCCGCCCCGGCTGGTTGCCCCGGCCGGGGGGTGGCGGAGCTCCGCCGGGAGGGGAACGAGCTCTTCCGGGCGGGCCGCTACCAGGAGGCGCTGTCGGCCTACACGCGCGCCCTCGCCCTCGGCCCCGAGCAGGGGGAGCCCTCGGAGCGGGCCCTCCTCCACCGCAACCGCGCCGCCTGCTGCCTGAAGCTGGTGAGCCGCCGGCGGCGGGAAGGGGAAGAGCTCCCCGAGGAGCAGCGGGAGGGCCGGGCCGGAGGGGTCCCCTGCCTCGAAGGCCGCGTCAGGGGCCCCGGTGGGCCCTGGACCCCGCGGCGCCCCTTCCCGCCCGCCGAGGAAGAAAAGGCGCGGCTCCCGCTGCGGCCACGAAGGAGGGGGCAATGCGAGGAGGAGCCTTTGGTGGCCGGGTCAAGATTTAGGAATATTAGAGCAGGCAGAGGTTTCTGCAACAGGAAGGCAAGACGCAGCAGGCGGGCTTTAGCGGTTGCCAGGCAGTTTCTGCCCTGTGGACAAGTAAAGGGAATTTCCCCCATGATGGTGTCAAGATCTCTAGAAATCTTTAGTCCTTAAGAGTAATCCCAAGCTGAGGCTGGACCTGTCTCGTCCTCGTTTTGCATCAGAAACGACCGAAGATGTAGCTTAACTCTCCTTCTTTCCCTCTGCCCTGCTTAGAGAGTTTAGGTGTGGGACTGGCAAGTGGTCGTTGGGAAGATGCCTATGCGTGTTAATACTAAATGGTAAAAGGTCTGGAAGCCATGTCTTATAAAGAGCAGCTTAGGGAGCTGGGTATGTTTAGTCTGGGGAAGAGAAGGTTGAGAGGGGACATGATAGCCATCTTTAAATATTTGAAGGGATGCCATGCTGAGGATGGGGCAAGCTTGTTTTCTGCTCCTCCAGAGTCTAGGACACGGAGCAATGGGTTCAAACTACAGGAAAAGGGATTCCATCTAAACTTTAGGAAGAACTTCCTGACAGTAAGAGCTGTTTGGCAGTGGAATGTGCTGTCTTGGAGTGTGGTGGAGTCTCTTCTTTAGAGGTTTTAAAACAGAGGCTGGATGGCCGTCTGTCAGGAATGATTTGATTGTGTATTCCTGCATGGCAGAATGGGGTTGGACTGGATGGCCCTTGAGGTCTCTTCCAACTGTATGATTCTAACCTGGTGGTTGTGATTGTGGGGCTCGTAAGTCGATAAGAGCAATCTCCATGGGCTCCCTGCCCCATACAAAACCCTGCTCGTGCTCCCACTACAGTCTTGTTGGAGGATGTGAGTATCAAGACCTTCTCTCTCATTTTTTTCTTTTCCTTTTGAGCAGGAGGATTATGTTCAAGCAGAACTGGATGCTTCTGAAGGTGAATAATCATAAGAAAAGTGGAGGGGTGCTTGTGGTAGGGAGAAGGTGTTCATTTTCCGAGAGTCTCTTTCATTTCCTTACAATTTCCTGTCCGTAGCCATCAAAGCTGATGGGCGTGATGTAAAGAGCCTCTTCCGTCGCAGCCAAGCCCTCCAGAAACTGGGCCGCCTTGATCAGGCTGTCTTGGATTTGCAGAGGTGTGTGAGCTTGGAGCCGAAGAACAAGGTCTTCCAGGAAGCTCTGCACAATCTTGGCAGCAGCATGCATGAGAAGGTAGGAGAAGGGGAGGGTCTGCGGCAAGGGTAGATGTCTGCCTCCCTGGTGTTCCTGGGTGAGGACCACCATGCTGCCTTCCAAGAATCTGGGCTGCTGAAGGCACTCAGGGGAGGTGCCCTTTACCAGCTGGGATCATGGGCCCGCCTGGCTCTTTCTTGCCTGGACCAGCTGTTAGTGATTCTCCAGAGTTTGAGGCTGTACTGCTTTCCAGCACTACCTAGAGAGGCTGCAAACAGAACGGGGATCCTTGTGCAGGCAAAGCCAGCAGTATGCTCTCTCAAAACACTGTGGGCCTCGTTTAGTGGCTACTGGCTATTTTGGCCTTGGGCTCACAGTGACCCCAGCTTCTCACCAAATGCCTTTTTGTCTCAGATGAAAAGCATGTCCTGTACTGACTCCAAAGTGGAACAGATGTTCAAGTTGCTGCTTGACAACGAAGAAAAAGACCTGGACAAGAAACAAAAGGTGGCTGTTCTGTGGGCAGGGAAGGGTGTGAGAGATTTCTTCATGGTGAATTGGGTGGGGCTGTGCTGCACTTGAACAAACCTGTGCAGACTTGTCAGCCTTTCTTGTAGGCAGCTAATGGAAGTAGGTACTATTGTGCAAGTGCTTCATCATGCATCATCAGTAGTGCAGGCCCTGCAATCTGCTTTGGGTTGACTGGCACACAAGTTTGATGCACTCCAATGACAAGGGTGGCATGGCTGTGTCTTTGTAAGAGAGGACGGTTGAGTTCAAGGAGGTCAGGAGTTCCCCAGCCACAGGTGCTGGGGGCATGCTGCTCTCTGCTCACTCTCTTGTGTGAGATGTAATGAGAGAAATCTCTCTTAAAGGAGAAATATGTGTGTTAGAGCCATTTGCCAGACTGAGCAACCCTTCTTCTCCTGGCCAGGCAGCTCAGAACTTGATTGTTCTGGCTCGTGAGGAGGCTGGTGCTGAGAAGATTTTCCAGAGTGATGGTGTGCGCCTGTTGCTGCAACTCTTGGATACAGGCCAGTTGGATATGGCACTCGCAGCCCTCCGGACCCTCACTGGCCTTTGTCATGAGCATCGCTCCCGGGTAAGTGTGTATGGGTCAAGACATTTCAGCGGGTTCTCTGTAAGATTTTATAAATGATTTAGATGATGGAATAGGAAGCATGCATATCAGATTTTCAGATTACACCAAATTAGTAGGGTACATGTGGAAAGGATCTAGTGGTCTTAATAGACCTCAAGCTAAACATGAGCCGGTAATAAAGTTAATACAATTCTAGGTTGTATCAATGGGAATGTAGTGTCCAGATGGAGGGAAATATTAGTACCACTGTATGCCCCTTGGTTAGACCTCATCTGGACTGCTGTGTCCATTTCTGGGTATCAAGAAGGATATTGATAGGTTGGAATGCATCCAGAGAAGGGCTACCAGGATAATCAAAGGTCTGGAAACCAAGCCTTATGAGGAACAGCTGAGGGAGCTGGGTATGTTTAGCTTGGAGAACAGAAGACTCAGGGGTAACATGATTCAGTCATCTTTAAATACCTGTTGGGGTGTTATGTTGAAGATGGAGCAAGTTCATTTTCTGCTGTTCCAGAGACTAGAGCAGGAACCAATAGATTCACATTGCAAGAAAAGAGATTCCACTTAAACATTAGGAAAACTTTTTTACTTTCCAGAGTGATTTAATTTTGTATGTCTGACTGGCAGCAGGGGGTTGGACTAGATGGCCCCTGTGGTCCCTTCCAGCTCTAGATTCTATGAGTTTAAGATCTAGATACTGGGTAGGAGCCGTTTCCTGACAGAAGGGCAGTGTTACGGGCACCCCTAGCAGAGTCTGAGTGACGGTTGCCCTTCTTCTTGCAGACTGTGGCAATCCTGGCTGAGCTGGGACCTCAGCGCCTCTTTGCTGTTCTTGAGATGGAGGCTGAGCAGGTCTCGCTGGCTGCTTACAACCTGCTGCACGTTATGTTTGATGCACTTAAGGAAGGGCTGCAGAAGGAGGGGCATGCCAAGCAGGACAACGCCTTGGTGCCGGGTGAGGGTTTGGCTGTCTTCCAGCAGTCGTGGCCAGGGCTCTGGCTTCAGCCTCTGCCCGCTGAGTAGATTGGTCCTGCTTTTCTTTTGAGAGAATGCGAGCTGGTTGTGAGCCAAATTTCTTAGGGTTCTGTAAGCTCTATTTCAGAGAAAGGGAGTGGCAAAACCGCCCCTGAGCATTTCTTGCATAAGAAAACCTTCTGAAATTCATGGGGTTGCCATATGTCAACCAATGACTTGAAGGCTCATACACACACAAGGTAGGACACATACTTAGTCCTAAAATACGGGGCACCCTTCTAGTGTTTGTGATGATCGGTGGTTTGCAGTGTGTTTCAAGGCTTGCCATTTCTGAGAGCAGGAAGGGTGCAGCTTGCATTTTTGGCATTCACAACAGAAAGATGGTCCAGCCTGCATTGGTTGTGACATTTAGGGTGGCATCCTCTTAGTGCCATACCCGTACGTATTTCTGTTTTTAGATGGTGTGCAGGGAGATATTCTCTAACCCTTTCTGCTCCATCTAGAACATGCCTCCAGGCAGCCATCAAGCCCTGGTAGGGGTTGCTGCTGCTCCTGTTAACCAGGGAGGAGGGGAAGGACAAGGGAGGCCATTCAGATGATGAAGATGCAACTGCTCTGGGCTTCCAGGGGAAGGAAAAGGAGAGTGCATTCGTTTTGTGAACACACCCTTGTTTCTTCCCTCCTTTCAGCCAACGCTATTTGCTGCTTCATTGTTTGAATTGGTTTCCCCATCCCTCCCCTCCTCAATGATAAGCAGCAGCAACAGCAGCATAGGGCCCTCCCAGGATTTAACAGCTGCTATGGAAGGAGGGGGCACAGAACTGTGTGGGTGGAATTTTTACTCCACTTGTGGCCTTAATCAGCTTTCATCATGACAGATATGCTCTGCATGTTATGGGTTTATTGTCCTTTCAAAAAACTTTTCTGTTAGTAGTATCTACTACTGAGAGCTAGTGGGGCATAATGGTTTGAGTGTTGGACTAGGACCAGGGTTCGAATTCCTGCTCAGCCATGAAAACCTACCGGGTGCCCTTGGGTAAGTCACACACTCTTAGCCTCAGAAAACCCTGTGATAGGTTCACCCTTCGGGTCTCCATAAGTTAAAAATGACCTGAAGACACACAACAACAATGAAGTATTTACTTTCTTGTTGTCTGCAGAAGATAGCAGGGCTTTTTAGAGTCTTTGTTTTCTTCGTCCTGTTATCAAGCATACTCATCAGTGAATAGCTTGTGTTATTATTCCCTGCGGTGCCAAGGGGTCATTGTGCTCATGGTCCCCTGCCTGTGGCGGGGAGATTCAGGCATTGACAACCTTTTTCTTTTCTGCTGCCGGTATAGATGCAACCAAAGAACTGAAACTGCTACTCCGGCGGCTGCTGGAGGCTCTGACCCGGGATAGTATTTCTGCCTATGGTCGGGACAGCATCCTCAATTTGCTGATCAACAAGGTGCCCCGGAAATCAATGCAAGACCCTAACAATTGCCTGACCCTCTGGGTCATTGACCAAGGTAGGCGCATCCCATAGGGGATCCTCTCCCTGCCCCTTCCCTCTTGGGGTCCCCTTCTCCTGAGCCTCCCAGTGAGCACATTTGTCCTTATAGGCCTCAAAGAAATCCTGGAGGTTGGGGGCACGGTCAGTCACAGTCCTGGGGGCCTGCGGGTGACGGAGAACACCCACATGAGTGCCGCTGTCCTTCTCAACAAACTGTATGGAGACCTGAAGTGTGATGGGGAGCGACAGAACTTCCACAGGCTGTGTGAGGATTACGTTAGGTGAGTCTGGGGGAAGGAGGTGGAACACTGGCTTTGGGGCCAAATCCTGACTCGTCCTCAAGAGGCTGAGCACTGCTGGGAGTGACTTTCACGGGCGACCTTTAGGCCACAGAGGCTGGACAGCAGCTTCCGCCACCATTCCCTGAACGGTCCCATCAGAGACTCTGCTAGCACCCAGAGGGAGGGGCTGAAGGTGCTCCAGCCATCAGGTGGACTGCAGGTGTAACCAGTTTTGGTGTGATGACCTTTCAATTGCTGGGGGTTTTCCCTTCCAGGGGCTGGTTCCAAGATAACGGGGTGCCAGGGAAGCTCCGGGCCATCCAGACAGTTTCCTGCCTCCTGCAAGGCCCGGCCGAGGCAGGGAACAGGGTGCTGGAGCTGAGTGGCCTCATGGAAACCATCCTGGCCTTGTGTGCCTCCTCACGGGAGGCTGACCAGCTGGTGGCTGTGGAGGCCCTGATCCTTGCCGCGGACAAGGCCAAGCGTGCCACCTTTATCACTGCCAATGGGGTGACACTGCTCAAGGAGATTTACAAGCACAGCCAGAGCGACAGCATCCGAATCCGCGCCTTGGTGGTGAGAAGGAGGAGGGGAGGAGGGTCTGCTGTTGGTCTCCCTGTGTCTTCCCAACAAAGGGCTTGTTAGAAAGGGAAGCCACCCTGTGGGGCAGTTGGCTCCTGCCGCTGCACGCCTGTCACACTCTCTCTTTGCAGGGCCTCTGTAAGCTGGGCTCGGCAGGAGGCACAGACTTCAGCATGAAGCAGTTTGCTGAGGGCTCGACGCTGAAGCTGGCTCACCAGTGTCGCAAGTGAGTGTGCATGTGGGGCAGGGGGGTCTTACTAGGCCCTTCTCCACTCTGCCTTCAGGTTCATAAGGCTCTGGTGACCAGCTGCCCTCTTCTTGAAGCCTCGGGGGCTCCTGGGACCTGATTGTGGGCAACAAGTGTGAGGCAGCACCTGACATGTCGGGGGTGAGGGCGGTCATCTGACACGGGGGGCAAGTGTGGGTGCTCTGCTCTGATGGCTTCGGTCTGTCCTGGAGCGGGGAACAGTTCCAGCCCTCCAAGAGTTCTTTCAGTGCCAAACACACACATTAGTGCTGTACGATCACCTGTGTTGGACATGAATGATGCAGCAGATGTTACACAGCAGGGGAGCACTCCAACCTCTCCGTGGTCGAACGGTCGAGCTAATATGAAAAGTATCGAAACTGCTAATACAAGCCCATCCTTATTCACCCACTGGGCAGCTGTTAAACGTTTGCCATGATGCCATCAGGGATTCTGAAACCCATCTGCCCAACGGCAGAGGCCCAGCTCTTAACCTCTTCCCTTCCTCGTGGGTGTTTCTGTGGTTGTTGCCTGAGAGCAGCTGGGGGCGGGGCTCCTGCCGGAGGATGAGGAGGGGCCAAGGGGGTCAGGGACTGACTGTGCTTTGGCTGCTCCCTGCTCTGTTCCCAGGTGGCTGTGCAACGAGGCCATGGATGCTGGCACGCGACACTGGGCGGCAGAAGGCCTGGCCTTCCTGACCTTGGACGCAGACGTCAAGGAAGAGCTTCTGGAGGACAAGGCAGCACTGCAGGCTCTCTTCCAGCTGGCCAGGGTGAGGCTAGAACCAGACGGCGCCGCGCACGTCCCGGGGCAGCTTTAGCTTTGCTCCTAGGTTTCTGCTCCTCTTCCCCACCACAGCGGGTGACATGGAGCGGCTCAGTCCTCGCTTATCCCCCCTTGCCAGGCAACATGCTATGAGAGAGAGCTCGGCAGTTGCAGAGGGAAGGTCCCTTTCTCTCCTGGTTGTGTCAGTGGTGCAGCAGGGAACTGCTTCACACTGGCAAATTAGTTAGCTCACAGCAGAGAAGTGGGCAGAGTCTCCTTGCCCCGAGCTGTTCCTGCTGTGTGCAAAGAATCCCTTTTTTTCTTGGGAGAAGCATCTGGGTTCTTGGTCCCAACTTGCCAGGAAAGGAAAGGCCAGGAGTGAGGCAAAAGGGCAATGCCGGCCAAAGCCATTTTACAAGTCCCTGAGCTCAAAATCTTTTCTTGTAAGCTAACAAGATATGACCCAACCGTTCTTGCTCTGCAAGCTCCATGCCCATCAGCAGTGTGTGTGCACGCACTGTTTCTGAAAGGTGTTCAAGCGTGGTCCACCTAAAGTGTGACAGCGGTCTAGGCTTGGGGTGACAGCATGTAATGATTCCTGGGTGTCCCGAAGTATTGAATCCGAACCACTTCCTTCTCTCTTTTCTTGTCATTTGCTTTCACCCCTCCTTTGCTCCCCCAACCCACCCCAGTCAGAGAACCAGAGCTCCCTGTTTGCTGTGGCCTCCACACTAGTGAACTGTACTAACAGCTATGACCATGAAGAGCCGGACCCCCAGATGGTGGAGCTGGCCAAGTATGCCAAGCAACACATTCCTGAGAAGCACCCAAAGGTGAAAGGGCTAAGGGAGCATGCAGGAGGGTGCAGGTTGGGCGTAGGGGGGAGGTGTACCTGGGCTTGTCTCCCTCTCTGCCACAGCCAGCTGCCTTCCCAGTGCCTCTCTGCTGACTGCTTTCCTTCAGGTCCTGGGGAGCTGAGGCTCCAGTAAGACCAGCATGCTCCCTCAAGGCTTGGCCTGTGTGTCTCGGGCTTGGAAGCTTGTGGTGGGCGCTGGAGATAGACAGTGAAACCTGGCGTAAGGGGAGAGGATGGCGGTCTCCTGTCTCCTAGATCTCATTCCCAGCCCCTCTTACTGCATAGGACAAGCCAGAGTTTGTGCATCGGCGTGTGAAGAAGCTGCTGGGTGCCGGCGTGGTGTCAGCACTCACTTGCATGGTGAAGAAGGAGAGCCCAGCCTTGAGTCCCGCCTGCCGGGAGCTGATCTCCAGGTGAGAAGGTCTCCTGCCAAACATTCGCCAGATGGACTCGCTTGAAATCATGGACCTGGAAGGGACCCCAGGGCCACCTAGTCCAATACCTGTTCAAGCAGCCATGAGACATTTCCAGCAGCCTGTTTAAAAACATCAAGGGAAGGAGCATCCATTCCACGTTGAAACAGTTGTTGCCATCGGGAAGTTCTTCCTAACGTTAAGTTGGAATCGCTGGTTCAGTTCTTGATCACCCTCCTTTAGACACATGCCAGCTTGGGAGGGGGGCTTGTAGGATGATCTGGGACAGCCACGAAAGGCCTCGCTGTGTTGGGTCCAGAGCGTGGTATCTTTGGGTGCCATGGAACGCTCAGGTCAGGCCACGTGGCGCCCACCCAATGCCCCTGCCCACCTAGTTTATGTCTCACCCTCAGCAGTGGGAGGGGCTCATGGCCACTGGGATCACTTGGGTCACTGGTGGCGGGAGGGGTGGGCCAGGAGCAGGCTTGGCTTGGGCCTGTATCTTCCAGCATTGCTGCTCCTGCTCTGTGCCTAGGGTTTTCCTGGCTGCTGTGGAAGATCCGGAGGACAGAGGTGCTGTGGTAGCTGCCGGAGGGGGGAAGGTGAGCATCAGACCCCACTCCTCCTCCTCCTCCTCCTCTGGCCTGTTCTGCCATGCTGATCCTTCTTTGGCTTTCTCCCTGACCACTAGGCTCTCATCCCTTTGGCTCTGGAGGGCACTGAAGCTGGGCAGATCAAGGCGGCTCAAGCCTTGGCCAAGATCACCATCACCACTGCCCCAGAGATGGCCTTCCCAGGCGAGCGGGTCAGTGTGGAATGGCGAGGTGCTGGGAGGGGGGGGCTGTGCTGCAGAGAGTGCATATGTGGGGGGGGGTTTGTCCCCCTGAAAGAATCTGGCTCAGCACCTGGCACCAGTCTGGATGGGTGGGGCCCTTCCAGTCCATGAGGGAGCGTGGTCACCTTTGCAGCGGCTTTCATCCGGTGCTCTCCTCCTGCAGGTGTATGAGGTGGTCAGGCCCCTAGTCAGTCTCCTGCACCTGAGCTGCACCGGCCTGCAGAATTTTGAAGGCCTGATGGCTCTCACAAACCTGGCTGGCACTAGCGAGCGGCTCAGGTAAGGCGGTGGCCAGAGGGAGGCCCTGCTGTGGTCTGGGGTGAGGGCTGCGGAGGCCTTTGGGGCTGGTTCTGAAGGTCCTCCTTGGTTACAGGCAGAAGATTGTGAAGGAGAAGGCTGTCCCCATGATTGAGGGCTACATGTTTGAGGAGCATGAGATGATCCGCCTGGCAGCCACAGAGTGTATGTGCAACCTGGCCCTGAGCCCAGAGGTGAGGGGGGGGGAGGTGGCATGGGAGGGAGGGGTGTCAGGAAGGCAGGGCCACGCTCCTTCACTCGGGCCTGTCCTTCTCCAGGTGGCTGAGCTGTTCCTAGCTGAAGGCAGCGACCGGCTCAAGCTGCTGGTTCTCTACAGCGGAGAAGAGGAGGAGCGGCTCCGGCAGGCTGCTTCGGGGACGCTGGCTGTCTTAACGTCGCTGCTGCCCCAGATCTGCACCCGCGTTCCGCTAGTGGTGAGTGGGGTCTCTTGTGAGACAGGCGCAGCTCAGTGTAGCATGAGGGGACTTCCAGCATTCCCTCTGCAGGCTGCCCTTCTGTCTTCCAGGTCAGCTGGGCCCCAAATGCAAAGGGCCACAGACCCCCCTGGCTCATCACTCTCTTTGCCCCAGGTCCCCCTGCAGCTGGCGTTGGAAGGAGGCAGGCAGGAGGGGTAGGCAGCCCTCCTTGTCACGCTGTATATTGTGGCAAGGAGTATTTGGCAACCTTCTGCTCCACGAACTTGCCTGTTCCCCTTCTGCACCACCCCAGCGGGCCAGCATTCCTGCTCAGGGAAGCAACCCCGTTGTCCCCCAGCTGCTGCCGCCTGTGTGCAGAGGGGGAGCTGTTCGTTCCCCCTTGGGCCTGGTGGGCTTGCTGGAGGGGCAGAGACTGGTTGGCCAGTGGATCCCACTCACTCTCCTTTCTCCCCCACAGACAGAAGCTTGGCTGGAGATCCTGCAGGCTCTGCTGCTCAGCCCTAGCACTGCGCTCCAGCACCGCGGCGTGGTGGTGGTGAGGAACATGGTGGCAGCTGACAAGGAGCTGGCGGCAAAGCTGGTGGAGACGGAGATGCTGGAGATCCTGTCTGTTCTCGCTGGCATGAAGGACAAGCCCCAGGTGGCTCAGGTGGCCAAGGAGTGCCTGGCACAGGCCGTGGACTACGGCTTGATCAAGCCAGGCGCGGATGCTGCGGAATGAGAGCCTGTCTGCCTCCAGTCTTGCTCCGGCACATGGTGGCGGTGGTGCTCTCAGTCATGGGCACGGGGGGGGGGGGGATTTGGGGCTTCTTGCACACTTGGCTGCTGGGAACATGGAGGGGTGGGGGGCCACCCCTGAGCACAGCGTGCTGCCAGGGACCACCTCTTCCTAATTGCGAGAGGCTTGTCTGGTGGGTGCTGTTTGCAGCCCCAGGGCGGCCTGCCAGTGGGCTTGCGGGGCCCGAGGTGGGGGGTCCCCTTCCCACTGCCATTGCCTTTTGCTGCTGCTGCTGCTGCGGTGAGTGACAGCCTCCTCCCCTTCCGTGGCCTTTGCTTAGAGGGGTGCCTCCTCACGGCCCCTCTCCTCCCAATTCCTGCTCCTTGCATTCCATGGGGAAAACCCTGCCATTAAGCATACCACATGGCGCATCAGGCCACCACAGTAATCCCCGATTATGTAGGAAGTAAAGTTGATGAAATGGGTGTGGAAGATCATGCTAATCTCCCCCCCCCCGTCATACAGATTTTTCTCACACACAAAGTTCTCATATTCCATGAACCTCTCCCTCCCGGTTGATAAGATAATAACTGATATGAACATGTAACAGGATGGGTGTGTGTGTGCAGAAAACAGACGTGACACAAGGTCCAAGTGCCTCTTTCATTTTGGTGCAAAACTGTTTGGGAGCTAAATGCTGCCTTGGGGGCCACTCAGAACACAGAAGAACACGCTTTGAGTTGAATAAACACACTCAGGATGCAAAGCACAAAATATGCTGCAGGTGAATGTACTACAGAGATTCTTTTCAAAAAAGAGTTTAAAGAACATTTATGTAAGACTCTTTGTGAACATTGTGTGGAAAGTCTTTGTAACAGAATATGTGTTTGTCGATGTCTGTAGTCACCATGCCTGTCTCAAGAACACTGTCTTTGCGCACAAATAAAGCCGCACTCTTCTCTTGCCGTGCTCAGGGTCTGCCTGCTTTGACCTGAAGAGGGCAACTTGCAGGCAAGCTGGGGACACACGAGACCGGCTGCCTGGCACCCTCCTGCCACTCGCTGCTCCTCCTCATCCTCACCCCGTTGAGGGAGGCAGCAAGAATGAAAAATACAGCATGACCCCCAACTGTTTGCCCACAGAAGCTCCTCGGGACAGGCCCTGTGTTCTCTCCTCTGAGAAGAGCTTCTTGCAAGGTCCCCAGAGCTGGGAAGCAGGGGAGGGGATCGGTTTGCCTCACCGGTTCCCACGGTGTTAAGTCTGACTCAACAGTCACCAAAACGCAAACCTATTGCAGGGTTTTCTGGGCAAGATTTCCTCAGAGGGGTTGGCCACAGCTACTGTCCTCTGAGGCTGAGGAAGGAGGGTGATCTGCCCAAGGTCACCCAGAGGGTTTCCATGGCCAGCAAGGATTCGGACCCTGCTCTCCGGGCCCAATGCTCAGGCTACTTCACCAGGGTGGTCCCATACCTGCTGTTGAGCCCTGTGATAGAGAGGGTTGCCAACATACAACTGGAAGGTAGGTAGGAAGGCACACAACCACCTCCCCGTTGTGCTGCTGGTCTGAGGGGTCGGCCTTCCCTTCCTTCTCCCCTGTGCAACTGCAGGGAGGGGGGACCCCGGCTGACCAGCGCCCCCTCCCAGCCGGGTGTTGCGCCCCAGGAGGGCAGCAGGGTCACTCTCCCTCCCCTTTCCTATTTGCAAGGGTGGGGAGACGCCAAGAGTGGGAGGCCCGGGGGGCAGGTTTAGTGCTGGTGGGCTCCCCCTTCGCCCCCAAGGTGGGCTGGGCAGCCGAGCAAGCGCCTCCTGAGGCCAAGGCAGGGGGGGGCACCGAGGAGGACCGGTTCTGGGGAGGCCCCCGTAGTGCCCCCCTCCTGCAAACACATGGTTCGTGACCCCCTGAATGTCCAGTACTGTGAGTAGCTGAGGCTGAGTTAGGTGACTTTGGCCCGAGATCAACACCGAAATCCCTTTAACCGGCCCTGCTCCCGCCCCGCCAGAGAGAAGGGCGCCCGGCCCTCCCGGGCGGAGGCGGGCGGTTCCCTGGGCGGGAAGGGCGGCCTCGGGGTCGGGCGGCGCGATGGCTGCGCGGGGCGCCTGGTTCCACTTCGGCTTCCGCGTGGAGGCGGCGGCGGCGGGGCCGGCGGCGGTGCTGGAGCCGGTGCCGCTGGGCGAGGCCGTCCTCCGGGTGAGGCCGAGCTGGAGCTTCGTCGCGCTCGTCACCGCCGCCAAGGCCGCCGCCGCGGAGCCCGGGCTCCCCTCCGAGGCCTCGCCGCCGCCTGCGGGCCTGGGGCGCCGGGTGGAGCTGCGGGGCGGCGGCGTTGGGGCGGCGTTGGCGGCGGGGCTGCCCGGGGACTGCCTGGACGCGCGGCCCTCCGAGAGCCACGTGCTGCTGGTGCGCCCGGCCGCGCTGGAGGGCTGGCCGGTGCCGGGGCCCGGGGAGCGGCTGCTGGAGGGGGAGCCGGCCTGGCGGCGGGAGCTGCGCCCGGGGGAAGCCGCCGCCCTGGCCGCCGGAGAAGGTAGGTGGGGGCTCGGCGGGCGGATCGGCGGGGGCTCCGCGGCTCCCGGGTCCGACCTCCCTCTCCCTCCCTCTTGGCGCCCGCAGGTCCGGCCCTGCTGCTGCCCGGCGGCTACGCGGCGCCCCGGCCGCCCTTCTTCACGCCCCTGCCCGGCGCCCTGCGGGCCGAGCGGCTGGCCTTGGGCCACGAGCACGCCCTCCTGCTGGCCACCGGCGGCGGCGGGCTCTTCTCGTGGGGCGGCGGCAGGTGAGAGGGGGCCCCGGGGCACCGGCGGGATGGGGCGGGGGGCGCCGGCGCTGCCCTCCCCGGCCTCTCCCTCTCCCCCCCTCTCTCTCTCCCCCCGCAGGCACGGGCAGCTGGGCCACGGCGACCTGGAGAGCCGGGCGGAGCCGCAGCCGGTGGAAGCCTTGCAGGGGGTGCCGGTGGCCGGGCTGGCGGCGGGGGGCTGGCACTCGGCGGCCCTCGGCGGTAAGCAGCCGCCCCCTCCTCCCCCCGCCCCGCCCGGACCAGGGAAGGGCGCCCCTCTTGGCCCAGCCTCTTGGTCCCCCCCATCCCCTCTCAGTAAGAGCGGTTCGGCCGGGAAGGCACTCCCTCGGAGCGTGGGGGGTCTCCTTCCTTCCTTGGGGGTCTTCAAACAGAGGCTGGATGGCCGTCTGTGGCGATGGACTGGATGGCCTTTGGGGGTATCTTCCAACTCTATGATTCTATAAAGGGATGTCATATATTGAGGATGGAGCAAGCTTGTTTTCTGGTGCTTCAGAGACAAGGACACAGAGCAATGGGTTCAAACTACAGGAAAAGAGATTCCACCTCAACATTATTAGGAAGAACTTCAGGGCTGTTTGACAGGGGAATCCTCTGCTGCCTGGGAGTGTGGGGTCTCCTTCCATGGAGGTCTTTAAGCAGAGGCTGGATGGCCATCTGTCAGGGGTGCTTTGGTTATGTATTCTCGTGTGGCAGAAGGGGGTTGGACTGGATGGCCCTTGGGGTCTCTTCCAACTCTACAATTCTGATTCTCTTTTCCTGCCAGCGTCGGGAGACCTGTACCTCTGGGGCTGGAATGAGTCTGGCCAGCTGGGCCTGCCCTCCAAGGCCCTGGCTGAGAGTCCGGGGAGCGCAGCTGCGGCCCAGGCTGGCCAAGGTGAGGAGGCACCGCCATCCATCCCCTAGGCCCAATGTTACCCTACCCCAACCACCACCATGCCCGTTCCAGGTTCTTTTAGTAATAACAGGCCTTTTTCTTTAAAAAGGGGATTCTGAGAATGGGCCACCAGGCTCCCCAAAGGCAGCCTTCATCTCAATCCAGGCCTTTCCAGCGCTGCTGGATTTGCCCCAGGAGGCAGAAGTCCTCAAGGTCAGCTGCGGATCAAGGCACACGGCCGCCGTCACAAGTAAGAGGAGGGTGGCTGTTGGGGAGGAAGGCTGTGGGGGTTTGCCAAAGAGTTCCCTGACCCCACCTGAAAAGCAAGGGAGGGGTAGCCTCCCTTGATTTTGTGAGGGAGCTTAGAAGGCTGGCCAGTTTTATTTGGCTGGATCATTCATGCTCTGCAGCCCAGAGGCATCCATTATGGCGGCTGTTTGCAATTCTAGTCACTCTTTCTGGGATTTGTTAAGAACACAAGGAAACCCGCCACTCCCTGAGATAGGGCTAACTCTCTGGGGGACAGCCATGGTTGTCTGCAACTGCTGGAGCCCTGCACCCTGACCTTTCTCCCTCTCTGTCTTTCAGGCACTGGGGATCTCTACACGTGGGGCTGGGGTAAGTAAATAAGAGGACACCCCGCCCTTTCTTTAGGAGAGCCAGAGGTAGTTCTCTGAAGGGCTCAGAGCTACTATTCCCTGTAGGTCGCTATGGCCAGCTAGGACACGGGGACACGGCCAGCTCTGACCAGCCTAGGAAAGTGGGCCGCTTTGCAGACTGGAACTTTTGCGTATTTGATGTCACCTGTGGGCCATGGGCCACCTATGCACAGGCAGGAAGGACAACAGGAGACTAGAGGCCGGCCTGACTAGAGAGGCCTGCGCAGTGCCCAACGCCGGCGGTTGCTCCCAGCCAGGAACAGGATCAGCTGCAATACTTTTTTCTAGGCTCTTTACAGCCACTCCTGTGGGCAGCACACATTGCTAAGGTGCAAGCTTCACACACAGGTAATGCAACACAAGTACAGAAATTGTAATGTATTTTTCATTTGATGAATGTACAGTCAACATAGTATATTTTTATACAGACCCAAATTGAACAAGGCATTACCACAAACAGGTGTTGAATGGTCATTTCTTTGAGAAATTCACCAGCAGGACATGGGGGCCTGACTAATGCAATGAAGCAGGCTCCCCCACCGAGCGAAATAAAGGGGGAAGAGGCAAAAGGGCCCAATTAAAAGCTATATACAACAGAGTTTTCAATAGCAGATAAACAATAAACAGCAGCAGATAAGAAGTAAAATGTGTACTTGCAGAAATAAATAACAGGACTGTAGTGAAACCAAGGTGCAAATGTAGCCATGATAATTGGGTATGGATGGCAGAAAACCCCTCACCTCCCTCCTTTAGTCCCCAAGAGAAAGAGGGCAGGAACCGAGGGTGGGTGGGGTCATTTATGGTGAGGGTGACAAAGCCCAGCTTGTGACCTTGTTAACTTCAGGCAGGTCCCAGCTGAGCTGGAAGGCTTGGCCTCTGCTCACCTCCTCCCTCTTAAGCAGTTCAGCCCCCACCCCAGCCTGTACGTACGTGAGCAGCAAGCTCCCCCCTCCCCGAATAGTATGCTAATGGGGCAGAGGGATGCCTACCTTTGCCTTGCAAAGGGGTGCCTGTGAGGAGAGGACACTGGGGGCCATACTCCCCCCCCCACACACACACCTGCTGCTGGTGCCCTGTAGGAGACAGCTTGCCATGCAGAGGAGTTAGCTGTCCCCCCATCTCTTCACTTTAATTCTCTTTAAAATACAATTCTTGCAGAAAGTCATTTCATTCCATTAAAAACAACAGTTAAAAGTGCTCCTAGCCCCACCACCATGGAGCAGCAGTGGGAGGGGGCAAGCAGGTAACGTGCAAGCTCTGCCCAACAGCCTCCCCCTGTGAGCAAGAAAGAGGGCAGAGAAGCAGGTGGGGGGCACGTGGAAACACCGCCTCCTCCTCCTCTTGCAGCCGCCCGCTTCAGCTCTCAAGATTCGAAGCCGTTGAGTTGAGGACGCAGGGCCCCGGCTCAGATTTTGAAGCGTTTGAAAGTTCGCGCTGTGGAAAGAGGGAGAAAGCCCTGGTGTGTTGAGGCTAGACGAGGCAGAAACCTTTCTGCTTAGGCCTGTTGGGTTGTGGAGGGGGCCAGAAAGGGTCCCCTTAAATGTGTGAGCACTGCTCTCTGACCCCCCCCCCGAGCAGCACCTGGGAGAGTGAGAGGAATAGGCATGGGGAGAGAAGAGGGGCATTACCGCAAACTGTGAATAGGTGCTGGCAACAGAATTAATTCTGCCGGTACGCTGGAGAGGGGCTGTGGGGAAGCACCCACCGCTCAGAGCAGTTCCGTTGAGCTGGGAGATGTTCTCTTTGTTGTGCTCCAGGCGTCCAGGGCGAGAGGGCTTGCTGGCTGTGTGGCTGGGAGTTCGAGCAGGCTGTGGGGTCAGAGAGAGGAGAGGCACACAGGCCATTAAGTGCTGTGGTGGCAACTACTGGGGAAGGAAGGGGGCACATGAGCCAGACCACTCCAGGTGACACAAGATTAATCCTAGAATCATATCTGGAAGGGGCCTCATGGGCGATGGCCAGTCAGTGCAGGATCTCAAAAGCTAAACTAGCCTTGACAGGTAGCTGTCCAGCCTCTAAGGAGACCCCACCACCTCTCTAGGCAATTGGTCCCGTTGCCAAACGGCTCACATTGTCGAGGCTCAATCAGAATTTGCCCTCCTAGCACAGGCTTGCCCCCTCCTGTCTGTGGCAGCCCTTGAGGCATTTAAGGAGTATGATTGTGTCTTCACTTCACCAGGCTGAAGAAGCCCAGCTCCTTCAACCATTCTTCATAGGTTTTGTTTTCCCTACCCCTTATCATCCTCATTGCCTTTTCCTGAACCCACTCCAACTCGTCAATATCCTTAAAAGGAGGCACCCAGAACTGAATACAGGACGCCAGATGAGGCCAGACTACTGCAGAATGCAGGGGGGATATTACTTTCCTTGGGACTACTGAGCCACTTGGGGTGGGCAGGAACCACAAATGTGGCAGAGCAATTTGGGCTGGATTCCTCCATTTCCAGAGTGGAGAAAGGAAGAAATGGGGTGGGTGGGAGAGATTGTGGTAAATGCCAGAATGTTGTTCTGTGGAGAGTGCCTATTCACTTTTCCAGGCAGCCTACCAGTTTTCTTTTCTGCTCCTCCTGATCATCTGTTCCCAACCCGACTAAATACATCTCCTGCTTTTCTCCAAACTTTGGAGTTTCCCCAGTTCTGTTGGAAGCTCCCTTTGACCCCTTGTAGCGGCTCTGCTTTGGCTACAAGGGGCAATGGCACTCCCACCAGGATGTCAAAAACAAGAGCGCAAGGGGAACCCTCCTACATAACCTTGTTGTCCAATCCTTGTCGTCCTATCCAGACACAAGTAGAAGATGTGGAATAAAAGTGATGTATCTGCTGTAATTTGGCTCTTGTCTGCGATTTTGTTTTGTTTTCAAATGTTTGAAAGCCAGCAGCCAGCTTGCATGAAAATCAATGAAGCTAAAGGCTTTAGCAGACAACTGTGGGGTGGGGGGCAGATTTGACCGAGAATCTGGTCCACCTGCAATGTGGGCTACAACATGAACAGCAGATTGCGCTGCTAGGTGGTTGTACCCTTATTTTGGTCCAGCCTGAACTGTGAGGATAAAAGCAATGGATAATGGATAAAAACATCCAATTAATGGCCAAAAGGAACAACATTACAGGATTATTTGGGCGCCTCAGCCTAATACGCAGGAGGGGCCTAATATTCCTGGACAGTACTGCAGGGTTCTTGTAAACCACTGGTTGGATTACATAGCAGGGCACTCATGAGCCGTGCTCTTCCTACCAGATTTTGCAAGACTGGCAGTACAGGGACAAAGAATGCTTACTTGAGTATTAAAATGCAGTGGGCCCTCCTAATCTGAAGGCTCCTGATCTGCTGGTTCAACTGCCCACAGATAGTGGCATCCCATACCTAAAATGGGGATGGTGTGAGTATACATACGCTGCCATTTTATAATATGGGGCACAACCATCTGGGGGTTTTGTCATCTGCCGGAGGTCCCGGCACTGAACTACCGTGGATCCGGAGGACCCACTTGCATTTGTTTATTTGCTTCTCAAGCTGTTGGGCTTCCTGTAGCAACGTACCAACAGAGGCCTCCGTCGTTCTCCCACCTCACTGCCTGGAAAGGGGTCATCTCACCTAGCCCTAACCAGTGCCAGTATCCACTTTCTACCCTTTTAACATCTCCCTCTCAGTCTCTGAGTGTGCTCAGTCTTCATTGGGCTAATTTTTGGCCCCCAGCTCCTAGAGCTTCTTCCTACACAGACCCCTTACTGTGGCAGTTGTGTGAACCTCGGGTGCTCCTGGGTAAGTGCTGCTGCCATGGGGCCTTGTGCAGGAGAGCAGACTTAGTTTTGTTGCTGGTGACATGCAAATATTAAAACCAGAGTTGGGAAGTTTCTGCTTTTAGCCAGAAACTGCTGTAACACACAACAGCCATCTCTCTGCAATTGGTAGGCATTTTAGATCTGAGTGGCTTACCTTCCTTCCGGAAAGTGGGGGACGCAATGATGGGGAGCTGAAAACTGATCCTCCCAAGACTGAGCGGATGGTGCTGTTGGGGGTGGAGGCTGTGATGTTCAGCTGAAAGAAAAGATCATGGGTTACGTCTGCCAGGCAATTGGCGGGTGGCCCCTGTCTCAGGGCAACTGGGTGTCCTTTTGCACTCCAGCAGAGGAAGGACAATGGCTCTTGGCTCCTGCTTCCTAGCTCTTAAGACGCGGAGTCACAGTGGACCTGCCCCCCCTCTCCATTCCTATTCTTTTATAGTTTTTCGAAGGCTGCCTCCAGCTGTGATGTCTATCTCAGAATGGCAGGCACATCTGCAGAGCAACCAGAGGAAGCTGCACAGAAAGCTTCAGGCTTTCAGGTGAGGAGGCCACATCTCCTGTGCTCACCTTTCGCATTTTGCCTGGCGTTGTGAGGCCCAGTCCCCGCCTCTTGTTGGGGGTCTGGGGGCTGCTGCCGTACATCATCTCCTCCTCAATCTGGCGCGATTTCTTGAGTTGCTGGAAGGAAGAGAGAGAGCTTGAGGCGGAAGCTGTTCCAGGCACACTTGGGCAGAGGAGGAAGGAGGAGCAGCCAGCTGGGAATGAGGAAGGCAGCACCAGCTCCTGGGAGCCTTCACAGCAGACTGCAAAGAGCCAGACCAAAAGCAGGAGGGTGGGGGGCACCAGCGTAGGTGCTACCCAAGGCACACGGGCAACTGGGCTCACAGTAGCCCCGCAAGCGGGTTTTCTGCCCCA
This sequence comes from Gambelia wislizenii, assembly GCA_030847615.1. NCBI lineage: Eukaryota > Metazoa > Chordata > Lepidosauria > Squamata > Crotaphytidae > Gambelia > Gambelia wislizenii. The sequence goes on from JAUMIR010000009.1 coordinate 436,217, forward strand.
CAACAGTTCTTGTTTCTGATTCAGAAGAGTGAGCAGAACTCTGAAGTCTCCCCATGGTAGAACCAGGTGGACAAAGCAGGGTTCCAAATGCCCATCGTGGCCAGTTGCCCAGAGGGAGCCCTTGGGCAACCTGTGGATGAGGAAGAGAAGCCCACCCGTCCACCCCCCTGCATGGACTAAGCAAAGGCCGCCAGCATGCCCCCAGAGCAACGTCCACAGGAGCCGTGGGTCAGACTGCAGGAGGAGTGTTCCTTTGCTTGGGCTTGAGAGTCTAACTCACACGCTCCTGCCTCTCCTTCTCCTTCTCCTGGTGGTGGAGGCGCCACTGCTCAGCCACGTACTCCAGGAAGGGCTGCCCGTTCACCAGGAAGGGCTCCCTGTGCTCCTGCTCCCAGTGCGTCACCCGGCCCCGCAGCTCCTCTTCAAGCTGCAGCATGCAAGAGAGGGGGGGGGGGCAGCTTTTAGCCAAGTGGCCTCAGGGCCTCACGGCCGGCTTGCCACACCCACCTCTCCCTGGCACATCTGGGGGAGGGCTCTGCCAGGGCAGGAGCACCACTTGCCTTAGGAAGGGTCTTCTGGAGCTTCACCCGCAGCTTCTCTTCTTTCAGAAGGTTGCCCCCTCGGTTGGTGAAGCGACTCGGATCCGTTGCCTTTCTCTGAGGAGGGGAAAGGGGGTCAGAGAGGGGACCCAGGAGAGTCTGGGCCAGGCCTTCCTTCCCCAGTGGGCTCCTTGGCCCAGCTCCCAGGATGCCCTGCCCGGATCACAGCTACCTCAAACTCTTGAAAGAGGCGCCAGCTCTCTTCCCACTTGTGGATGCCTTCAAAGAGTTCCTGGTGGGCCTCGTAATAGTGCTTCATCCGCACAATTTCGTCATCGTGCTGCTGCAGTAGCTCTTCAGTGAAGTCGTCTAGGAAGGAGGCAATGCGCTCACAAGGGCTGGAAGGGGCCACTACAATCACAAGTCCCTCCACATCCCAGCCGGGGGGATCACTCACCCTGATAGTAGGGACTGAAGGAGCGCCTCTGTTCCTCGCTGTAGAAGCACTTGTCCCAGTAGTCGGCCAGCTCCACCCGGATGGCCTCCACCACGTTGCGGAGGTTGTGGAGCTTGAGCTGTTCCAGGCGCTCCACCTCCAGCTTCAGCTAGCAAAGGGCACAGGCGGCACAGGGCTCAGAGCTAGGGGACGGCAGGTTCTCCAGCCCGGACCCTTCCCCAGCAGCGGCCAGGGAAGACGGGGAGGGGAGACTTGGGCCACCCTGAGATCTGGAGCAGCCAGAAGGGTCCCGAGTCTGCTGGAATTCTTCTGCTCTGCAGCAGGACCCCACCCCTCCCTTCTCCTCTTTCCTGACCAGCACAGGAAGGAACAGCTTCCCCTGGGATTCGAAGGAAGCAAAGCTCAGTGGCGGCAGCAGCATGGAACCCCCCCCCAACCCTGGATGAGCCTGGGGCCCAGGAAAGCCAGTTCTAGGGGAAGTGAAGCCTTCCACTTTGCTTACAGCGCTCATGACCTTGGGTCTGGACCCCACCATGTACGGGGCAAAGGCGTCTCTCTCCCCTGCGGGGACTTGCAACCGGTCCCAGAGCGCCAGGACCCTGGAGCGCAGTTCTTCACACAGCGCTTCCTTCTGGGCTCTCCTGGTCTCCAGCTGGAACAAAAAGAAGAGCAGCCTCACCACCACAGGCCAGGCCAGGAGACGGCCGCACTCCGCCAGCGGCCCCCTCTCCCCCACCTGCTGCAGGAGATCCTTGAGGGCGGCGATGTTCTCCTTGGAGAGGCAGAAGGCCTCCTCATCCTCACACACCACATCCCGCTCAAAGCTGGTCTCGGGGCTCTGCTCCAGCTCCTCCATACAGCGCACGATCTGCTGCTTGGTCTCGAGGAACTCCGCCTGGCGCCGCTCCTGGGGCGAAGCTAGAGATTAGCCACCGAAACCTCCATTGGCCGCCCACCCACCCAGCTGCTTTGGGGTGCACAGACCTTTTCGGCAGAGAGTGCAGCCAAGTGGCGCCGGAAGCCGTCCAGCTGGGCCAGGCTGGGGACGGCCTCCCCGTCGATGGCGTAGGGCGCAGCGCAGAGCAGGTCGCAGAGGTCCTGGTCGCGCTCCTGCAGGGCTTTCAGCTCCTGCTTCCTCTCGCGCTTCTGCTTCAGCATCACCTCCACCCGGGTGCGCAGGTCCTTCTCCAGCTGCAAGATGGTGGCCTCCTCGTCCTCCTGGGGAAGAAGAGCAACAAGGGGAAGGCGGTGCCTGTCCGTGAGGAGCCGGTGGGTCCAAAGCGGCCCCGGGGTGGGCATCCCAGCCCCCCCCCAGCAGCAGCAGCAGCCTCACCTCAAAGGGGGCCAGCTGGAGCTCCCGGCAGAGGGTGGCCAGCTCCTTGCGGCAGAGGGCAATGCTCTGCAGCAGCCGCTCCTTCAGGCTCTCCTCCTCCGCGATCATCATGTCCAGCAGGCCCTGAAACAGCAGCAGACGGGGGGCGGGAGGCGTTAACGGCCCTCGCCCCAAACAGTTGGCCCTCCCCGTTGGGTTGGTCGTGAGCCTCCTTATGGCACACCTGAGACCCCCCCCCCAACACCACCGCCCTCCGTTGCCAGCCATGGAGCCCGAGCGTGTGTGCTGACGCCACAGCAGTCCCTTCATATCCGCTGGGGTTGGTTCCAGGACCCCCCCACCCCACCCCGTGGATACCCCAATCCGTGGATACTCAAGTCCCATGCTATGCCATGGCGGAGCAAAAGGGTTTCCCTTATACGAGACGGCACAACCAAGGCTTGCTTTTTGGACTCTTTTTGAAGGATATTTTCAACCGTGAAGACTTGGGCCCGTGGATGCGGGGCCCGTGGATACGGCGGGCCCGGTGCGGGCGGCCCACCTTGACGTGCTTCTTGACGACCTGGGTGCGCTGGAGGCGCTGGTCCTCGGGGATGCCGATCTCCTCCCAGATGTCGCGCAGCTGCCCCAGCGCCCGGTTCAGGCACGACACCGACTCGCTGGCCAGCGCCTCGCTGCGAGGGAGGCAGAGAGAGCGGAGCGCGTTAGGACCGGACGCCACCGGAGCCTCCCCGTCCCGTCCCTTCCTGTCCCCGTCCCCGTGCCCACCTCTTCCGCGGGGCCCCCGGCCGCCTGCCTCGCTCGCCGACCTCCATCCGCCCGCCCGGCCGCTCCTTCCTTCCTCAGCAGCAGCAGCACCGGCGGCCGTTTCCCGCTCGGCTCCGCCCGAGATTCAAACGCCCGCGCCGCGCTCTGATTGGCTGCCCTTCCGCACAAGAGCACGCCGGGACGCAAGGGCCACGCCCCCTCCCGCTCTGGGATCTGGCCCGCCTCCTCGGAAGGAGAGGCCCGCCCCGCCCTCCGCCGCAGCCGCCCAATCAGAAGGCGCCGGGGGTGGGGCTGGGGCGTGGCCTCGCCGCTTGGTTTCTGCCTGGGGGGATTGGGGATTTTTCGGGAGGGCAATGAGGAATTCTTTAGGAATTTGGGGGTTTAGGAATTTTTTATTGGAATAAGACCATTCTACTGAAAAATACCCGGCCGCAAAAGGCCGTAACAATAACACAAAAATAATATTGTTTTCCTCTTTTCTTACTAATACAAAAATAAAACTATCTCTCCTAACACTAATACGTTTTTCCTCTTAATCTAAACGCACTATAATCACATTATATTTACACAATACAATTATACTTATTTGGAAAAGAAAAATAATAATAATAAAAGATTAGGAATGTTTTTTTGGGGAGGGGTAGGAATTTGGGGGGGGGGTAGGGATATTTGGGAGGGGAATTAGGATTTATTTATTTATTTATCCCTTAAGTTATTGCTGGGGTTGTCTCATTAAACCACAGCCAAAAACATTTCTCCAATGATAGTTTGGCAATTTCTCTTTTTCACTGAAAGCTAAATTTTCAATTACGTTTTTAACATAATAAGCAGTGCCTTTTACATCCTGCAGATTTTGACTCTTTACCTCCCTTTGTCTTTGGAAAAATTCAAAATTCAAAGAAAAATTCTTTGCCTTTGGAAGAAATCCTGTCAGTGGGGGCTGGAGGGGGTGGTGCCGGCGAAGTGCTCTTGCGCCGTGCCCTTCCCAGCTCCTTGACCAGAGAAGCGGCCTTTGCCCGGGGCCTGAGCCCACCGACCACAGCAAAAGCAAGGCCCCCGGGCCCCCAAGACCCCTGTTCCCTCCCCGGCCCCACCATTTCAGACCCAAGCCCCCGGGACCTGCCCTGCCCTGTGCTTGCCTGCCTTTCTTGCTGGCAGGTTTATTTCCAGGGATGAAAGGCACCTGGAGATGGGGATGGTAGTGGAAATGCGTATCGCTCAGTCCAAAGCCCATTGCAGAGAGCCTGGAGATGGTGGGAGAAAGGCAAAGGAACCGGGTGTCATCAGCCTGCTGGTACCGACTCGCTTTGCTCTGCCCTTGGGAGTCCGTCTCCCAGCAGCCTTGCCCTGGTGGGTAGAAGCCTCCCAGTCCAGCAGCCCCAGCAGCCAGTGATGGAGAAACGGGCGCGGCCTGGGTAGACTCCCTTGCCTAAGGGCCCAATTCTGCTCCCGGCTGTCTGGGGATGCGGGTGCCCCCCAAAGGAAGAAGGCTGCTGCCCGGAGTGCTCTTCTAGAGGCTGGGCGCCCTTCAGCGGCATCACCAACCAGCCATAAAGCTGATCTTAACACCAGCAACTATGTCAGTATTTGGCATCAAACAAAGTCGTGGGGAAGTTGGAACTGCACCAAGCTTCAGAGCAGAATCGTTCTCCTTTCTGTCCAATTCCAGGGAAGCTGCCTCTGTGCCAAAACACTGTCTGCTGTCAGTAAGGGGCTGGATGAGGGCGAACGAACTGGAACTTAATCCAGACAAGACATGGGTGCTCCCGCTCAGATCCAGGAACAGGGATTCAGATTGTGCTGGATGGGGCTACGCTCCCCCTGGCCTTATCTGTTGTTAGTAAATATACTTGAGATGTGTTTTTCACTTTTGAACCATGTTTTAAAAATAATAAATAATTGTTAACTTTTGTACGATAAGAATTTAACTTAATCCTGTTGTAAATTAAGGCACCTTGGATCCCATCCCAGGAGAAAAGCAAGGCATGAATTCAACCAATAAATAAATACAAACCGAAGTGTGCAAAGTATGACCCCTCTCCCCCTCCTCCACAGCTATGAGAACTAGTGCAGGCAGGATCGCTCCCCATCAGTTCTCAGCCTCTATAAGAAAAGTATCACAGTCACAAATACAAATTAATCATCACCCTACCATGCCTCACATTGGGAGGTATGGAGACGCACTATCCACGATGCCTATTTGAGAACTCACGCCGAACAAGTCTTGAAGAGAAACGACAACGCAGAAAGAATCACAACCCAGAAACATCACCCAAGGAGACCTTCTGCTGTGCTTTCTGCAACCGGACTTGTTTATCTCGGATTGGCCTTTTTAGTCATCAGCACGCTTGCAGAAAGCGCGGGATGAGTCCTTCCTGAATCTTCGTTTGCAAAGAAAAGCCAGAGAGAGAGACCACAGGGCAGTGGTTAACATTTGGCCATGATGCCAGCAAAGACTCTAAAACTCATCTGCCGTACTCACTACAAGTCCACTCTGCCTTTCAGATGGACAGCGGCAGAGGAAAAAGGCCAGCTCTGATGGGGAATTGTGCTAAATGCACTTCAGGCCAGTTTTGTGTAGGTGAGGAAGAGAGGAGAGAGCCAGCGTGGGGTAGTGGTTTCCATGTTGGACGAGGACACTGGGAAACCAGGGTTCAAATCCCCGCTCAACAGAGGAAACCCACTGGGTGACCTTGAGGAAGTCGCACACTCTCAGCCCTCAGAAAAGCCTGGGAGAGGGTTGCCTTAGGATCATCGTAATAAGTTGGAACTGACTTGGTGGCAACAACATGGAAGAGAGGAAGCTCTGGTGCTGCTGAAGAGGAACGCTGCCCCCCCAGTGCATTTCCGTCCTCGTTCCTTTTTTCTCCTCTGACAGGCTGGATGTGCTGCTCGGGTGCAGGGCCCTCCTTTGGCCTTACAATGAAGGCCAGCGTCTCCCGCATCACCTTCTGCCAGAAGCGCCTTAGGGATACCTGAAAAACTGGGTAGCCAAAGAACGAAGGAACAGGTGCTTCCTCTCCTTAGCCCCAATGGCGGCTGCTAACCACTATCCCCTCCTCTCTGGCTTTGCCCCCCTCCCGCCTCCCCAAGGAAGGGAGAAGGAACTCCAGGACACACATCAGTGGGCTGAAAAAATCCTTTATTACAAGTTAGGCAGGTTCCTGCTGGATGGCTGGATGCCCCTATTGTGACTGATAGGCTGAGGAAGCTGGCACGACAACCCAGCAGCATGCCTGGGAGGCACCCCCTCCCCAGGCTTCAGGCAAGATATTCCAAGAAGGGAGCGCCCCAAAATGCAGCCCTGGCACTCCTGAACTAAAATGGGTGGGGAGAACAGCCAGGCCAACATTCCTTGCTGGGTGGGGAGGTGAACAGAGATTTTCCTAGTCCTCTGGTCGCACAGGCTGGCAGGCAGGCAGGCAGGGTTGTTCACAGGCAGATGTGTTGACGAGGCAGAGCACAAGGCCCCCATCCGGCACCCCAACCATCTCACCCCCCGGCCCCACCTTGCCACAGAGCCTGTCACACCTTTGCCTCCATCATGGACTCCAACAACCGGACACTGTTGGTGATGGCCGTGGTCAGGAACACGAACCTGAGCCCTAGGGAAAGGAGTAAGGGGAGGGAGGGAGGGGCTGGGATCGGTCTGCTAAGGGCAAAGGCCCGGACCAAGAGAGCAGGCCCCACTAGGTAGGGCTTCTGAACACGCGCTGAAGCTGGGCTGCCTTTGCCCATCCACATTGCTTCTCCGAGGCCAGTGGAAGCCCAGCCCAGCCCCCAACCCCAGCCCAGCTTGCTGCTGCTGCTCACTTCCCCCAGCATCTTCTCCTAAGGGCTAGAAACCCGCTTACTTTAAAACCTAAGAACAATGTGCAGAAATCTGAGTTGTGTCCCAGAGATACCTGCCCTAGCCCTATGGAATCACAAGCCTCCACTCCCCCATCCATTTCTGTACCTCTTTCTTTGCCAAGGAAGCGAAGAGCTGAGATTTCAGAGAAAGTGCAGCCCCCTAAGAAGACCACAAGAATGACACGCCGGGAGTCCCACGCAGGATTCTCCTCTCCAGCTGCAAGGAGAATGTGGTTTGACTCAGCCACATGGGAACAGAAATTGCCACGGCAAACAAAGCCAACCCTTTGCTAGCTTAAACTGCAAGGAGATCAGTGCACCACGAAGCAGCTGGGCTGGATTTTATCTGCTTCTGTTGCTTTGGTAACTTTTACAGTTCAAGTGTTTTATTGAGATTTCTTCATCATGCTTTTAAAAAACAAGGTGGGAGGCTAGTATTTTTATAGCTAGTGAAGCCCTGCAGCCAGGCACAGAGAACACCTTCAAAGGGGCCGTACGCCACTCAGCTTTGACTCTGGGGATCCCCACTCGCACCCGGTGCTCCTGCCCTGTTCAACTCGGGCAGGCGGATCAAACTGTAAGGCGAGAGGAGCCCTGGCTGACCACTTACCTGTGGCCACAAATTCGTTGCCCCCGAGGAGCCTCACGACCTCCTCCAGGCCCTGCCAGCTCTTCCGCTCCAGCACCTGCACGAGGCAGAGAGCAGTCAGGGTGGGGTGGGGGGCTGCCAGCAGCCATTCTGCCTGCAGAGGGGGCAGTCCAGGGGCCAAGTGAGGACACAAGCTCATAGGAGTACCTGCTCAATGATCTTGCAGCTCAGAGGGATGTAGGCACCGCTGAAGACGTAGGCCATATCCCGGGGCACTTTCAGGTCGTACTCCCCATCCACACGGGGGATCTGGGGTGGGTGGGGGAGAACAAAGTTGTCAGTCCAGAATGCCTGCTCTTCCCCCTGACCGCCACACGCCCCGGAGGACTCACCAGGCCCAGCTTCTTGCTTATGCCCCGGAAATGGCTCTTCCTGGCCAGGGAACTGAAGGCGTCCGAGAGCTTCCCTGGGGGTGGGGGTTGAGAAGAAGGTGCTCAGGCAGCTTTCTGGGTGCAAAGACCACCCCCCTTCCTGCCCCCAGAGATGTGCAAGAGCCACCCCCTTCTACCTGCTGCTCGGTCCGTCACCAGCTTGCTGACTTTGCTCTCCACGGCGGTCACAGCCTCCCCAGGCACCTGCTCAGTCAGGAGGCCCAGGTGCTTCAGGTTGTGGAAAGTCAGCAGGTGCTCTGGTCCATAGCTCTGGAGGGAACAGGAGCAGAGAGCGTGGCTAGGCAGAAGCATCCTTGCGCAAGAGATGGCCAAAGTGAGAGAGCGACCCTGGAAGGGCAAGAGCCCGGGGGAGGGGGGGACAACACAGCTACCAGGGGCCCTAGAAAGAGCGGGCTGCCCTGCCATGCTCTTCCCCATGGGTCAGAGGAGGATGGCTTGCTGCTTCACCTGTAGGTACTGGGTTTTCAGGGAGCGGTAGTCCTTGGGGAGCAGCCCTAGAGAGGCCAGAAACAGAAAGGGAGGTCAAGAGCACAGGAGGGGGCCCTGCAGAAGCCCCGCTCTCCCTTTCCCTCCTGGGAGCAGGGCACACCCACCATTCTCTGTGATTGACAAGAGGCAAAGCATCCGCAGACTCTCGATGGGGGAGACCTGCTCCAGCGAGGAAAGAAAGAAACATGTCAGTAGGCAGTGTGAGCCACACACACACTGCCCAGGATGGCCCCCAGGCCAACCTCTCCCTCACCTGCCGGTCAATGTGCTCTTCGATGAAGCTGATGCTCTCTCGGATGTCAAAGCCTTCCAGGAGTGCTGCAGGGCAAGCGGGAAAACCAAAGTAGCACCACAGCCTGCCTCAGCATTAAGAGGCACCAGCACCTGGCCCCTACCTCACAAGCAATTCACCAATCCCCCCGGGACAGCTCTTCCCTCCGAAGAAGCGGCAGCCACGGTTCTCAGGTTCTGCCACCCCCACCCCAAGAGCTCTGGAGGCTGAGAACCTCCTTGGCTGTGCTAGCAGAAAGCACCTCACAGGCAAGGAAACTCCCTTTGTCAGAGGCCAACATCCACAGAACTGCCACACACCCTCCTGCTTAATAGGCAAGACTGGCAGCTGTTTGTGGGATGAGGTTGTTTCGTGATGCACCAATCAATCCTTTGTGTAGAAGCACTTTGTTACCTGCTGCAGACCCTCAGGTGGGGCAAACAAAGCAAGACATTTCAAGGGGAACCCTAACAAGAACATCTGGGGTACAAAGGTGGTGTGCGTGTAGGGTCCAAGCTCAAGCAGCAGCAAGATTTTCTAGCACCCTGAAAAGAGGTGGTGGCAGTGGCAGAGGCTTCGTGGCTCACCCCGGTGGCCAGGCCCACTTGTGAGGGATCAGTAGTGATCAGGCACCGGACACACAGCATGAGCTCAGGAAGCAAGATGGAGGCAGTTGTGCGTGTCACACTCACCATGCTCCGTCTTCAGCAGTTCCTGGAAATCTTGCTTGGTTTTCTTCTTCATGATAGATTCGCAGGCCCCAATATCTGGAAGGGCAACAAAGGCTCCTGAGGGAAGGCTGAGTGAGGGAACCCACATTCCTTTGTGGGTACCCTTCTGAGGGGGGCAGCTGGATGCCAGCAATGGGAAGGGCTAGTCCCCATCCACGCCCACAGAAGATCCACACAAGCCTTTCTCTTCCCAAGCCAATCGCTGCACCCAACCAGGGAGGCCATGGGCCACGTTTCTGCCCATGAATGAGGGCAAAAAGGCTAGTGCAGCTTCCCAAAGCTTCCTGGAAACCACAGTTTCCTGTTTGCTCCTCCACTTTCATGCACAAACTGGGGCAGAGTTAAACAGGGACCTACGGAGGCTGAGCAGGCGGTGCTCTTGCTTCAAGCCCTTGAGCTCCTGGGAGACAAAGTCCTTCATCTGCTTGATGTCCATCCCACGCCGTCGCTGACAAGAGAGGGAGTGCCGACAGGCTGAGTGATCCATGGTGTCTACTTGGCCCTGCCCTCTCCGCCCCCCACCCAACCCCACTCACGTCGTACTGGGCCTGGAGGTTCCGGGCCTTCTGACTCAGGAAGCCAAAGACGCTGGAAAAGTGCTCGTTGCGAATCTGGCTGAACACCTGCAGGGACAGGAAGGCAGAATGCCTGGCTGGAGCCAAGACTCTGGCCAGAAGCCTCAGGGACGCCAGGCCATCCCTTGGCTAACAAGGAAGTGGAAGCCAGCACTGCCCTAGAGACCAGTCTCCCCCCAACTCTTGAAGGACCCTCCCTTTGCCAGACCAAGCTAGCAAGTCTCCAAAGGAGTCCAGATTTACCTTGTCCTGGCCATTCAGCAGGACCTTGATGCTCCGGTCTGAGGAGGTGACCTCTGGGCCAAAGTCCACGCTTCCTGCAGAAAGAGTGCGCCAGAAGATTTGCCCCAAACACTGGTGACTGCTCAGGGGACAGAAATGTGTGGAGGGGACCCCCTCTGAGGAAGGCAGCCTGGCCACTGGGCAAGAAGGCAGGCCAGCAGGCTTCACTAAGGCTGATAGCCAAGGAAGAGGACTCACCACACTTGATACGGAAGGTATCGTCCACCAGGCCCTCGTACACCACCTGAGAGCAAAGGGCCGTGACGTAATCCACATCTGAAAAGAGCCGGCAAGTGGGAGGGGGCCGGGCAGGAGCCTGGCTGGGTGCTCAAGAGGCAGAGCCTCAGGCAGCCATTGTCCAGGGCTGTCAGCCCCCCTGCCCTCCTTCCCCCCCCCCACTGGGAGAAGGTTTGGAGAACAGTAGCCCAGCACTGTTCCCCAGCAGCACCCCCAGGAAAAAACAGGGAAGGCCCTCCTGGGCCCCAAAGCCCTGGAGAGCGACAGTGCCTGTCAGTACAGACAACTGTGAGTGTGGCAGGCCGTCTCGGGCAGCCAGAGCCTGGCTCTTTTGGAAATATTTGGCCTGACTTAGGCCTGCGCTCCATTAGCTCTCCCGGCATTTGCTCTCCAAATATATGGGATATGCTTGGGAGCTGGCACTTGCAAAGAAGTAAGTGAAGAGAGGCAGGATAGCAATAGCATTTCTATATCACTTTATGGTGCTAAGCGATCTCTAAGCGGTTTACAACGTGCTAACTAATTTCCCCTCACAGGCCGGGTACTCATTTTACTGACCTACGGAAGGATGGAACCTGAGTCAACCTGGAGCCCCGCAGGATCGAAGTCACAACGTTGTGGCTGCAGTACCGGCATTGAACTGCTGTGCCACCAGGATGGATGCAAGCTGTACACCCCACCCTCCAAGTCAATGCACCTGCCACACACCCTGCCAGGCCTCCTACCTCTGTCCATGAGGAAAATGGAGCCCATTTCTGGCTTCCGGCCCATGTTGTCGACCTCGCTATCCTCCATGATCTCACGCCAGAGTTCATGGGCCATCTGGAAGAACAGGAGACCTGTTTGCTCACTCGTCCCACTGGCCGCAACTCACTTATCCCCCCCCCCCGGCCACTGAACCACCCATCTCCCAACAGAGCCCCCCTCGGTACTGAAAAGGCCCTCACTGCACCTTGGCACAGCGGCCGATTCCATAGGTCCTGGTGATTGGGCCGAAGAGGGAGCTCAGCAGCTGCAAGGCCTGGGCCACGGTGCTAATCCAGCGCTGATTCCCTTCCTGTGTAAGAACAACAAGAAGATGGGAAGGATCCGAGAGGTTCATAGCCCAAGGCTGATGTCATCAGGAGGGCCTTCACAGCTTACATTTCGTTAAAGGCCCTCATCTTGGGAAGACACTGGGAAGCTGCCAGCAACCCTCTTCCAGCAGAACAGGACCACGGAGCTGCTGGCATGGGCCAGACCGACAGCTCTGAAGGAAGAAGTATTCACCAAGTCCTGCAGGCTGGCTCGGTCAACCCACAACACTTCCATTGTGGTGCATGCCAACAGAACTAAGAGGACAGAGATTGTCCAGTCTGGGGAGGGGGGGCAACTTTCAAAACCTCTCTGAGTGACTCATCCAAGCCCCCAGTTCCCATTTACGCTACTATACTGGGCAGAGAATGAAGAGGCATTATGGAACATCATACTGACCAGGAAGTAGTCACGAAAGAATTCGGGCAGTTCCATGCTGAGGATATCATCATCCAGAGGGAGAAGGTAGAAGTTCCACTCATCCCATGTTACATCTGGGGGCAAAATCCCAGGAGAAAACAGCTGGACCTGTTTTGTCCTTAACACCCCACACACACCCTCTCCGCTGTTCTTCACCGGATGTTCATTGTGAGCAAAGTGATTGCCCAGGGGCCTCAGAGTACGAAGAAGGGGATGCTCAGAAGTCAGTCCCCTGCTGAATTATGGCCCCATCTCCTGTCCAGCCCCGATCTTGCCCTGCAAAATAGCACACACACACCCGCAAAAAACTCACCTCCATAGATACCCTCTTCCTCAAGCACCATCTCACAGGTGTAGAACTGCAGGGGGTGGGAAGAGTCAGTCAGCTCCCTGTAGCCGGGGCTCTCCTAACTCCCAGCCCTGCACCCAATGCATATCAAACCATGCGGCACTCAGAGCCACAAACTATTTCAGTCTCTCCTTTTTAAACTCTGTGGCAAAGCCTGAAATTGGCTGCATCTATTAAGGCCCCTGAAGAGGAATTAAATCCAAAACATTCTGAACTCAGATATAACATACCTCTGTACATATGGAGGCCTCCTCCCTGCTTTGCCTAAACCCACACACCAGGCTACAGCCAGCATGAACAGGACAAAGAAGCTCTGACCAGCTCGGGACATGACACCAATGGGGGCAAGCACAATACAGAATGACCCCCCATGTCCATGGGCCCGGCACACACAGATTCACTTACCCTCTCTAGGCATCTTCTAGTTCCTCCAGGCTGATTCTATGCTATGTTTCTGCCAGAGGCTGACCATAGAGTCGTGCTGGAGGATTCAGAAGATGCTTAGAGAGGTGTTTTCTGTAGGTTCTTCAGCATGATTCTATGGTACGCTTGGGCCAGAAGTCATTCATTTTAATAGGGTTTGTTATTATCTGTGGTTTCTGGTATCCATGGTAAGCCCGGGAGCATATCCCTCATGGATAGAGGGGTCATACTGTACCTTTATGGGGGGGGGGACACTTCCTGAGGGCCCAACTGGGCAGCACTGCAGGATGACAGTGCAGTGCCATCCTGCACTGTCCCTAAGCTGCTCCTGGACAAGGAGTGGGAAGCAAGTCCAGGGCCCTGCTGAACGAAGTCTTCTCCTGGACACTTACCTTCTGAGGGCTGAAGATTATCTTGTACTTGCGGTTCCGGCCAGCAGCCTTATCAGCATTGACTATGTCTGGAAGAAGACGAAAGTCAGAGAGCAAGTGAGCCCAGCTGTCCCCTGCCAGGCCCTGGCCCTGGCCCCCATCCTAGGCAGCCCAAAGACACAGTTGCCGTGACCTCATTCTCTGCACTTTCATTTGAAGATGCATACAGTTGTCCCTTCACATTCGCTGGGGTTTGGTTCCAGGACCCCCCGTGGATACCAAAATCCATGAATAAAGTCCCATTATATGCAGTGGCATAGCAAAATGGTGTCCCTTATATAAGATGGCAAAAATCAAGGTTTGCTTTTTGGATTAATATTTTTTTAAGAATATTTTCAAGCCGTGAATATCTGTGGATACCAAATCTGTGGATATGGAAGGACAACTGTATTTCTCTTCCCAGAACATTATTCTCAAAAAGGATTGCATCAGGGCTACAAGAATTTTAACTCCCCTCTCTTTCTCTCTCAATCTCACACACACACTCATCCCGCCCTCAGCAGTTCTTAGTTCTGTGCCCGGCAGGAGGGAGCAGAGTGTTTCTTTCTACTGTGCCACCCCATCGCAACTGCCAGTGTCAGCTAAGTGTTCTTTCTGGTAGAGAGGGAGAAGTGAGCTTGTTGCAGGACCTCTTTCAATGGCTAATGGATGAGGCAGGGTGTGATTGATTCCCCCACACACACACACACCTCCAGCCCTTGCCATAGTGTTCTTTCTTCTTAGGAAGCAAGGAGCACAGCCTTCTGGTGTTTCTTGATTGAATGGCTGATGGCAGAAAGCCAAACTGTGCTTCTACTCGGCTCTGTGGTCATGGCAGACGGGGTGCTCACCAGTGCACGAATCCTCCCAACTGGATGCATGAATGCACTGTGATCAGACCACCCAATATACCAATACATCGGCTTTTCAGGAGTACCAAAGAAACTGGGCATCTCCCGCTACACTTGCATAACTGGCAGTTGCAATTACTGCTCCTCTCGTTGTCGACCAACTCACCTGCTACATATTTCACATTCTTGATACGTGGCCGGACCAGAAAGCACAGTCTTGCAGGAAAGAAACAGAGGCAGTAAGTGGCAATCAGGGTGTGGGGGGCAGGCAGGAAAATTGTTGCATGAAGTCCCCTTCTCAGTAACCCCATCCCACCACACTACAGGGCTGGGCAACCATCCCCTGCCTTGTCCTTTGCAGGCAGGATGTGACCCCAAGAAGCCCAATAGGCAGGTGCCCATCCATGGCACTCTTTGTAGGGGCAGCCCCAGTTACCATAGGAGGCAACTCACTGGTCACTGTTGCTGTGGGCTGGCTTGTTCTCCACCTTGTAAAGCTTGTCCACTTCATGTTGCTACACAAAGGAAGGAAAGCAAGGAGTTATCAACTCAATGTCCTGTGCAATGTTCCCATTAATTTGTGGGGAGGGGGCTCCTGCAAAAAGAGTTGTGACTTTTGCCTTCCTGCTTTCCCCCTCCATTCCGTGATTTTTTGCCATCTGAGAAGCAGGGGGAAAGGAAAACAGAAGCCTCCGATTTTGTAATAAGCTCAATAAAGTGTGTTATCTGAACAGAAATATCTGGGCAGAGCTCAATGTTGGAAATACTTTTCAACAGTGTATTACTATAACAACATATTGCCCCAATATGTCTGTCTGTTGGGTGCAGCAGCCTATCTTGGATCTGAGAAGCCAAGTCTGGTAAAGAATGGCTGAGGCTGCTGGCTTCCTTTAGCGTGGAGAAGCCTGAGCAGTGAAATAATAACCACCTTCCAGTATCCAAAGGACTGTCGTGGGGTGAGCTTGTCTTCTGCCGCACGCTTGAGAGGACAGAAACCAAGCCAAAAGGTTCAAATTATGAGAAGGGAGATTCCACCCAAATATTAGGAGGCATTTCCTGACAGTAAGAGCAGTCGGGCAGTGGACCAGGCTCTCCCAGAAGGCGGTGGCTCTCCTTCACGGGGGTCCTCTTTCCCATGGGAACAGGCGCCTGCTCCTCGGGCCCCTGCCTGGGTCTCCTGCCCATGATGCTCGCCTCCCCGCTTGCCCCGGGCGCTCCTTCCCCTGGCTACCCAGACAGGCAGGCAGCGTTAACTGGAGGTAAGCTGGGGCCCAAGGGGGAATAGTGAGAGGAGCAAAGGGAAACTGAATCATTTTAAAGGCAGCTGAAAAGGTGAGACGGGAGAGGATTAATAAGGGCTACTCCTGCCAAATTAGGACAGTTGGAGGGTATATCAGGGACACGACAAAAATGTCAGTGACAGGCAGATATTGCTGAGAGATTTATGTACCAACCTACCCCTCTCACAGGATATAGGAACTTGCACCCACGCACTGAGCACAGGCATGTAGGAAGGTCCCAGCAGGTAGGTATAGACCCAATTAGTAGGGCCTAAATACCCTAAAGTCACCAGATTCTGTCTGATCTTGGAAGCTAAGCAGGATCAGCCCTAGTTAGTACTTGGATGGGAGACCATCAATGAATACCAGATGCTGTATGCTGCATTTCACAGGAAGCAAATGGCAAGATCACCTCTGAGTATTCCTTGCCTAACCCTATGAAATTGATGGGGTCGCCATAAGTCGACAGGCAACTTGAAAGCATACACACTTGAAGGTCGAGAGGGGACATGGTAGCCATGTTTAAATATTTGAAGGGATGGCATACTGAGGATGGAGCAGACTTGTTTTCTGCTGCTCCAGAGACAAGGACACGGAGCAATGGGTTCAAACAACAGGAAGAGAGATTCCACCTAAACATTATTAGGAAGAAATTCCTGACAGTAAGAGCTGTTTGGAAGTGGAATACACTGCCTGGGAGCCGGTGGAATCTCCTTCTTTGGAGTTTTTTAAGCAGAGGCTGGATGGCCATCTGTCATTGGGAGTGCTTTGGTTGTGTATTCCTGCATGGCTGGATGGGGTTGGACTGGATGGCCCTTGGGGTCTCTTCCAACTCTATGATCTATGATTCTACACACACACACAGCAAAGGGCATCTTAGGGTTAACCCCCTCGGCCCTCTTCTTCTTCCTCCTCCTCCTCTTCCTCCTCCTGCGGCACCTTCCGCGACCTCTCCAACAGGGCGGGGGGCTCCTGCTGCACCCGTTGGATTTCTGCCTGAAGGGGAACCGCAGCGGGGGAGGGAGGCACCTTGAGGATGGAGACGTTGGCGATGCGGTCCAGGGGGCTCATCAGGTCGGCCTCGATGAACAGGTCCTTCTTCCCGGGAAGCTGCGGGGGAGAAGCGGGAGGCGGATCAGGGCCCCCCAAGAGGCGGGAGGGAGGCAGGGGAGAAGGGCGCCCCCAGCGCGAAGCCCGGGCCCCACCTGCTCCAACAGGTAGACCAGCTGGTCGCGGGCCAGGCGCTTCAGCAGGCCGAAGTCCGGCAGCTCCGGCGCGTCCCGGTGCCCGGGGGAGGACATCGCTGCGGCAGGCAGACAGGCAGGCAGGAGAGGGGCCGGCCGCCCTCCTGCCCGGAACCAGTCGCGCCGGCCGAGGGAGCTGCCGGCCCAGCCCCGGCGCACCCGGAAGTGGCTGGTTACCGTGGCAACGGGCTTGCTTCCGGCCACGCCGGGGGGAAAGGCCCAAGCAGAAAGAAACCAGGACTGACCCTGGAAAGAGGCTGCGAAGTTAAAACGCATTTAAGAAAGCGGATGGGGAAAAAGAGGCAGCGGTAATGTTGGGCGCGAAAGTAAAGTCAAGCGCTTAGTAGATTATTACACTACACTGTTATAGCGCTATTGTTCCACTTTAACTGCTCTGGCTGCCCCCTCCTGTGGAATTCTGGGGTTTGTAGTTTAAGGAGGACTAAGCGCTCTCTGGCTGAGAGTTCTAAGTGCCCCTCCCTGAACTGCAAATCCCAGCATTCCACAGGAGGCAGCCAGAGCCATTAAAGTGGAATAATTGCGCTATAACAATGCAGTGTGATAATCTAGTCTTTTATTCCCAAGCCGTCCTGTGAGCGAGCTGCTGCCATTGCAAGAGCTGTCTTCAGGGTCAAGGCTGTAGATACAGTCCTTATGAACAACTTCCAAAACTAACGCATCCATTCTTGGCTGGAACGATGACAAATGTGAAGTCAAAGTCTTTCACAGCCAGCATCCAAAAGTTTTCCTTGGGCTTTTCCCGGGCTGTGAGGCCGTGTTCTGGAAGAGTTTACTTCTGATTTTTTGCCTACATCTGTGGCTGCCATCTTCAGACAATGGTTGGGTAGGAGTGAGTGTGGAGTTTATATACTGTGAACCCCTGTTGGGGAGGATATGAAAATTGTGTATTTGAAAAACACCAAAATCAAAACCCAACACATACAAATGAACTCCACCCAGGGACAGGGGGATTTCCAGCAGATAATGGACCATTAGCCAAACAGACACTAACCCTGTGAAGTCAAAGACTTTCACGGCCGACATCCATAGATTTTCCTTGGGTTTTTCCGGGCTGTGAGGCTGTGTTCTGGAATAGTTCCAGAACATGGCCTCACAGTCCAGAAAAAAACCAAGAAAAATCTATAGATACTCCTCCTCCTTGTATATCTCCCCCAAGGAACTAGCCATTCAAATACACACATTTACATATCTTCCCCAACGGGTTCACAGTATATAAACTCCACACACACTCCTACCCAACCATTCTCTGAAGATGCCAGCCACAGATGCAGGTGAAATTTCAGGAATAAACCCTTCCAGAACATGGCCTCACAGTCCAGAAAAAAACCATGAAAAACCTAATGATGGCAAAGTCTCTGTTCTCTGGGAATAAGGCCTTTCAACCTCTGCAAAACAACTTTTGCTCATGTACATATTCTCTCTCTTCATGTAACACTGAAAGTCCTCTAAATGGCTGAGGCTTCCAAATCAAGTTGGACCATCTGACCAACTCAGCCAGGCCAAAATCGGGGCTTGATCTGTGATCCCTTTAGCTACAGGACTTGTTTTCATTCCTATCCAGATTCAAGGCTCAGATCCAGCACTTTATCACACTCAGTAGACACAGTAGGGACAAAAAGAGTGGGTGCAAAAGGAAGCCCCTTCCTGGCATTGTCACTTGCCAGTTTTGTAGTAGCTTTAGCAGCATGTCAGAGGCTGCTCCCCACCATCCCAGCTACTAACCTGCTAAGGATCAGCCATTCCACTACTGAGTCCCCACTGGAATTAATAAAAAAGGAAGAAGAAGACAAACAACATTAACTGAGCAGAGAGGCTTCAGGAATAAGAAACTCATGAGAAACGGGAAGGGGGCGGATTACAGATATTATGGCTTAGTTCAAGGAAATGTTTTTGCAGTCTATGTGTAAAAGTTCTACATCTGTGCATCAAACTGAACAGGCAGATCTAATCTGTGGATGCGAGTGAAATGTCCTAACAGTGAATCTTTGAGACTAATAATTGCATGATTCATATGTTTATGTTGTGGCAGAATCAAGATTTTTATCTGACCACCCTTCAGAGAACAGCCCTGTTTGGGTACCTCTTCTCCCCAAAACAAGATGCTACCATTTCCCCTTCCCCTTCAGCAACCATTCTCACAAGCTATCAAGGAAACAATTTGACAGCTGTTAGTCTGGCCTGAAGAAAGTAAAGAGAACATTCTGACCTGAAGAAGTAGCAGAAGGGGCCTGGCTAAGCTGCTGGCATTGTGACTCCATTCCTCACCACTGGAATCCACTCCCTACCCTACTCGAGGCCAAAGAGCTACCCTCCCAACATTCGGTCACATATTGCTCGGGCCTATTATTAAGGTTCACTCTTATTACATTTATACACCATACAAAACAACAGAAAATCCTGAGAATGCTTTGCTGCAGACGTGATGTATAAGATGCTCCCCCACCCATAATTCCTCCTCATGCCAACTGCAGAAGGGGAATAGCAGGTAAAGCAGTGCTGTTAAGGAGAACTTTCTCGTACTTATATTAAGATTAATCACCTCAGTGACGTCCCTAGGGATAATCATTCTCAAATAAGTAATAGAATTTGGGCAGTATGAAAACTGCCAAGCTGATAAAAGATATTGCACAAGATTTAGAGAGATGGGCAGGCTTAAAGATGAGTCTGTGGGATAAGGTAAATACGATTAAAATGAGTATTATAATTAGAATTCTTTATGTTATTCTTGGAATTCCTCTACTTACACCTTGCAAGAATTTTAAAAAACTAAATGTATCGTTTAGGAGATTTGGGGAGGCTCGTCTCCTAGAATTTCAATGGAAAAGGATGCAAATTCCAATGAAAGAGAGTGTTCAGCCTTCCAGATCTTGTTTCAAACCAGCCGGCATATCTGTCATCTTGTATTATATCCGCTTAATGGTCACCTCTAGTCAAATGGACAGTACTTGGTTCTCATTTTATTTTAAAAATGGCAGCTTTGCCAGCAATTTCAGCAGCTACAAATATTGTGTGACAAATTGACCCATATGCTCATGCCAAATTGACTTTATGGGGGGAATCCAGATGTGAAAATTGGCAAGGAACCATTTTTATTGAAGGTATGGACTGACAATGGGATTGTTACCTTAAATCAAATACTTGGTGCAGTTTAAACTACCCCTATCAGTTAAATGGCAATATCTACAACTGAAACATTTGTTACAATCCAGATTTGGCCTGCCGCTTTAAACACATCTATGGTTCCTTAACGTTAGATACATTAATTGAGGTCAGCCAAGTGTCCAAACCAACATTTTATATATAGTTAGAGATGTTAAAACCTATCACCATTGATTAGTCAGAACTGGATATGTGAATGCTTTAGTCCATTCTTCCTATAAACCTCACTTGTCATATTCTTGTCATTTCTTGTCAAGAATGGAATAAAGCATTGGAATATCCAATTCTGACTAATCAATGGTGATAGGTTTTAACATCTCTAAATTAGGATGGCTATAGATCTGTGAGGATGTCTTATACAGCAGAAATTGCTCTTTCAGGTATACAGGTTGCCACAACTTCTATTCAAGGAAGGGCTTTCTAAATCCACACATTGTTAGAGATGTAATACTGCTAATACTTCCCTAACACTTATGTTTTGGAGTTGTTCCATAGTAGCTACATTTTGGGAGGAAGTACAGTAGAACCCCTGCATCCGTAGATTTGCCATCCATGGTTTCAATGATCCGCGGTTTCAGTTTCAGCACAGCTACCACCGTCTTCCTAGAAAATGTGCCTCCTCTAGCCATTTTCTAGGTCCTCCAGGGCAACTCTATGGTATTTTAAACTGGAAGTCCCATTATTTTCAATGGCGTTCACTATTATCCATGGTTTTCGTTATCCACAGTGGGGTCTGGAACCAATCCCCCGCAGATACGGGGATCCTACTATAATCACATGAGTAAATTTGGTTTTGGAAAATTCCTTGATATTCAAGACATGCAATTTTTTAAATCATTTAGCTGTTTCTTGGAAATTAACAAATTACCAACCGAAGTGGATTTTTCACACCTTTTGACTGCTAAAGGATACTTAATTGCTGGAATGATAATTTTTCTCCACCTATGATCCAATGGACAGAAGATATAACAATGCTTGCAATGTTTGAATGAATGATGTATAGGCAAAATTTACAAATGGACATTTGGTCAGCTTTTATAGAAACTTACAACAAATGTGGTTATTTTTCCTCCTTTTGTTTTTATTTTCCTGATTTTGTCATACTGGAACATTATTGTCTGTAACTGAGATCCCTTTTGAATTTAAATAAGTTTTGTTCTTTTAAAGTAGTTTCCTCAGCTACAACATGCCCAGCGCACTGCTAGAGAAAAAAGTGAAGGGAGTAATTTCAGGCACTCCTCTTGCATGCTGTCATTTCTGTGCTTGTTGCCAAAGGCAGAAAAGTTTTCAGCCAAAATGAGCTTCTTTTAGCAAGCAATTTCCAAAACAATGCAAGCAAGAGCCACCATGGGGGGAGGGGGCACAGTGATCAATACAAAAACTCTCAATCAGGATAACACCAGAGAACAGAGTTGAAGACCAAGGACCCGGTTTCTCTTCATTTCTGATCCTACATCTGGATGTGTCTTCCAGTGGAGCAGGCTGGTGCTCTGCAGTGTAACTCAGATATCCCACGTGCTCTAAAGAGCAGCCACAGCTTCTCCTCCAGTGCTGGATTAGTTCCATGCAAGCCCTTCACCACCTCTGAGGCCCAAAGGAAGTACTCTTGGACCCGTTCTTCAGACCAGCCTATCCAAAGAGAGAGAGAGAGAGAGAGAGAGACTGCAGTCAGAAAGTGGCAAATAGGTATGCACACAAACATGGCAGTTGTGATTTTGCCATGCATCCTTGTACCAGCTGCTGTGTCTCACTACTAAGAGCCACAGAGCTTCTCAGAAAGAGGGAAAGGTGCTAAGCCAAGCTCCCCTAGCACCAATCCAATAGACACAGATGGCTAAGCTGACCTCAAGATCTCCCTTCCCAGTTTGCCATAGCACTATCATTAATTGGAGTCTATTTTCAAAATGCCATATATGAATTCACCTTGTCTGGCCAAACGCACATTCAACTTTGTACAGATGTCATTTTTTTCTGTCACATGCCACTTGAAGGTACTGTATTCTGCTTTTCAAAATACCGTACTCTACCACAGACTCTAGAGATACAACAGGGTAGAAATCTGGATAAACAGGGTTTCTAACTTGACAGTGGAAAGGGTGCATCAGGGACCCTGCTGTGCCCTGGTGAGATGGAATCCCAAAAGGCGGACCTTGGGGAGTGCAGCGGTTCAGGTCTCGCAGGTTATAGAGCTTGTCAGCCAGCTTCACCAGCTTGGCGGCCTGGCTCCCGCTTGCGGCGTGTTTGATCTGCAGGCGCTTGCGCTCCATCTTCGGCAAAGTCTTGTCATCCGTCACTTCCTCTACGATGCACCTGACTTGTTCCCCGAAGCGCTCCTCGATCTCTGAGAAGGTGGTCCCTGTGTCTTCCACTGTGTCGTGCAGCAGTGCGGCCTGTGGGGGTTCAAACAGAGGCATCTCCCCAGGACCTCCCCAACTCTCCCCTCAGGCGCGGGCGGGCAAGCGAGCGAGGCTTCTTCCCTGCCTCCTGCACTGCTCCGCCACCCTCCGGGGGCTTTAAGCCGCCCTGGTTCTCAACCCGTGGGTCCCCAGATGTTGTTGGACTACAATTCCCAGGAGCCCTCTGAGGTCCCTCCTTGGCAGCCAGGTGGTCCTTCCAGTCACGAGTGAGGCTGTGAGTTCAATCCTCCAGCCAGCTAATGACTGGGAGGACCACCTGGCTGCCAAGGAGGGACCTCAGAGGGCTCCTGGGAACTGTAGTCCAACAACATCTGGGACCCACAAGAGCTTGGGGCGCCAGCGGCCGGCCAAGGAAGGGGCCTCCTTACCTGTAGGACTGCCAGGTCCGCCACGCCGGCCTCCTGCGCCAGTATCTGGGCCACACCTGGGGGGGGACGGAGCTTCGTTTCCAAGGGCCCCGGGAAGCCCCCCGCCCCTCCCGCCCGCGGCCAAAGGCGCCCCGCTCACCGAGGGGGTGGTTGATGTACGGCGTGCCTTCGGGGTCTTTGCGCCGCTGGCGGGCGTGCTTGCGGGCGGCGAAGTCGGCGGCGTCCAGCAGCCGCGCCGCCTCGCAAGAAGCGCCCCCGCCGGGATCCGTTGCCGCCGCCGCCGCCGCCGCCTCGGCCATCCTCGCCGCCGGTCTGCAGGCGGGTCGCGGGCGGGAGAGAGAAGGCGCGGTTGCCACGGAGACGGGCGGTTGCCAAGGAGACGGGCGGCCGCCCCCCGAACCTGCAGGGCCGCCCTTCCTTCCGCCGCTCCCCCGCGGAACAACCGGCGCCGTTTGGGAAATTTAGAACATTGTTAGTAGGGCGGCGGCAGAAATAGTAAGCTACCGGAAGTTCCCCTTGCTTCCGGGTGCCAGCTTTTGCTTCCGCTGGGGCAGGAAGTCCCGCCCCTCACCCTTTTAATGCCAGTCAGGCGCCCAGGGCTTGAGAGGTCAGTGCGCATGCGTGCGGCCTCCTTCTGGGCCACAGAAGTGAGTCAGGTGTGAAAAGAGGGGAGTCGCCAGCGCTCTGGATGCCAATAGATTGTTTCAATTAAGTGTAGAGGTCATTAAATCACTTTTAATTGGCTTAGACACAAAAACTGTGAACAAAGGATGTCACTTTTATTATTAAAATCTTACAAGAGAAACTGTATCAATATTTGTAAAACAGACTATGCAAGGTTTTCCATATTTTACATATTTCCTGCAATTGACAAAGGCTTAGAAGAGGTCAGTATTCCTTTTATTTTTTACAAAATCGTTCAAAACAGGGTGCATGCCACACACTGTTCTTTGGTTTTTTACAATGGATATTAAGAGTAGCTGAGCAGGACAAGTGGCTATTTGGAGCACAGAAACAATGCATCCTCCAATACAGTTTCTGTTGGGCACCTTGCACATGACACCTGGGGAAAACTTTAGGTTTGTGGATCAAATTCACTTTCAGGCAAGCGTGGTTGCCAATTATTCCTACGTGATCGCCTTTTACAATAGCTGTTTTCCATTCCCTGCAAAGGGTCTCCCCATAAAACCAACCAGTGTTGCAGCAAAGACCCATAGGGTTGTTTTGCCATGCTCAGCTCACAAGAGGTGCACCATTGCATTCGGATACAGTTG
Organism: Gambelia wislizenii; assembly: GCA_030847615.1. Classification (NCBI taxonomy): domain Eukaryota; kingdom Metazoa; phylum Chordata; class Lepidosauria; order Squamata; family Crotaphytidae; genus Gambelia; species Gambelia wislizenii. The sequence continues at coordinate 460,082 of JAUMIR010000009.1, forward strand.
TGCTGCACTAAACTGCAGGCGGCCAACTGCCATTTTTGCTTCTCAAGGCAGGGCAGGAAGGGTTCAGGACCCTCGGAGAGGCTGGAGGGGCAAACTCAGTTGAAGCCGCCTTCCCTTCGAGGAGCTGCTTCAGCACACCGGAGGGACGCACCCTCCAGAAAACGTTTCAGTGGGGCTGCAGCTGGGGACCTGGAAGCAAAAATAGATGCCGGGAACCTTGCCTTTGTAAGGGGTCCGAGCTGCAGCAGCGCACTGGCCAGTTTCTCCCTGGCTCCTTTCCGGGCTGCCTGTTTCCTTGGCGGGCGGACAGGGTGACCCCCCCCCTTGCAAGAGGCCGGACCCCAACTCTCCTGTTGCAGGGCTTTGGGACGATCCCGGTAGGCTGGGGTCTCCGTAGGGAGGAGGAGGCCCATGGGCCCGGGGTGGCGGGGCAGGGGGGGAGGAGGCCTGCAAGCTCCCTGGCCGCCCCCTCCCCTGAGCAGAGACCCACCCCGCGGCTTGGCCTTTGGGCCGGGGGGGGGTGGGTGACCCTGGTGGGAGCCACAGCCGGAGCCCCCCCCCCCGGCTCTCCAGGCCAGGCCTCGTCCACCAGACTAGTCCCGGGGCCCCTCCTGCGGACGGGCGTCGTCGTCGGGGGCCGCGCTTCCCCCGGGGAGCCTGCGGAGGAGGCTGCCGGCCCGGCCGGAGACCTGGCGGGGGCCCCTCTGCCCCGGCGGCGCCCGGAGGGGAGGCTCCTCCGAGGGGGCGTCCGGGGGGCCCCGGGGGAGGCGGCCGGCCGAGGCCTTGGCGCTGGCGCTGGCGCTGGCTCGGGCGTCCTGCCGGGCGGCGCGCTGCTCGGAAGGGACGAAGCGGCTCCTGAGGACGCGGGCGGCGACGGCGGGCGGCACCTGGAAGCCGCGGGCCAGGCGGGCCACCGGCCACTCCTCCGGCCACTCCCGGCCCAGGTACCTGCGGGGGAGAGCGGGGAGAGAGGCGTGGGTGGGTGGGTGGTGGGTGAGTGGGGGTCCCCAGGCGCGCCCGTCCCCCGCCGCCGCCCTCCTCCTCCTCCGGCGCCCCGCTTACCGGAGCTGCTCCATGGCCTGGCGGCTCAAGGTGCGCTCGGGCGGCCGCGGCGGCTCCATCAGCCTCTGGATCCGGCGCTCGCGGGCCGCCTTGGACCGGCTACGGAGCAGCCTGGGGAGAGAACGGAGCGGTGGATGGGTTGGTGGGTGGGTGGATGGGGGTCCCGGGCGCCCACCCGCCCCGGCCCCTACCTCTCCAGGGCCAGGTCCGCCGGGGCCCCCTCGGGCAGTCCGGCCGCCAGCCGAGCCGCGGCCCTCCGCAGCCCCAGCAGCCGCCCCGGAGCCCCCATCCCGGCCGAGGAGGAGGCAAGGCAGGCGGGCGGGCGGGCGGAGGCCTGGCGGCGGGGGCGGGCCTAGAGCGGGCGGGCGGGTGCTCGGGACCGGCGGCGAGCCCTCCTCCGTCGGGGGCCTCCAGCGCCACGGCCGCGCTCAGGGCCGGTCTAGAATTTCGGGGCCCCTGCAGTGCTTTCTTTGGGGCCCCCATATCTTTATCTCAGGTCAAGGGACCCTAACTCAGCCGCAGCTGTTCACAATACAGGATACTCAGATGATTGCTAATAATGTCTTTGCAGCAGGAGGGTTAGTTACTACGAGGGCCCCCACCATGATGGGAATTTGGGGGGGGGGCTGCAATGCTTTATTTTGGAGCCCCCATATGTTTATCTCAGGTCAATGTACCCTAACTCAACTAACCTGTTTACAGTACAGGACATTCAGATTATTATTTGCTAATAATGTGTTTGCAGGAGGAAGGTTACTACAGGGCCCCCACAATGATGGGAATTTTGGGGGGCCCTACAATGCTTTATTTTTGGGGGCCCATATGTTTATCTCTGGTCAATGTAACCTAACCTACTCACCGTACAGGATATTCAGATTACAGTAGAACCCCCATATCCACGGATTCATTATCTGTGGGACACAAAGCAGCACACCTACCATAGAGTCTTCCTAGAAAATGGGTCCTCCCTAGCCGTTTTCTAGGCCCTCCAAGGCAACTCTATGCTATTTTAAACCAAAAGTCCCATTATTTTCAATGACGTTCACTATTATTTATGGTTTTCAGAATCCACGCCCCCCCCAACCAATCCCCGTTGGATAAGAGGGGCCTACTGTATTACATAATTTGTCACCAATCATTTACTTTAAAAACTATAGTATAGGTACTACCAAATTATTATTAATGTTTATTAGCAATTAACATAATGGTGTAGATTTCCTCAAAGAAAAGAAAGAGTGGACTACAAGCGGAACATGAGTTAGCAGTGTGATGCAGCAGCAAAAAATGCCAATGTGATTCTAGGCTGCATTAATAGGAGTAATGTCTAGACTTCCAGCTCCAATTTGGGGGTCCCGGGCCTGCCGCAGACCCGGGGCTGGAGAGGGCCACCCCGCAAAGGCAGAGGAGCTGAGGGAGGACCCCTCTCCCCTGCAGCACACGGTGGGATTGCTGCCAGCCACCGCCATGACCAGCCCTGGTGATCCTGAGCTGGAGGCTCTGGGAGGTCTGCAAAGGAGAGTGTGTGGTGCTGGTGGCCTTCAGGGACACTCAGGTAGAATGGGGGAGGCACCTGGCATCACCCCTCCCCTGAAGACAGCACTCAGCTGGGCCTCTTTTGGCACTCACTTTTGGATCGGATTTTCATAAGACTCTATCCAGGTGGCAGCCTTTGAGACGGTTTGGTTTGGTCAAAAGGCAAGTAAGGCTGGGGAAGGGATACGGCAGAGATGTTGCAGGGGAATCCATCATCGTTATTTTAGATTGGAAAGAACATACGGCGTCTGAAGCCAGTTTCTGCTTCATTAACCTCTCCAACTCCTGTGACCATTTAGTTCTTGGATATGAGGGTGATCTGGCTGCAACATCTGTCACCCCATTGATCGCCAGGGTTGGTTCGGCTAATCTGGCTGGCTAGACGGGTGTCCCCTTCCTCCCTCACCACTCCATGTGCGTCCCTCCTGAAGCTGGAAGAGGACGACCATCCCAGATAGAAGGAGTGTACCGTTCTCCAGCTCCGGTTGTCATGAACCAGCACTTGAGTGCCAGAGGGACCCGGCGAGGACAGATGCAAGCTCAGAACTAAGACCCAAGTAGAGTTGGTGGCTGGATGGGTCATTCGTGTGGGTGAATTTCACTCAATCAGCTCTGCACTTCTCTTAAAACAGCAGTAGAGATCATGGCTCTTCACAGGCTGATGGACTGCAATTCCTATCAGCTCTAGGCAACACAGTCAGTCCAACAGTCCAGCTGTATCTGGAGGTTCCCTTGATTTCCCTCCCTCTCCTGAACAGTGTGGAAGTGACCACTGATCCCACACCACAACTAGAGGCTAAACTGTCTTCCATGGGTGAGGATTCCTTGGAGGGCTTAGCATAATTACACCCCCCCACACACACACACAACCTCTAAACAAGCTTTTGCTTCCTGCGACAAAGCCTTTAAAATGCGTTCTTCCACTGGTGGGAAATGCTTGACAGCTGGACCTGGACAACAGGACCATCTTAGGCCTTTCAGCACCATTGGCAACCAGTCCAGCCACCAGGCCTCAGAAAGAATACTCTTGACCTATCAGAAGTGATGAGGGACTAGCGTTTCTCCAGTGAAGCCAGGTGACAGCCTTTAAGGCTGTTTGGTTTGGTCAAAAGGCAAGTAAGGCTGGGGAAGGGATACCACAGAGGCATATAAACCCCTGCATGGTGTGAAGAAAGCAGAGAGATGCTTTTCTGTCTCTCTTGTAAGACCAGAACCTGATGGGGTCACTTCCACTAAAGCTGAAAGGTTGGAGGAACAAAGCCCCCCTCACAGGGGACACAAGCTGACAACTGTTTCATTGGGTGGCCTGATGGCGACCCATTGGGCCAACTATAAAAATGGGACTGACAAATTCATGGGTGGTGGTAAACTGCCACTAAGGGGCTACACATTGTCCTCATGGCCACAGAGTACCTCCAGGCTCAGAGAGTCTTCCTGTCCAGTTCCGGCAGCTGGGAATGAGCACTTTTGTCTAGGAAGCCTCCCTTCTGGCCATAGGCCACTGCAGGAGGCAGAATACTGGACTGGGGCAAGGCTCTGACCAGATCCCACCTCCGGGCTCTTCCTTTGTCCTGATAAAAGCCAACCAACCGCCTGTCCCTGGCACTCAGATGGACAGACAGACTTCAGGGTGTGTAACTGTATAAAGCTTTAATAGAAAGTCGATTACAAAAGAAGCCCCTTCCCAGCCCGTGGTCCTCCTCTGGCAGGCCGAGCAGCATCCGTGGCTAGGACGCTGGCGCACAGAAAGGGCGGGGGAATGGCGGGCGCAGGAAAAGGAGCGCTTGCTGCGGCCTGGTAGGAGAAGATCTCTGACCTGAAAGGGGCAAGGCGGGTGGCTGTCCCTCCAGGCCTGGCCCACGGTGTCCAGGGCCATGGTGGCGGCAGGGCAGGGCAGGGCTTCCGATGCCCTTTGGCCCCTCTTGGCACAGGCAAGGAGCCCCCCTCCCTCAGCATCCCCTGCTCTTCTGGCTCCTAGAGTTGCTATGCTGCTGAGGACTCAAATCAAGTCCCTCTCCTGCGGGAGGAAAAGGCCAAGGAAACAGCGGCGAGAATGACGGGCCCTGTCAACTCTCCCCGCCGCAGGCCCTCAGGGGTGTTGGGAGAGCGAGGGTGCTACCTGGGCAGGTGGAAGTGCAGCGTGGCCACATTGTTGGAGCGGTGAGGGCTTGCGCGGCGGATGAGGGGGGCTGAGGCAGAGTTGATGGCCAGTCCATGCACCTCGGGGCGGTTGAAGGGGCCAGGTGCGGAGGGGAAGGAGAAACCGCCACACATGCTGCCGGACACCTTTCCAGTGTGGGAAAGGCAGCTCAGGGAGCCAGAGCTCATATACAGGGGCCTCTTGCTGGCAGGGCTGCCTGGAAGAGAAGAAGAGGCAGCAGCATGGAAGGCAGGGCCCCAGCCCAGAGAAGCCACTCTGCCCAGTAGCCGAGGCTGCACTGCAGCGGCGCTCTGTGCCCTGTGGGCCATCGCAGGGCCTGGCCGGGAAGGGGAGAGGGCTGGCTTCTGGCGGTGCCCCTCCATGGCTGCGTAGCCCTGTTGCTGCCGCCTGGGAAGGCCTGCCTGGACACTCCTCTTCCCAGGCACCACTCTGACCGTAAGGCTACCCATCCCCAGCGCCCAGTCCCGGACACCAGCTTGCCCTTCCCAGCTCTTGCCTGCCATATACTCACTGCCATCCACCTTGTTCTTGGCGCTACCAAATCTCCGCCCTCCAGCCTTCAGCATCTGGGCCAGTGTGCAGGGCTGCCCCACCATGGCGGTGCCCAGCCAGCTCACGTTCTTGGGGGGCTGGATGTGGAGCTGTGGCTTGAATGGCAGTGAGACGGCACCCTCGTGGGAGGGGCCGAGGCCTGACAGGGCACCCAGGATGGTAGGGATGAAGCCTTGGTTGCCCAGCAGCTGGATGCGGGTGGCAGGTTGCGGCATGCCCTGATGTCCAAGTTCGGAAACGGAACTCCCTAGGAGGGAGACGGGAACGAGGGTCATCATGTTCTGGGGCTCCTGGCTATTAAACATGTCCTGGATGAAGTGGGGCTGGAGAAGAAAAGCAGCAGGTTGAGGGAACAGGGTCCCTTCCCAATGGCCCCTTGCCCTCCTTCCTCTTTACGCCCCACTCTCCCGAGAACATACACCCTCCACCCTCACACTGCAGAGGGCCACAGACTCCTGAACCCATTTCTTAGGCTCTGCAAGACTGGTGTGTGTGTGTGTGTGTGTGTCCCCTAAAGAGCTACTCAGTGTTCACGTTGGCCCTGAGAGATTAGGTACTCAGATTCAGGCTCTGACGGGTGGGAATAGAGTGTCTGGAACAGTGACTGCTGGAGTGGGAATTTGCCCACGTCTCCTTGAGAGTCAAGACCAAGGCCACTTCTGCCTCTTCCTTTGACAGTAAACCACTGCTGTTCTCCTAGACCTGGAACCTGGCATGACCATCAGGATCTGAAGGCAGGAGAGCTGCCCCACCTGGCTTTCGGAGATGTTGATGTGGGGCCTCTGGAACTCCATAGGCTTTGGCTCGCAATGGCGCAGCAGGTGGGTCAGCTGGTCGACAATGCCCAGCCCTCGGATGAGATTCTCCCGCCTCAGGAGGGCTTTGACCCGCTCCACCTCCTCCTCTTCCACAATGGCCTGAGGGGTCATGCTGTCATAGGGCAAGGAAGGCATCTGGGGGGAAAAACCCGTGATGCAGGTTAAGTGGGGCGAGGGGAGCTGGGCACACCAGAGATGGCTTCCAACCCTCTGGGTGGGCTCTGCTTCCTGCCCCACATTTTGGTCTCATGGAGACCACCTTCAGCCAACTTTTGCCATGAGGTTTGCTGGCCTTAGGCTCTCCAAGAACCCCCCTGGACAGACCAGTGCAAGCAGTAGGGAGGAGACGTGCAGAGGGGCTGCTTTGCACAGGCCCTTTATGGCTGCATCAGGCTGCACAGAGGCAGACCAGATGGGGTGGGGGGGGTGCAGCTTGGCCAGAGCAGCAGGGTTTGGCTTCCTCTAAATATTGGGATTCAGCAGAAAAGTGAAACTAAAACCACTGCCAGCCACACAGGTCGTCTTACTTTTAAGGGGGAGGAGATAAGAGTGAAAAGGATGGGCAAAAGGACCTGAGACACCAGGAGGCACGGGTGTGCATGTGTCACAGCTTCTCCTCTCCCCACAACAAGGGCCTGAAGTGCCTCAGCCTGACCCTGGGCTCCACCCCGCCTGGCTCCTCTGGAGGGGGGTGGGGAGGAGAAAACCCACTGGCACCTTTGGGCTCCAGGTCTTGCTGTGGCTGTACGCCATGCGGGTGAGGGAGGGCTTGCCCCTGCCCTTCTCCTGGGCCTTCTCCCCAGCCGATTCTCCTTGCAGATTCTCCTTCGCATCCTTCCTCTTCTTCCCAGCCGTGTTCTCCCGCTGCTCCTGCTTCTGGCGGATCTCCTCCAGCTGCTGCCTGGCAGAGGAAGAGGAGGTGGTTTAGGCGGCAGAGATGACCCAGGACTTCCCAGGCCCAGGAGACAGGCAAGCAATGAAGGGTTCTCCCTCCACCCATGGTGAGAAAGCAGTTTGCCTTGCTCTCCTGCTTCCATGATGGGTACCTGGCACACTCCTCCCTGGCCTTGGAGGCAACTGTCTCTTGGAAGAGGGATCCACTGTGCTTGAAGAAGGGCGCATACTTTTCAGTGCCATGGGAGGGGAAGATGCGCCGGTAGCCACCCAGGTGGCTGTTCTCATACTTCTCTGCTTGGGCCAGCCAGGCAGCCTGGCTGCTCTCCATCTGCTCTCGCCTGTAAAGCAAGAGAGCTCCAATGGGGAACCTGGGGTGGGGGATGGATCCCAAAGGCACCACTATGGAGGAAGAGGGTACGTATTCCTACACCTTTTATTCCCCTGGGAGCAGGTGCTGCCCCTCCTTTCCCCCTCCACAGATGTGATTAATGCAGTAAGCCCCTTTGGCCAAGGAAACCCATTCCAGGGCCCAGGGCCCAGCCCCATACAACCCTCCCAGAGGGAAAAGGAAGGAGAAGAAAGAAACCTATTTTCTGCTCACTCCATCTCTTCTCTCTTGTGACTGGAGAGCAAAAACACTGCTAATGCAATGGGGGAAGTTGACCCCTGAAGGAGAGAAACTGGGCAGCTCAGATCTTCCAGCAGCAAAAGGCAGCTACAAGGCTGAGAGAGGCACCTCCAGCGGCCACAGCCGTTGCCCACTCACCCCTTCTGCTTCCCACCTCCCAGGAGTACCTGGTCTCGCGGGGGGGCTGGTGGGCCTGGAGAAGGCGCTCCTTCACCCGCCTCTTGTCCTCCTCCAGCACCTTCTTCTTGTCACAGGCACGCAGGTTGATGAGATTGATGGCGTCACACAGCAGGGCGTCCTTCACTTCACGGTCCAGCCGGGAGTCAGTGGTGAAGCTCGGGGAGTGGTTGACCTACAGGGACAAGGGCACCTCAGGCCACCAGGGACTTCCTTGGGAGGGGAAGGAACGTTTATGGGTGGCCTTCTGCACCTGTCTTCTTCACCTGTGGGAGACCTATCACCATCCTGGTCTTTCCTGCTCTGAATGTAATTAAAAAAAAACAACCCAAAACCTGCAGCTTGCAAAGTAGAAAGAAATTAGACACTGAACAGTAAGGTTGAAAGTGGGTGCCACAAGCAGGGGAGGGGGGTTCTCACAGGATATCAAGTGGCCAAACTTGGAAAGAGTTTGTTTGGGACCTTAGTGAGTGACAGAGAGAGGGAGAGGATGTGTGTGGCGGTAATGAAATCTGTAGCCCTTAAAAAATAAACCCCTTGGAGGGGCCATTCCCGCTTCTTTCAAGATCCAAAGGAATGGACCAGGGTGCCTCTACTACAGCAGGAGAGAGCACCTGCAGCAGGTCTGCCCCTGAGATCATCCAAAAGGGGACCCTCCATTTTGGACTGCCAAAAATGCCCCGGGACCAAACCAAACATGGACGTGGATAGAAGCAGGTTTGAAAAAAGGGGGGTGGCTAGAATGCTCTGCAATCTGTTTAAAAATCAAATGGCCATTCCAGCAGCTTTCTAAAGGAGACGATTCACATTTTTATTTTTTTGAAGATCAAGGGCTGCAAAAACTATCTTTGGGGGCCACACTTTGCCCACCCCTATGCTAAAGGCAAGATGGAGAGCCTAGAAGAAAGCCCCATGATTCAGAAGTGAAGCCAAGCCTGGTGGAATGCCTGATGGTGAAGCTTCTGGATTCCTCTTCCTTGGTGACTGCTGATGGGGACCATGCTTCAGACAGAGAGACAGAGAAAGAGACTGAGTGATCCCACTTGCCTCTAAGAGCCAAGGTTTGAGCTTTCTGTCGAGGAGGATGTCAAAGCCCAAGATCTCAAAGCAGGCACAGCCAGAGACGTGGTTGGGAAAGCAGGTGCGGTAGTTATGCTTCAGCACAGGGTGGGCAGCAATGAGGGTTTTAATGATGATGTCCTCAATGTCCTGCCACAGCTCGGCCGTGTCATAGCTGTGTTCTTGCATCCAGGCATTCAGTGTGGACAGCTTCCTGTTGGATCAGAGAAGGAAGAGGAGGAGGAGCAGCAGGGCTGGCTGGGGTGGTTACAAGGCCAAGCCCTGCCCGGGGAAAGAGCAAACGGCAGCCTTCTCTCACACAAGCATGATGGAAAACAGGACAACCAACAGAGCCCAATCCACCACCAACTGGGGCTTCCTTCTAAGCAAGAACCCTTGAGATTCAAGCAGTGACGGTTCAACTGCAGCCCTCCAAATATCACAGGACTCCAACTCCCACTACCCCAGCCAGCAAAGTCAATAGTGAGGAATGCTGGGAGTTGCAGGCCACCAGTGAAAGACTAAGCGCATCTCAAAAGCCTTCACTCCTTCAGACACAAAGTAGGGGGATGGATGTGAAAAGAGAAAGAGAGGGAGGGAGGATTCCCCCCCCCCAGTCTTACTATCCATCACCCTCTGTAGCTGAGGGTGACACTGGCAAAGGATCTCTCAGAGACCATGGCACTATGGTTAATGCTTGTTAGTACTGTGCAGGAGGAGGCAGGATAACCCCCCTTTGACTGTTTCCACCCCACAAAAACCCTACAATGAGACAATCCAAAATGAAACAAGAGATAGTGTCAGAAGATGAGACTCCCAGGTTGGATGGCAGTCAGTGAACTACTTGGGTATAGTAGGGGACAAGTAGTGCTTTGGCTAATGAAGCAATGGGACTCAAGCTGAAAGGACGTTCAGCTGCTGATGTGCTCAGAAGCAAAAGGAAAGTTCAAAGCTGTATAACACATATTATAGGAACATGGAATATGAGAAGTATGAATCAGGGTAGCTAAACATAGTAAAACAAGAAATGGAATGTGTAAACATTGCAACACTTGGGTGAGAGAGGTAAAGTGGACGAGAATGGGACATTTTGAGTCAGATCTTTATGCAGTGTTTTATTCAGAAAATGAAAATCTAAGAAGAAAAGGGGTGGCATTAATAGTGAGGAGAGATGTAGGAAAAGTAGTCAAAGGATAAAATGCAAAGTCTGACCAAATATTATCAATAAGATTTCAGGGAAAACCCATCAATACAACCATAATCCAAGTTTCTCCTCCAACTATAGAGGCAGAAGAAGAAGAAATTGAAAGATTTTAAGCTGGCATCTAGGAGGAAATTAATCACACACCAAAGCAGGACTTCTTGTTAATCATAGGCAGCTGAAATGCAGAAGTAGGAAACAGAGCAGAATCAAAGATTATATGAAAATTTGGCCTAGGGTCAAGAAATGAAAGAGAGCGACTGACTGAATTTTGCAAGGCCAATAGTTTGTTCATTGCAAGCAGTGACTGTACACATGAACAATCACCCAAAGGCCAATATGGAAACCAAATAGATAACACAATTAAAAGCAGAAGTTGGAAAAACTCAATTTTTCTCTTCAAAAACTAGACCAGGTATAGATTGTGGCACAGCCCATGAACTGCTAATGTCAAAAATTAGAATTAAGCTAAAGAAGAATGCTAAACAAACCATCATGCCAAAATACAACCTAGAGAACATCCCCATATAATTTAAAGATAATGTGAAAAAATAGATTTGGACTATTAAATTAATTGACTGGGAGAAGAATTCAGAAGAATTCAGGACTGAAACAAGGGATACATTCAGGGTAGAATGCTAAAAGACACTCTCTGCAGCCAAAAAGAAAAAGAAGCCTCGATGTATGATGGATGAAACTCTTCAAGCAGTTAAAAACAGATGATAAACAAAAGTAAAAGGTGACAGAACTAGGGTCAGAACCCTGATTACAACTGTTCAATGACTTCTGCACAAGGACAAGGAGAAATATTATAATAATCAATCCAGAGAAACAGAAGATGACAACAAAAAAGAAAGAACAAGAAACCTCTTCCACAAGAACCAAGAAACCAAAGGGAAATTTAAACCAAAAGTAGGGATGCTCTATAACTAGCAGGAGAACACATTAAATGACCAAATGGATATAAAAAGATGATGGAAAAAATACAGTGAAGAACTGTTCTAAGCTGGAACGTGTCCAGAGGAGGGCAACCAAAATGGCGGGAAGTTTGGAAGCCATGCCCTATGAGGGGAGCTGGGTATGTTTAGCCTGGAGAAGAGAAAGTGTAGAGGTGATATGATAGCCATGTTTAAATATTTGAAGAGATGTCATACTGAGGGTGGAACAAGCTTGTTTTCTGCTGCTCCAGAGACAAGGACATGGAGCAATGGGTTCAAACTACAGGAAAAGAGATTCCACCTAAACATTAGGAGGAACTTCCTGACAGTAAGAGCTGTTCGGCAGTGTAGTGCACTGCCTTGGAGTGTGGTGGAGTTTCCTTCTTTGGAGATTTTTAAACAGGGACTGGATGGTCATCTGTCGGGAATGCTTTGAATGGGTATTTCTGCATGGCAGGGGGTTGGACTAGATGACCCTTGTGGTCTCTTCCAACTGTATGATTCTATATAAAAGAGATGAAAGGATGGCAGATTCATTCAAGGAAGAAGAATTTAGAGATGAGCCTAAAATTTAAAAAAGTGAAATGGAAGCTATATTCAGAACACTTGGGAGAAATAAATCACCAGGAACAGATGGCATACTAATAGCGCTGTGTCAAGCTACAGAGACAGAATCTACCGTAGGTCCAACTAAAATCTGTCAACAAATATGAAAAACAAAACAATGGCCCACAGACTGGAAACATTTAATATACTTTCCAGTCCACAGGAAAGGGGATACTAGGGATACCAGTAATCACAGGAACATTACATTAAATTTCCCAATCAAGCAAAGTGAGGCTCAAAATTCTACAACAAAGACTTTTACCATAAATGGAGTGAGAAATGCCAGATGTCCAAAATGGGTTCAGGAAAGAGGCACTAAGGATCATACTGCATACATATGTTAGATAATGGAGTGCACCAAAGTATTTCAGAGAAAACCAGCCCATGCTTTATAGGTTATAGCAAAGCCTTTGATTGTGTAGATCATGAAAAACTATGGCACGCTGTTAAAGAAATGGCTGTGATTTGATTGTCCTGATGCTCAGGAGAAGAGGCTACTGTCAGGCCAGAATATGGAGAAACAGAATGATTTCCATTTGGCAAGGGATGCATTTTATCACCCTAACTTGTATGCTGAATGTACCTCTTGCTTCCTGTGTTGTCATCACGCACAAAGTTCTCATTGTGCTTGTTGATGGCGTAGTTGGTCAGGTGCATACAGATGTCCTCCTGGGTGAGAGACAAGAGAAGTCATTCCCACTACCCAGCCATTCCCTCCCTCCCTCCTTCCCATAAGGCTGCACTGCAACGTATTCAAGGGGATGCCTGAACATGCAAGGACACCGAGGCAGCCAGCGTCTCCTGAGTGGAGGCTGTTCCCAGACTCAGCACCACATTTGCAGCGTCTAGGATTGAACCGGAGAGGCAAAACACGGACACTCTGCCTGTCTGGCAGCAAGATTCCCAGAAGCCCCGTCAGGCAGCAAGGAAGAAAGTATTATTCTACAAAGCATATACCAGTTCCTGGGAAACGTCCCTTCTTTACCAGGTTGTTGTTGCTGGGCTCGATGTACCTCATGGTGGCAAAGCGGGCCAGCCCCTCCTCGTAGACAAAGATCCTCAGTGGGTCGCAGGAGGTGACCAAAACATAGATGCGCATGTCAAACTTAAAGCCATCAACGAGGAAGGGCTGCAAGGACATGGGCAGAGTGAACCAGCCAAGCCAGGGATGGCTGGCTCAGGAGTTTGGTCCTGAATGCTCTCAGATGAGGCCAAGCTTTCTCCACTGGGCACAGCACCAGCTCTGTCCTCACTGTGGTTGGGGACAAAGTTGGAGAGGGGAAGGTCTCATTTGTCCTTTACCTTGGTGATGTACTGTTGGCAGATCATGTGCTCGCCATGCTTGATCTCCTTCGGATTGCGTGTAATGAAGATGCCTCGCCCTTGACAGCCACTGTCTGGCTTGCAGATGTATGTTCTGTTTTTTCGCATACGCCCATAGGCTTGAAAGTCCCCGTAGCTGTGCAGAGACAGGATATTGGTCACTGTGCAAGATGCGCCAGTGGTCTACAGCGTCTCTTCTTCATAGCCAATGCCAGGCATGGTACACGATGTGAAATTGGGGGGCAGGGGGAGTCCCTTGCCAATGTCACCCAAGGGCCAGATTCCTTGAGGTGGGGACCCTACCAGTGTTCCGAAGCTCTTTCCCTCACTCACTCTGCTGGCAAGCACCAGGTGCGAGGGAAGATGCTGTATTCCTTGGGGAACAGCTTGAGCATGCGGTTCAGGTTGCGGGCAAGCAGGTCCTTGCGGCAGATCTCTGCCATGCCTGGGAAGTGGTTAATTTTCTGGAAAAATGGAAGAGCAACAGAAAAGCATAAGATTATAGTATAGCACTGTAACTTTGGAAATAGATGGAATAATAAAGTAATATTTAACTGAAAGGATATACTATATAACATTATAGAATAGAAAGCTAATGTAAATAAAATTTATATACCACAAAAAGATAAATTATAGGACACATAAGAATGTAGAAAAACACCAAGAGAAGAAATATAATGAAAAATAAGTTTAAAAACATCAGTGTGTGAAAGGCGGGGAAGTTGAATAAAAATGACTTATTTTATGTATGCAATGTGATTAAGAATTTTGTAAGAAATAATGGTATGTAAACCTTACAATTTTAATTTAAAAAATGTAGTGGGGGAAGAAAAATGGAAGAGCAGGATGAATTCTTGGAAATATTCTTACAAGCACCTTCCAAAGTGTTAGTGTCACATACCTACAACATTTTAATTCTTGCAGTCTTACTACCAGATTCACAAGGCAACTTCCATGTTAAAGCAGAAACCACTGGAATATTTATCAAAATACCAAAGCCACCAAGCCTTTACTAAAGTAGGAAAATAACAAAATCAATCTAAAGTTAAGCTGATCAGTAAATACAAAGCATACTGAGCAGAGACAAAAGTAGGTAGGTGCCAGAGGGAAATTTAGCAAAGTAGGTGCCAGGGGAAAATCTCTCACAGGGAGTTTTACCGCTGGAGTGCCATGACAGAGGAGGCCCTGTCCTGTAGTCCTTACCCACTGGTCATCCAAATGTAGAGGATATTGGAAGAGGGCTTTAGAAATAGATGTTAGTGAGTGGGAAAGGTTTCCCACTTGGGACATATCCAAACACACACACATATACACAGACTAAGCACTGGGGAAAGGTTCTAACAGTGGCTGGCAAAATGTTCCATCTGCATGTTCCATGTTATCTTGTTTCAATCTGTGATCTAGCCACTTCTGCACTCACTCAAGTTTCCAAGTCATCACCCACATCAGCCCCATGTACAATGCATTGATGTAATCCAGTTTGGATGTTAGCATGGCACTAAGTGTGCTGAACTAGGAACCGTGATGATGCAGTGGTTAAATGCAGGTACTGCAGCCACAACATTATAAATTCAATCCTATAGGGCTCCAAGGTTGATGATGCAGGTTGGTAAAATGAGTACCCAGCTTGTTGTGGGCAATTAGCTAACACATTGTAAACCGCTTAGGGAGTGGTTTGCATTGAAAAGCAGTATAGATCTATAAATGCTATTGCTATCTTCATCCAGAAGCAGGTATACCTGGCCTGAGCCCATAGCTTTCCCTGTGACCTCTGAATCGGTGCAAAGTAGCGGACATATGGAAGGGGGAAAAGATATGCCAAGATTTGTTCATTGGGTGTTTACCATGGCTTTCTTCTGAGACTGAGTGTGACTTGTCCAACGTCACCCAGCAGGTTTCCATGGCTGAGCAGGGATTTGAACCCTGATCTCCAGAGCTGTATACCAACGCTCAAACCACTCCACCACGTTGGCACTCACAGCCCCAGGGGACTCTCATAAAAAGTGCCACTTGTCACTAAAATGCTGGCATTGCTGTTTGAAGCAGCCAAGTGCTGAGATAATTCATAGACAAGCCAGTGGAGGGAGCTCTGGGGTTTTGCTGACTTCCAGACACTGTGTGGGGACATCCCACCTTGTACTCCTACCCCAATATGCTTACTATCCAGGACCCTCTCCCTGCATCCACTGCAGGTACCTGAAATCTTTTCATTTCCATGACTCGATCCAGGGAGACTGAGCAATCGGTCCAGTAAAGTGTCCACTCCTCATCCTCCCCCACTTCTTTCAGGCCACAGCGCCGAGCAGCACGTCTGACTGCAGCAAAAATAAGCAGAGGGATGGGAAGGTGGGGGGACTGCAACTGTGGTCTGGCAGTTCAACACAAAACTTCTCCAAGAGGCACAAGGTGTAGCCCAGAAGCCTCCCTCCAGACCCTGAAGTGTGTCCTTGGGCTGCAGGGGGGAGGCTCTGATGAGCAACCCTAACTTACCACTTTCGTATTTGCAGTTGACGAGGTTGATGGAGAGGAGCCTACAATCAAGACAGAAGAAAGCAACAGCTCAGTAGCTGAGGAGAGGTACCTGTGCCTGAAATGCAGAGCCTCCTGAGAGAAAAAAGGGACCAACCAAGGGAGCCTCAAGGCTACAGTCTCCAGGCTCATGTGGTCTTGGGGACCAGAACAAACAGTGACTCGGGAGCAAAGGGGGTATTTGTGAGAGGGTGGAGTCTAGTTTTTTTGAAAAGGTCACTTCTTTGGCTGACACTTCTCCCAGCCAGTACAGGCAGTGGCCAAGCATCTGGGCAAAGTGGATTCTGACAGGTGAATCGTGTGTTCGTATGCACACGTGGAAAGGTCCCTCCCATGATACAACATGGATGCTATGGCTGAAGCCTATAAAGATGACACACCTGTTTTTCTTCTTCTTCTTTCGCCTTGTCTCTTCCAGTTCACACTCTTCTGCTGTTTGTTCCTCCAGATCTATCAGGGAGACCCCTGGCTGGTCACCCTTTTTGCCTGCTTGTCCATGACCGTTGTGCCCTCGGCTCGGGGCCTCTTCCTTGTCCTGAGAGGTGTTCTGCTGAGATGCTTTATTTTCTGCTTCCAGACTCTTAAGGCATTCATTTGCAGACTCATCTGACAGACCTCCTCCTTCTTCATCATCTTCATCTTCATCTGTTTCATCCTCAGACTCACTGCTTTCATCTGTGTTGATCTTCATTCTCTCAGGCACTCTTGCAAAGAGCACAGGGAAGAAGGGGTCAGCACAGACTTCAGCTACAGCATCTACTATGAATTAAGAGTGATAAAATCCCAGTGGAACTTGTCTGCTTATCTCTGTGGCCTTTTATACTGTGGTGTTTCAATGAGTTTGCTACAAAATTATCTTACTGAAGCATTAACTTTTTATACTCTTCCAAATAAAAGAACTAAACATTTAGTGCCATCTGTGTCCTTCGGCCACCTCAGCCATCCTTCCTTCCTCCCTCTGTGCTTCCAGTGAGGCTGATGGTGCCTGCTCAAAATGGCCGTGACTCTCCAAGTCCTGAAGCTGACCCATGAATGGAGAAAGTGGGCATGAGGGGCCTGTCCCAAGCCTGGCAGGCGCCCTTCCCTGGATGGATGGGTGGGTGAGCCATCTCTCAGGGTGTGCAGGGGGCCTTCCCAACCCCACCCCTCTTCCCAGACAGACAGAGGTTTGCTCACGGAGATGCCCCTGAGCTGGGAGGCGAGGCAGGCATCTTGCTGCCGAGACACAGCCCCCCTCCCAGCAGCTGCAAGCGAGAGAGGGGCCGGCCTGAGAAATGGATACCCAGGGCTTCAGGGCTACCTGGAGGCCAGCTAGACCGCCCCCAGGGAAGCTCCCAGGCCCCTCTTGGAGGGCAGTATTCCAGAGCCGAGGCCCAGGGGAGCTTCCCAAGGCTGTGCTCAGCCAGCGGCTCCCACCGAGGAGTCCCACAGCCCCCGGCCACACACAGGACCCCCCCCCTTGCAGTGGACCCATTTCGCAGATGGGGAGCGTGCGCGTATTGGAGGAGGAGGGGAGGACCGCGCCCTCACCGGGCCCCGAGGCTTCCCCGCGGCGCCTGGGCCTCGGCCTCCCTGGGGCCCGGACGCGGTCTCCATGCCGACAGCCGGCCCCGCCCCTTCGCCCGCGGAGGGGGCGGGGCCCGCGGCACCCCCACCATCAGGGGCGGCGCTTTGCCTCCCGCGCTCCCTTGACACGTCATCCGTACGCGACCGCGCTTTGTGACGCGAGCGGGAGCCTGCTTGTCATTGGTCCGCACGGGAAGGGAGGCCTTTTGATGACGCGCGTTCGCCCCCGAGTCATTTTCTCCTTTGAGGCAGCTGCTTCCGGACGGGGAAAGGAAGTGACGCCAGCGGAAGTTGATATGGGAATGCTAGGGCCTGTCGGAACCTTAAGCCCCCCCCCTCTCCCGGCGAAGCTTCCGTCGTGGCTTCTTCTAGGCAGTAATCCCATTGGGGCGGAGACCTGGCCACCACTGCCCTCCACTGAGGCTGAGAGAGTGTGACTTGTCCAAGGTCACCCGGTGGCCTTTCATGGCCGAGCTGAGATTCGAACCCTGGTCCCAGAGTCCTAGGCCAACGCTCAAGCCACTCCTAGACCACCCGCCCGCCCCCGCCTTCCCACCTGGAGCAGCACAAAGGGACACCTTAATATCCCTCTGGCGTCCGTGGTGGGAAGGGGGAGGAATCGTGGTTTTCACGTCGAGGGAGGCGGGCAGTGGTGCCCTCCTATGGGATTTTTGAGCTGCAGCTTCCATCATTCCTTCCCACTGGCCTGGCTGGCTAGGCCAGAGAAGGGCTGGTGGCCAAAACCCTGCAGAAGGCCACCAGTTGCCATCCCTGTCTCCCTCAGAAGCCCCATGGGTTCCCCTCTTTCATGGGGTTTATTTGCAGAGGAAATTGTGCCCCACACTCTGGCAACATCTCATATACAGTACATGTTTATATGCTTCCATCCACCTGTCAACTGAGGACAAGACCGGTTTAAGGAATTTTGGGGCACCCTGCACTTTATTTTGGGGGCCCTATATGTTTATCTCAGGTCAATGTAACCTAACTTAACCTAACCTATTCACAGTACAGGATATTCAGACTATTACCAATAAAGTTTTTGCAGGAGGAGGGTTACAACAGAGGGGGGGAGGCACAAAGATGGGAGGCACAAAGATGGGAGGCCCTGCGGCTGCAGGTGCTGCAGGGCCCTTAAACAAGCCCTGGTTGAGGGTGGCTCTTTATTTCACAGAAGCACCTGCCATCACAGAGCCATAAAGGAGCCTCCAGACTCTGTTTTTGTCCCAGGCACAGATCCAGTTCAGAATGCTAAGGCCAAAATCTGCCGTCTGCATATCCTCAGGCAACGGAAACAATATTTAGCATCCCTCATCCTGAGATAGCAACTGTGTGAATGAGTGCAGGTAGAGGAAGAGTCTCAGTCTTCTCTTTTGCCCCACAGGCTGATTGTAACTCAGTACATACAGAGATCATATCTCAGCTGTGACTCAATGCTCAAAGTAGATGCTCAAAGTAGAGAAGCAAAAAGACGCAACTTGGACATGGTGGAACCAGTGACCAGGGCACAGGCACAAAAAGAGTAAGAATGAGCCTCTTTCTTACAGAAATGAAGTTCTGTTAGCTCAGCAGGCACTCTTTCAGAGGCCTCTGTGCTAAAATGAGAATCCCCTCTCAGCATCCTACATGGGGCAAGGAGCTCAAACACATTTCTCTACAGCAGGTATGGCAATTGCATGCATCTCCAGATGTTTCCCAGCCTTCTTCACCACTGGTTCTGCTGGTTAAGGGGCTGATGGAACTAGCAGCCCAGTAACCTCTGGAGCACCCCATGGTCACTATCCTTGCTGTCCCAGTCTTCCCTTACCAGTTTTTACACCCACCCCCAGAACAGCAGTCAGGATCCAACTCAATTTGTGCTTTATTCACCAGCAACCTTGCCCATCTTCCCACCATCTTATTTTTATGTGTGAGTGGGAGGCCTCCCCTCAGAGAGTGGGGTAAAAAGAAAAAGCAGCAAAGAGACATGCAAACTCAGCCTGCCTGAACTGGGACAATCCAGGGGCTACTGCTGTCTGAGGAGAGCCACCAGCTCGCTCTGGAGCTGGGCAAACTCAGCATCTGAGAGGAGATATTTCTGAACTGTCTGGATGGCTGAGGCCTCTGTCAGGACCTTGTACTCTTGGGTGGTTTTGATAGGAAGGTGCCCAGCCAGCTCACAGAGTGCCACGTTGAATGCAGACTTTTCTTTGGTACCAAAGCAGGCTGTTCTTGGCCAGACGATGATCCGGATCCCTGGCCGAGCTCTCGTATGAACGGGTCCCTCGGGTGCAGCACCCCGGGTGACAAACAGATTGTGGGCAATCTCCTTTGTTACCAGATAGTTGGTGACCTGGACAATTCGGCTTGCCAGCTCTTCTAACTGCTGTCCTTCACTGTAGAACAGGAAGCCAGGAGCCGGGACCTTCTGCAGCAGGTAGAGGCTGGATTCAGGAAGAAGCGGCTTGCAGGGGGCAGATTCAACCAGCAGCTCCCAGTTCAGGTAAAACCCATGCAGGTGCAAATGATTGACCGAGGCGAACGCCCCAAGGCTGTTGAAGCCAACGCGGAAACCAGGGTGGGCACTGAGGAGAAGGGCATCCAGGCCGGACCGCAGGACCTCTGGGGTGAGGACCTGGGGCAAGGAGAGGCCAGGGCTGGGAATGAGGAGCACGTGTCCAAACTCTAGAGGGCTGACATTAATGGCCACCAAGACCACCTGAGCGCCCCTCGGCTTGCCAGCCCCGCAGCCCCTGCGCAGGCAGAACAGAACCTCCTCCGGCCGGATCTTGGTGAAGTTGAACTGCTGCGGGTCAAAGCTCTGCCTGACGCTTTGGATCTGCTGGGGGGGTCTCCTCTCGGACCCCCTTTCGACGTTCAGCTGGGCCACGAACCCCACGGGCCCTGGCAGGACCCGGGTCTGGAGCTGCCCCAGCCGGTAGCGGAAGAGCCCCCTCTCCAGCCGGTCCCTCCAGCCCCCTTGCAGGGCGCGGTCAAAGGGGGACGGGCGGGGGGCCCCTGGGCCGGGCGGGGGGCCGTTCTTGCCAGTGGCCGGCCAGGCCACCCCCTGGAGCACGAAGTCCTCCTCCTGGTAGGCGAACACCTCCGCGGGGGGCGCTCCGGCCCCTCTCTGCGTCGGGGGGCTGCCTGGCTCCCGGAGGGCGGGGGCCGGCCCGGCTGCGGCCATGCCGGAGGCCGGCGGGTGGGCTGGAGGCGGCGGCGGGAGCAGGCCCTGCCCTGCCCTGCCGGAGGGGGTCCGTGGGGCGGCCCTTGGCACCCGCTCACCGGCACCTGCCCGGCCACGCTCACCTGCCCGGCCGCCTGGCCTTCCGGTGGGGAGGCGGGACCGGGAAAGGGGCCCTCCTCCTCCAGGGAATGCAGGCCGGAACGTAGTCCGAAAAGGCCCCGGCCCGCCCCCCGTCACCTGCTGCCCGGCGGGTCCGAGCGAGGAGGGACGGGCCCTCCTCGGGAGCCGCCGTCCTGGCCGGGCCGGGCCGGGCCGGGAGCACTTTGCAGGTGAGAGCGGGAGGGCCCCCCACCCACCACCCGGGAAGGGAGGCGCGGCCTCTTTAAGGGGCGGGGCGGGGCGGGGCGCCGTTGCCATGGGAGCGGTTGCCGGGCGCCGGTGACGTGCGGGGCGAAGGGAGGGAGAGGCGGAACTCGGTGCCGGGAGTCCTCCCGTCCGTGGCGTCGTGGTCGTGGGCCATGGGGGCCTCGGGCAGCCGCCTCCCGCGGGACCTGCTGGGGGAGTACCAGGCAAGAGGGGCCGCAGGGCCGGGCAGGGCAGGGCCGGGGCCGGGCGGGCGGGCGGTGGGTGTCCGTGGCCTAACCCCTGGCTCCGTCCGCAGGAGCTGACCTTCCTGAGCAAGCAGGAGATCCTGCTGTGAGTATCCCTCCGGACTGGGCGGACCGACCTCAGGCCTTGGGCCCTCGCCGGTCCGGGCCCTCCCCGTCAGAAGGGCCCCCCCCCAGGGCATTTGGGGGAGGCCGGGTGGCGCCCCGCACCTCTCACCTGGGCCCCAAGGCCTGAAGTGGCCAGCAGGACCCCCCCCGCCAAGGCCACGATGAGAAGGGGGCCCGGAGGGGAGGAAGCCCTGGGCCCCCACCCCAGGCTACAGGGGCGTTTGGGGGTTCAAGAAACGCCTGGGGCGGGGTGGCTCCCCGCACCTTTCACCTGGGCCCGGCAGGTAAGCAGCAGCCCCCCCTTCCAAGGGACAATGCCATAATGAGAAAGGAGCCCCGGAGGGGAGGAAGCCCTGGGTCCCCACCCCAGGCTACAGGGGCATTTGTGGGGGGGAGACTGGGCCTGGCGCCCCCCCCCCGCCAAGGGACAATGCCTTGAGAAGGGGGCCCCAGAGAGGAGGAAGCCCTGCCCCCCACCTCAGGGGCATTTGGGGGGTTCAAGAAACGCCTGGGGCGGGGTGGCGCCCCGCACCTTTCACCTGGACCCGGCAGGTAAGCAGGAAATCCCCCCCTTGCCAAGGGCTCTCACCGGAGGCAGGGGAAAAGAGGCCCAGGGTCCCCGCCAGGCATGCACTAGCCGGGCTTCCCCCTGTGAGCCCCCCACCCCCCACCCCGGCCACGCGCCTCTTTCTCTTCCAGAGCCCACCGGCGGTTCTGTGAGCTGCTGCCCAAGGAGGAGTGGAACCAGGCTTTTGCAACCCGGGTACCTAAGAGCAAGATCCTGACGCTGCCAGAGCTGAGGGTAGGTGTTCAACATGTTCAGCAAGGTGGCTTTGCTCACACCCACTTTGTCTCCAGTCTTGATCAACCGCACTTCACTCAGGATTTCAGTGGTACCTTTGGAGATCTTGGTGGTAATGCCCAAAGCCTGGGAAAAGGAGGTCTTCTCAGGGTCCAGGCCAGTGTTTTGAGCCGGCACGATCACATCACAGGGGCAATGGCACCGGCAGGAGCAGCAGCTGGCACTTTGTTAGCCAACAACATGTTCCTGATTTCAGTCAGATCCTGCTTGGTGAACACAAAGCCCACATTGCCGTGGATATGAGGCAAAAGCTTCTCCAGAGCAGGATTGTTCGCCAGATGTCCCCGAACTACTTTGCGCATCATGGTGTTCTTCCCCAACAGGACGACAGCCTTCCTGTGCAAAGATATGCGAATCTGTTGCATCTGCTTTGAACCCACATTGTCTGCTCCCATGATGAAACATTTTGGATAATCATCCAAGAGTTAGATGATCTTGAGGAAATAGTTGGATTTCCACGTGGCTCAGTTTTCCCTGGGCATCGTGGTGGCCCAAGGATCGCGCAGATACAGGCCTGTGGTCAGTCTGTGAGGCCTTGGTTGTGTTGCAGCCAGTAGCAGTAGCCCCCTGGTTTGGTCCCCGTATTGTAGGCGATGCCCTTGGGATAGCCAGGCAGAGCTACCCAATGCAGTTCTATCAGCTTTATCCCACTTTGACTGCCCTGGCCCCATCCTATGGAATCCGGGGACTTATAGTTTGCAGGGGGACTCAGGGTTCTGTGCCCCACTACGGAGAATTCTAAGTCTCCCTCTCTAAACTACAAATTCCAGGTTGCCATAGGATGGAACCATGACATTTGAACCTGCACGGAACTGATATAATTCTGTCGTGTGGATGTACTCTTGGTCATACTCTGTTGGCCCCTGCATATGCCCAGAGGAAGTTAAAGCAGCCATGGAGCTTGAGAAGCTCAGCCTTATTTCTAGTAGCTCTCCTGCTCCCCTGGCCTTATAGATCCTCTTTCTGCCGCCCCCAGGCCAATCCTTTCCGGCACCGGATCTGCCGTGTCTTCTCCACCGCCGAGGATGGGGAGGGCGGCATGTCCTTTGAGGATTTCCTGGATATGCTGAGCGTTTTTAGTGATGCGGCTACGCCAGAGATCAAGTCACACTATGCCTTCCGCATCTTTGGTGAGTGTTGGGTTAGGCAACAGAATGCGGGGAGGGATCCTATGGGAATGTTGTTGCTTGTGAGTCCTGCAACAAATCACAATATGCTCTGAAACCAAACTTCTTGCAAAACAAAACAGATCAGGCCTCTTTTACTTTGTTGGTATGAGGAATGTGTGGCAGAATTCTCAAAAACTTGTTGCCAAGGGAACACTTAGGTCTGAGACATCAGAGAGAGTCTCCAGTCCTAAAAGGGCCTTGTACTGCTGAACTTTGGCAATGTGTAGACAGCTGCGTTTGCGTGCCAACCAAATGCCTACCTCACTTTTCATCATCTGTGATGCTTTGTGGAAATTTGTTGGGAAAACATCCAAAGCAGCCATAGGTACTGGTGGGAAATGATAGTTGCTAAAACACTACTTTCAGTGCAATTGGAGCTGTGGATGATGACCAGGGGCTCTCAGTCAGAGCTTGCCATAAGTCGCCAAAAGTCAACAGCACATGACTGCCTTTGTCTGGAGCCAACTGGCCACATTCTGCAGTGGATGATGGGCTGAAAAGCTTCCTGTCCCACTCAGTTGTCCCTCGCCTCTTTCCTGCCTACACCAAGGGCTGTCACTGCGCTGCTGGCACCTTTGATCCTACTGTCCCCTTATCTCAAGGAAGCACTGCTTATTTCTGTGCAGGCTGTTGTTGTGCATGTGCTGTTGCTGCACTCAGTAGCTTTCTACATATTTGCCAAAGTCCAAGGCTCTCTCACACCAGTGGTAGAATTGCTTAGGGAAACAATTTAGCAACTGGTCCCATAAATACATATTTCTAGATTTTTTTAAATGGTCAAATTACATAAAATAGGTTTGGTTTCTTTCATGATTAGTTTGATACATCCCTCGAGGGTAATTAACTCTGGTGTGAAGTGGATTGGGGTAGACCTGTGAAGAGATCCATGACTTAGAGCAGTGGCTCTTAACTTTTTCTTTACCAGGGACCACCCCCCCCCTTTTAAATATCTTTTGTTACTGTGGCCACTCAAGACTTAACCCAAGATTTAAAACCCTAATAATAAATTATAGTAAATAATAGTAATAATATCTGATAATAATTGTGATACAATTACTCCATTTGTTAACCCTTCCCTCAGAGGCACTGGAGGGGAGGGAAGACTTCTCCTGCTTCTTCCTGCAAATTTGTGTCTGGTGAGCAACAACCAGCCAGCCTTTACCTTGACTCTTGTCACGTGGGCTGAGAAGCTGGGATATTGAAGGCACAGTTGCAAACAATTCCAATGAAGAGGAAAACTGGGAGGTGCCTGAAGAAACCAGGGTGGATGTACAAATAACTTTCATAAGAACTGAGATTTAAAACAGACATGCATAAGAAATGGAAGAAGGGGAGAACCACTTAAGAGGAATACAGACAAGTAGCCAATACTTGCAGGGGGAAAGTCAGAAAAACTAAAGCTCAGAAGGAACTCAGGCTTCCTAGAGTGGGTCTCTGGCTTTTCTTCGCAAATGAAAATTCAGGAAGGACTCATCCTGCGCTTTCTGCAAGCGCGCTGATGACTGAAAAGGCCAATCTTAGATAAAAAGTCCGGTTGCAGAAAGCACAGCAGAAGGTTTCCTTGGGTGATGTTTCCGGGTTGTGATTCTTTCTGCGTTGTTGTTTTTCTTCAAGACTTGTTCGGCATGAGTTTGCAAATAAGGCTGCAGCATTGTGGATAGTGCGTCTCCATGCCTCCCGATGTGAGGCCAGGGCGGACCATTGTTGGTGATCAATTTGGCCGAGCCTGCGAAGTTGGTTCAGGGAGTCCTTGTATTCCTTTTTTGGAGCGCCCCTCTTACGCTGACCTGTGGCGAGTTCACCATAGAGTAGTATTTTGGGGAGGCGATGGTCCTCCATCCTAGAAACGTGCCCTGCCCAGCGCAGCTGTGTTCTCAATATCATGGCCTCAATGCTGGTGATCCCTTTTAGAGTGGATAACAATAACAAAAAGGGTAGTGGTGGAAATATTTGGAGCAAGAGGAAGAACAAGGAAATGATAGGCTGCTGCATAGAAAAGATGGTGAAATGCTAACATGGTACAGAGAGAACTGTTTAATATCTTCTTTGCTTCAGTCTTCTCCCAAAAGGAAAACAAGTGCTCTAACTGCTGAAAATAGAATAAAACATGAAGTAACAAGATTACAGCCTGGAATAGGTAAAGTAGTAGTGAAGGAATATCTAGCTACTCTAAATGAATTTAAAGTTTTCAGGGCATGATGAGCTGCATCCAAGAGTACTAAAGAAACTTACAAACATAATCTTAGAGCCACTGCCAATCATTTTTGAAAATTCTTGTAGGACAAGAGGAGTGCAAATGTCCCCTTCTTCAAAAAGGGCAGAAAAGAGGCTCTGAGCAACTACCGAACAGTTTGATTTTAATACCAGGAAAGGTTCTAGAAAGAGGTCGTTGGACACCAAGTCCACACTTAGGAAGGAATGCTATGATCATTATGAGCCATCATGGGTTTGTCAAAAATGTGTCATGCCAAACTAATCTGAATTCTTTTTTTTTAATAAGCTTGGTAGCTCAAGAGAGTGCTGTGGATATAATATATCTTGATTTTATTAAGGCTTTTGACAAGTTCTGCATGTTGATGTTCCTTGAGTTTTTCCTGGCTGTGAGGCCGTGTTCTGGAATAGTTTCTTTCCGACATTTCACCTTCATCTGTGCTGACGTCTTCAGAGAATGGTTGGGTAGGAGTGTATGTTGAGTTTTGATTCTATAGTTCTTCAAAACTGGGATCCAGATTTTGTTTACTTTAAAGGTTTTTTCTTTCCTGTTGAAGTTGTCCAGGGGTTTGTGGATTTCAATAGCTTCTCTGTGTATTCTTACATGATAGTTGTTGGCCTGGTCCAGAATTTCTGTGTTTTTAAATAGCATTTTGTGTCCAGGTTGGTTTATCACATGTTCTGCTACTGCTGATTTTTCTGGCTGGCCCAGTCTGCAGTGTCTCTCATGTTCCTTGATTCGTGTTTGCACACTGTGTTTAGTCGTCCCTATGTAAACTTGTCCACAGCTGCATGGTATGTGGTAAACTCCTGCGGTTGTGAGAGGGTCTCTTTTGTCCTTCGCTGAGTGTAGCATTTCTTGGATTTCCAAGAAAAATCTATGGATACCAGCCATGAAAGCCTTCGACTCCCCATGTTATTCTTGCAAGCAAGCTGGTGAACTGTAGGCTAGACAGTGCTACAGCTAGCTGGATCTGTAATTAGTTGACAGACTGAACCCAGAAAATGGGGTTCCTCTTGCTCTTCATTCTGGAGAGAAGTGAGTAGAGGGGTGCCTCAAGATTCTGGCATAGGCCTGGTGTTGTTTGCCTCTTTATAAAAGTCATCTTTATAAATGACTTACATGATGGAATCTGCAAATTTGCAGATGACAACAAATTGGAGAAGGGTAATAAATACTCCAGAGGATAGGATCCGAATTCAAAATGACCTTTACAAATAGGAGGACTGGACTAAAACTAACAAAATGAATTTCAACAAGGATAAATGTGAAGTACTACATCAAGATAGGAAAAATGAAATATAAAAATTTAGGATAGATGATACCTGGCATGAAAGCAGTACACAAGAAAAGGATCTAGGGGACTTAGTAGACCACAAACTAAACATGTGTCAACAATGTGATGCAGCAACCAAAAAAGCCATTGCAATTCGGGAATGCATCAACAGGATTCTAGTGTCCAACTGAAAGAAGTAGTAGTGCCACTTTGTTCTTTGGTGAGGTTTCGATATTAGCTTGATGTCTTTATTAGAGTGTATCTGGGTCACAAAAGTTGTTCCCTTTGGGTGTCACCTTGGAGCTCTCCTTGTTTGGGAATGACCCCCACTAGATTGCATTTCCCTTTTGCAACGCAGCAGCCTGAGTGCTGCTGTGTTGCCAGGAAGACAGTTAATTGGGGTCCAGGCTGTTGGAAGGCCTCTGCCTCCTTATAGGAGCCTGCCTAAGTTTTGAGACCTTGTGGTGGTGGGGCATCTTTCTTTCAGTCCCATCACCATCCCAGCCTTGTTTGGTGAGGATACAAGATGGGGCTTTTTCAGTGGCTGATCCCAGGACACTGTGGAACTGCCCCCCCCCCCGGAAGTTGAGCTGGGTCCCTGTGTGCCCTCCATCCACCAACAGGCAAAGACCTTTAAACAGACTGTTGGCCATTAACTGCTTGCTACACACGGGTCTCTAAATGGGAGAGGCGGAGGGCTGTA
The DNA here is from genome assembly GCA_030847615.1 of Gambelia wislizenii. Classification (NCBI taxonomy): domain Eukaryota; kingdom Metazoa; phylum Chordata; class Lepidosauria; order Squamata; family Crotaphytidae; genus Gambelia; species Gambelia wislizenii. The sequence continues at coordinate 487,236 of JAUMIR010000009.1, forward strand.
CTTGCATCTTCATTATTATTTTTCAAATGCTTTTTGACAGTTTTAAATTAGTATTTTTAAATAGGATAGTTTAGTTAATTTTTTTAAAAAAATGTATATTTGTTTTTAGCTTTATTTCAACCTATGGGTCTCCTATTGGGAGAAATGTGAGGTATCTATTAAATAATATTTTTTAAAAAATAAAGAGAGTCGAGGAAACTCTGTTTGCCTGCTGGATGAAGCTGAAGATAGGCTAAGAGGAAGTCCTGCCTTACAGCCTCCTCGTCTTTGTACCCTTGCACCTTGAGCACCTTGTGGCTGTGAACATTAACCAGCAAAGAATTATCTTAGTCCCGTCCAGGCAATAGAGGCTCTGTTCCCCCACCTCCCCCCAGCAGAGCAGTGGAAATATAAAGAATCCCCACCTTAAAAACAAAAACCACACCCAGGACCCAGTTGATGGGGAAGCGTCTGTAACGGTATAGACATGAAGCAGCTTTGCCTCTCCTGCTGAGAATGAACCACACTGTTTGCCGCTAGTGGTGGGTTCTCTTCCTGTCCCTCCTCTTAGATTTTGATGACGATGGGACTCTGGACAAGAAGGATTTGGAGCATCTGGTCAACTGCCTGACAGGGGAAGGCGAAGACAGCCGGCTAAGCCATGTGGAAATGGACCAGCTCATCCAGAACGTGAGTGTGGGTGGGAGGGAACCCCCTCACGCCTGACCTTAATCATGCTGGGGTTCAGGGGGCTGGCACCAGTTCTGTTCCCTTCTGAGGCTCTGTTGTTTCCCACAGATCTTGGAGGAGTCCGATATAGACAAAGATGGGACCATCAATCTCTCTGAGTTCCAGCACATCATTTCCCGATCCCCAGACTTCACCAGGTACACCTGGGCCCTTCTCTCGGGTTGGTTGGAGCTGGCAGGTTGCTCCCTTCCTGCTACCCCAATTATTGCGCTTGTGTATTGGGGGGGAGGGAACATGTCCCTGAAGTCCCTTCCAGCAATGACTGCTTCTGACTTCTTGCTAACAATATTTTCCAAATCTATTCTTAGAATCATAGTCTCAGAGTTGGAAGGGGCCACAAGGGCCATCTAGTTCAACCCCATTCTGCCATGCAGGAATACACAATTACAACACTCCTGAGATGCCCATCCAACCTGTTTAGAAACCTCCAAATTAGGAGTCCTTCCCCCCCCCACTCCAAAGCAGACTGCTTCACTGTTGGACATCTCTTACTGTCAAGAAGTTCTTGCTAATGTTTAGGTGGAATCTTTTTTTTGTATTTGAATCCACTGGTTTGTGTTCTGTTCTCCTCCTCACCTCCAGTTCCTTCAAAATTGTGCTTTGATTCCTCACCACCACCACTGCCCATGGGAAGATGCTACGGTGCTCCTGCAATATGACCGGCTTCTGTCTTTCTAGCCAACACTGATGACTGGCGTCACGTTGAGGAGACCCAAGAGTTACGTATGTCCAGCAGAAGCCCAGGCGTCAGGCACCTGTGCCTGCCAGGCTCTGGACAGCAAGGCTCTTTCACCATGGCCTTCAGTGAGCTTTCCTCCCCCACAGCTGGTAGTGTTGTGGAGAGGGGGATGCTGGGAGTGGGCGCCTAGATTTTAACCTCCTCTAGCTTCACTACAGGCTAGTCCCACCTTGCCCCCCAAGCTGGGGATTGGCTTGAGCACCTTTCTCGCTTGCTGTGGAAAGCTGAATCGCAAGGAGGCCTGCTAGCCCTCTTACCTGCCTCTCTGGGAGCCAACTCATGCGGCTGATGGTTAGGGGTCGGCCCCACACCAAGTCGTTCTGTGCCTTTGCAGCATGCTACATGGTGGCCCTGGGCCGGTGGCAGTTTCTGCTCCCGCTCAGCACCTCTCTGGCTCCTCTCAGTCAAGCAGGAAGAAGCTCTGAAGGCCTGTGAGGCTACTTTCACAGGCAGTGGTGACCTGGCTGTGGTATCAGAGCAGCCGATTCTTCTTAAAGCCTTAATAATGGAACTTCTTTTTACACAATCATGGCCTTGCCTACACTTTCTACACCTGTACTAATAAAGTGCAGAAGCTGGATGTTGGCCCCTGTTGTGTTGATTTCTCCCTGCGGAAGCAGCACTGCCTTGTCTGGCTCAGCTGCTGGCAACCATGCGGGGGCTGCCAGGGAGGGCCGTCATGTGTGTGAGCCTGGGTCTGCAGAGCGCTGAGCCGTTTGCATGGCCTGAGGAGAAGGGGAAGGCGGCACCCACACTTCCTCAAAAGTGTTTGCTACCTTTGCTACCATGCCTGAGCCAGGCTGGGTGGCCGCACCACTTTGTCCTCCAAGAGGGGAGGGGGTGGAACAGCAGCAAGCTGAGCTGGTCCCCATCACCACCACCACCATGCCAGGCTGAGCCCAGCCCCCCAGAGAACATCCCCCAGTTACACCTCTTGAGGCTATACCCTTCCAACTGCAGCCTGAGGAGCATCACGGATCTGGCCCAGGCGCCTGGAGAGAAGAGGGGAGCCCAGAATCAGGGCTTTAGCAGAAAGAAGCCAAAGGAGACAGGTCAACTTTTATGTAAAAATCCACACAAATAAACACAGCCAGTGCTTGGGCAGGTGCGCTGGGGGAAGGGGGGACACTTGTGACGGCACTCTGTGCGGGACCTTGGGGAGGCTTTACTGCATGCTCCATTGGCACTTGACACTGGCAGAGTGCCCATGCACCCCACCAGCCGGGCCCCGCTTTCCCATGCTCCTGCAGACAACACAAGGACCTGAGCACTAAAATGTCTGACCAGAGGCCAAGAGGAGCAGATCCCTGGCCCTGAACCCTAGGCACCCAAACGGAGCCCTTTCCGCATTTGGCCCATGTACTTGGCACAGCAGGAGAGTCCTAGAGAGAAAGCATGTTGGAGTCCAGTTTGTCGGATGGGCCAAGGACAAGGGGGAACTGGTCATGCCGTTTTCCAGACCTCACATGCCCCCCACCCCATAGGCAGTCAGGAGGTTTAGCCCCCCCCCCCAGATGTGCGCCTCATCCCATGGTGCCTTCTTGGGTGGGCACAGAGGCAACAGCTGGGGGTTTTCCCTCTCCTTGAAAGCTCTACGGTGCCCTCTGTGGCACCGTACCCTTGCCCACACAGCCCTGGAGCCCCAAAAGACAGCCAGGGGGTCCCCCCAGCTCTACGGTCCACCACAGCAAGGGCACCACTGCCCATTCTCTACCAAAAGACAGTTCTGAATGTGGGTCCCAGACCTGGTTCTGTGGAAGGCTCAGCAAAGCAAGGTCTGTGTCTGTTTAGTCCATTGGCACAGTAGGGAATGCCAGCCTCATACCACTGAGTCCCGGATCTCAGAGCCAAGGCGCACACGAGGCCGTTGGGAAGGAGCTGACACTTCCACAAAGCTACCATGGATGCTCAGCGGGCGCCGACTGGACTCCAGAAAGGCCACAGTTGGGTGGCCTGGGCCGCTATGCGCAGGACTGCTTGCCACGTGGCTGTCATTGAGTGCCTGGTAGCCCTTGTGATCTGGCAGGGTGCTGGGCACATTGGCGCCATTGAGGGGCAAGCTCTCCGTGGGCGCCCCAGCCTTCCGGGGCACCTTGGGATGGGTGCGGATGCAGGTGCCCTGCTTGAGGAAGGTTTTCATTGTGTCATGGTGCCGGCGCAGCACGAAGAGGGTGAGCAGTGTTACGGTGATGCTGAAGAGAGCACACATCACCAGGAACTCAGTCCAGTAGGTCTTGCCCTCCAGCAGGGCAGAGACTCCCCCAGCTGCCTCTGCCGAGGTGCTCCTGGAAGTGCTGATGGTCTCCGGGGGGCTCTGGAGGGGCACGATCCAGGTGTGCAAGGGCTGCTCCACCTCCACGCAGTAACTGGCTGTCCGCTGGCGGAAGCCCCCCTCCCAAGACCAGCACTCGTAGCGCCCCCCTTGGCCTGGGCCACCCACTAACACCAGCCCTCCATCCGGGAGCAGCAGGGAGGAGCCGTTGAGGGGGGTGCCGTCTCGCTCCCAGCGCCGGGAGGCCAGGTTGGACAGCGGTGGGCAAGGTAGCGGCTTCACAGCATTGGGGTGCAGCACCACCCGCTGGCATGGGGACTGCTCCACTGCAGGGGAAGGCAACAGAGGAAGAGGTCAGGATGAGGACCCTTTCCATGGGGCCACGGTCCCTGTCAGAAGAAGGCAGGACAGGGAAGCCCCTCCCCACTTCTGAGTCCGGGAGCGGGTGCTAGAAATGCCCCCTTCCCCCAAGCACCCACAGACCGATATCCTGCCTTGGGGAGAGAAAGGGAGGAGTGTAACTTTGTGGTTACGGGGGTTACACGGAGGTGGCGCAATGCTGCCTCGATAGTGACTTCCAGCCAAATGTGCAAGTGTATGCACATGAACCATGCACAAGTACAACCATGTACAAATGTCCAAAGCACACCACACACAATGCACATAGGTGCAGAACGGCACCAGGTGCTTTCATGGCCTTGAACTGAATAGCACCCTTTGGCATCAGACAAAAGCACCAGGTCAGGTGCTTCTGCAAGGGGAGCTTCACCCAGGTGCCCGGCACCCACAGGACCCCAACCAGCACCTCCCACAGCACTTTACCTGCTGAGTTGCCGAATTCCATACTGCTCTTGGGGCAAAGCCGCACGGCATCTGCGCTTTCAACATCCTGGACCCAGGACCTGTTGGGAGACAGCAAGACCATCAGGGTGAAGGCCAATGGCTGCAAAGAGGGGGAGGCGGTGCAAAGGGAAGGCCCGCCTAGTGGGAGAAGCACTTACGCTGCGTGGAGCCGCTGGCCATTCAGGGTGCAGGGCTGGCAGGCGTGTCCGCTCCAAGCACAGTAGGGGTCCTGAGCCAGGACGCACTCCCCACAGGTCCGGTGGAGGCTGCAGTTGGCAAGAGGGACCTGCACCAAGGCAGCATAGGAGGCGGCGTAGAGAAGAGCCTGTGGGGGGAGCAGAAGAGGCAGCGTTGGCTCATTGTCCCCCAGAGAGGAGCGCCAGGGCCTCCAAATGCACCCGTGGGCCGCTCCGTCTCCACAGAGTGGGTGGCCACTAGCTGGTGGATGTCCTCCTGCCCCAAACCCCTGAGAGCAAGCGGGTCAGCCCCAGGAAGGCAGTCTCAGTTGGGTCCCAGTATCTAGTATGCTGCTGGCCCAGCGCCTCTTTCTGCCTGGCAACGCAAAGGGCCCCTCCAGCAGCCTCTTGCTAAGTCAGGAGGGAGTCATGACCAGGTTGAAGATGCAGAGAAAGGAGCAGAGACAAATCCTCAGGCGCCCACAGGCAACCCAAGGGGATGGTGGCCATTGGGGGACTGTTAGCTCCAGCGCCTTGGGGTTGAGATTTGTAGCCAAGGGCACCACATCAGGAGGAATGGCTGGATGCTGGAAGGGGGGTTCCCATGATGCTCTTCCGCCTTGCCTGGGTGGGGTCCAGCAGGAGCTCGAGGACGGGCTGCCCAGTGGGGAAAAGCTGGATTTCCTCAATCAGGTGCACTTTCTGTCCTGTGACCACAGCCTTGTGGAGCTGGCCGTCATCTAAAAAGCAGAAGTGGGCGTCCAACAATGAAGACCCAAGGGACTTCACCCTCTCAGCTCTGCACTGCCAGCTAGCCTTCCCTCCCCACTCATAACACTGCACTGCCACATGCCCTCTTTGCCTGACCAGTGCTAGAGCCAGGGGTTGGGAGACCCTTGGACACCAAAGGCCTAACCACCAAGGAATCCTCCGGCCAATTCCTGGACTGGTTTCCACTCGGGCTTCCCAATGAGTCTGTAAGAGAGTGGGAGCTTCCCAGATCCCCATCTGGAATTTGCTCTCACAAGTCTTTCAATCAGAAAAACTCAGCCGAGCTCAGTGAAGGCTACAGCCAAGCAGGGGGCTGACCCAAAGTTTCCAGCTCTTTTGTTTTTTAACAAAAGGTGTCCAGTTTCTTCCAGCAGCACTGCAAGTTCCCAAGACAAAAACGATGCCTCCACTCCCGTGTCTGCTGAGGCCTTTGGTTTTCTCTGGAAAAAATCCAGACTTCACCCCCCACCACCCCAGAGCCACCGTGTGCTGCTGGCACTGCCTTAAATCCATGGGCTAATCAGTCTGCCCCAGTACACATTCCTCTTTCCTGGCTTCGAATCTGAACTGCTGCCCATTCCAAGGCCTTTGTTGACAGGCACTGCTCAGCTCCTTTTGTGTTTTCATGCAAGAACAAGCAGTTAAATAAAGAAACACAAATATCCTGCCATTGCATTTTCTTTCTCCTCTTTGTCACCCTGAGGTATAGATTTGGCCCCAGCTGCCTAGTCAAGCAAAGAGCAAGAGGGCTGGAATCGCAGGGAGTTAGGGCTTCTGCCTGGTTTTCAGGTCTCTCCGCCCCCAACCCGTGCTCACAGTTCTTGGCCACTCCTGAACACAGAAATGCTGCTTCTCTTTCACTGGCTAACTTCAAAACATGTGAAGGGTAGATTTGCAAAGGTTTTTAATGAGGTTGGGTGCTCCCTGCAATTGCCAAGAATTGGAAACCATGTCTCAGGATTTTTTTGCACTTTTTAATCAGAGCATCAGGAAATGTTTTAGCCAACCTGTCTTAAAATTTGTTCCATGTTGTGATACACAAATAAGTTTAATTTTTAGGCAGCTAATGATATAAATAACAAAAACAAAGAATATTGTTTCACAACCACCAACAGGTGTGTGTGTGTATGTGTGTATACACATCTCCAGAACTGACCAAGAAAGTGCCTTTCTCTCAGCAGCTCCACAGACCACCTGGAACAGCTTCTCAACAGGCAACCTGAGCATATAATGGGGCGGGGGGGAGTTCCACCTCCCACCCCATTGCTGGCTAGCTAGTAGGGCTTTAAAGACAGAAACTCACCCCCTGAATTGCCCAGCCTTCTGCCTGCCTGCCTGCCTGCCTGCCTGCCTAGGAGAAGACTCTCATCTGACCAGCACACCTGACCAGCACCAGGCTCCTCCACACCCCTGCACCCCAATGCCTCGCCCACCTGTGCCCAGGAACAAGACGTCATAGGCCTGGTGCAGTCCCTGGACGTGCTGCACGGAGAGCTGTTGGTAGCGGGAGCGGCCCTGCAGGAGGAGGGGCTTGCTCCGGACAGCGCTGTCCATCAGGAAGTGGTCCTTCAGGTAGTTGAGCACCCGGTCTGGCATCTGGAGGGAGGAGGCAATCTTCATCCGGCGCGTCTGGCTGCTGATGCACTGGCGAAGGAGCCGAAGGAAAGGGACCATTGAAGAGGGTCTAGTCAGCAGCCTGGGGCCCAGCAGGCCACTCTGCTTGCCAGGAACTCCAGGGAGGCATCTCACTGGCCAGGCCACCCACCCGCCCACTGGCCTGGCTGACTTCCCTGGAAGACCTGGGCAGAAGAGGGACTGATGGACCCACCAAGGTTCATCCCAAGGCAGTGAGCCTGGGCACAAGGGGTGGGTGCCCACGCGAGCTGTTACGTACTGCTCCGGGGCGAGGCTCTGGCACAGGGTGGGTGTCTGTATACCACTGCTGTGTCTCCCGGTTCACTTCCTTGTAGAGTCCGTTGAAGGCTTCCTTCACACCCGACATGGAGAAGGCACACACAGCCGAACTGCCAGCACCCTTCCTGTCCCTGGTGGGTGGAAGAAAACTGTCAGAGCCAGCCCAGTTGGGGGAAGGGGATGTGGCAAGAGTGGCCATCATCCACAGAGACACCGTTTTGCCCATTGGAAAACCATTCCCAACGGGTGGGCTCTGAGGTCCTAGACCTCCAGTTAGGTGCAAGGGGCAAAGCAGGGCTGTCAGTGGTCTACCCTGATGCCTCATTCAGGGCAACCTTGGGGCTGAATGCGGGAATCTGCCACAACCCTTTTGTTGGGGGACTCAAGGGCTTTTGCAGATTCCCACATTGAGCCCCAAGGCTGCCCTGAATGAGCCAGCGTGGGACTTCATAGCCTCTGTCACAACCCTCAGGGGCTGCCTCAGTTGGCGACTAGTCTGAGCTCCCCTGTCCAGAACAAGAGCTGGACTGGCTTCCACCATTTTTGCTTTGAAAGGCCTTGGGGAATTAGACTAGCTGTTTAGGGGGAAAGGGCATTTAGTGGGTGGGCACATCAGCTGTGCAAAGCCGGTCTGCCTCCAAGGTCCTGGGCCCATGGCACCTGCCCACCAAGCTCCCACAAAAGCTTTGCTTGCCAGTTGCCTAGATGCTCACCACTGGGAAGTGAAGACCCCGTAGAAGATGGTCTCCCTCCAGTCCTGGCCCGGGGTCAAGACAAACATGTCCTGCAGCACGTTGAAAGGGAAGCCATCCTCAGGATGCAAGCAGAGCAAGGGGGCCTTCAGGAAGGTCGTCCATCGCCTCTGGAGGACCCGCTCTCCCCCCACGTCACCCTGGGAGGAGGAAGAAGAGGAGGAGGAAGAGGGGATCGCTGAGTGGCGCTCCACAACCAGAAAGTGATGTGTATGCAGTTGTGGCTGAGGACATTGCCAAGCGACATGTGGTGTGCCTTTCCTGATTTCTAAAATTGGCAAACCACCAATCTCAGATTAGGGAGCAGGGATTGCAGGGCAAGCGCCCCGAGGCTTTTGGGAGGATAAGAAATTATTCTTTCAGTCCAGGTACCCCCAACCCTGTTTGATAGCACTTTCAGACCCCAGTGGATGGGCCTGGGGGACGGGGGAGATCTTCCCCATTCTCCCCCCCACCTCATGCTTCCTGTGATAAGCCAGCAAGCAACAGAATCATAAGACTGCAAAACTGGAAGGGTCCCCCAAGGGACATCTAGCCCCTTCTGCCAGTGCAGAGATCCCACAGCTGAAGCACCCCTTTTAGAAATGACCACCTGACCTCTGTTTAGAAATCTCCAAGAAGGAGAGAGTCCACCACTTCCAAAGGAATCCCTTCCATGGGACTAAAGAGCCCCTCAGGGCTTCCCTGGACCCAGTTCCCAACCCAACAACCACAGCACGCTTCCCATCTTCAAAGGCCCCAGTGTGTCAACAGCCCAATTTCTGTGCCAAGGAAAGGAAAGAGCAAAGGAGAGGAAAGGAGAGAGCGAAGGCATTCAGGAGGCGATGCACATGGAGAAGGAGAACCCGCTCTTTCCTTTCCACCTGAAACAGGTCAACCGGGATCTACTGGCAGTTTGGTGGGTGGTCTGCAGCTGACAGGCCAGGGATTTTCACGGCCAAATTAATTATGCTGTACTTTTCTCATTAAGAAAGCTGGAGTGGGGGGAAGCCCAGGAGGAGGAGGCTGGTTTGTGAAAGGATGGTCCTCCCCTCTGTGATTTGAATGACAGCAGGGAGTGTCGCCCAGAAATCCAGATGTGGGAGGGGGAGCTCGGAGGCCCGAGGCTGCGTTGCCAGGAACCAGGAAGGGAGTGAGAAGGCAAGCCGAGGCAGAGACCGGGAAAGCCGGCTGGAGAGAGGAACCTCTGCAGATTATGGTATCGTACTATGACAGATTTCAGTAGTGCTGACGATTGCTTTCTTTGACGTTTCACAATTCATAGATGTAATTTTCAGTTCTCCACAGGTGCTGTTTGCTCTCTGTGCTTGTTTACACTATTTGTACATAGGCAAAATGCTTTGGTTTTGCTCTCATCTCTTGAGAGCAAATAATAAACTCTGTTTATTAAGATGTAATAATTACAAGGCTATTTCCAAGAGGGTTTCAGGCTGATGAGATGATTTAACTGGAAGCACAAATGGAACTGGCCCCTATTCTCACTTGACACTGCGAGAAGCGCTCAGAGGATCATCCCCCCCTCAGACGCCGGTGGCCAGCCATCTCCTGGAAGAGGCTATAACCTCCAGTGCTTGGAGGGAGCCAGTCCTAGAGGACTTGCCCAGAGCAACTGCCTCCTGGAACCGCCTGGCATCAGGAGGGCAGCGAGGGACCGGGGCTGTGTGTGAGAATGGCAGGGTGTACCCGTGGGCTGTGGGAGGAGAGAGAGTGGCAGAAAATCGAGGTAAATCTGGTGGCAACAGGAGCGCCGTGCAGTTATTTGCTGCCTGAATGCTGACCACACACTGCGTTTTGAAATGTTAGGAGCAGTGCCCATTCTGGGGAAGACGGGAGGCCCTGACTCCTTAGGCCTGGGACTGCCACAAAGGGGACAATAATATCCCACGGGACACAGACAAGCCGGGAGCACTGCAGACACCCAGAAGATGGTGAGGAGAGGGGGACCCTGACCGTGCACACATGCCAAAGGGTTTGTTCATAAACCATGAACCCAAGCACACACACATCCCTCACCTTGCACACCCGTGCAATCCGTGACACAATGGTGTTTTCAAAGAAGTCAAACTCCTTGCCACTCTCACTGAAGAAGAAGTAGATCTTGTCATCGTCATCATCTTCCTCCCTCTGTGGGTCGCTGGGCGGGAGACTCTCACGCAGGTAGGCAGAACCCACAAAGAAGGGGTCTGCAATGGACCAAAGCAGAGCCAGAGAGTGGGACCCACCAACATCTCTCCCTGCCTCTCTCCTGGTGTCCTTGCCCCAAAAAGAAAAGGAAAAACAGGCCCATCCTGGATCCCCCCCACAAAAGGGAGACCCCTCTGTCCAGCTCTGCTGAGTTGTGATGCCAAGGGAAGAGGCATAAGAACAGCCCAGGAGATTTTGTATTTGTTAAACACCCTTGGGTTTCAGGCTCCTCTAAATATACTTGGGCCCCCAGAGCACTGAAAAGGCTAAGTCAAGCCCGCCCACCCCAATCTCATGTTCTGAGCCACATTGCTAATGGCAAGCAGAAAAGGAGGGGGGCTTTCAGCTTGTCTGGAAGGCTGCCATGTGTCCATGGGACAGCATGCAGAGTGTGCTGTTACTCAGCCCAAAGATCCAAAAAAGATGATGTTAGCTCAGGTACAGCTCAGAGTCATTCAGATCAGAAAACAAACCCTTTCTCAGTTGCCCCGTAAAAGGCAGTAATGGCCAAAACTTGCAAAGGTTACTTTTTTCAACTACAACTCCCATAAACTCAATCCTGCAAGTTGCAGTTCAAAAAACCCCATTTCTCCAAGTTCTGGTGAAGATGGACCTTGGTGACTCCCAAATGGAATAAAGTTCCACAAACGTGGAGCCATATCCCATCACGCTGTGCCACCATTTCCTCCTGAATTTCACAGTTGTGGGGCAAAGCAGCAAGGAGGATCTCCAGGCAGCGTAGGCAGAGCATTGCCAGAGCTGTCCCTGCCCAGCCCTGTGGGGTGATCGGACCAAGAGCACGGCCAGTCCTTTCCTCAGCCACGGCTGCCTCTTCAGACAGGACTCCCCCAATGCAAGCTCCTTCCCCACTGCAGCCCCCTCCCTGAATTGCAGCCATAAAACCCACCACGTACCTTGCAGCCAGCTGAGCGAGTTTTCTGTCTTGATGGCCGGACGGCTACCGTGGCTTCGGAGGATGGTGGGCTCGTTGCCTTGAAAGTTGCTGACGGTCCCTGAGTAGAGCTCGCCCTCTGTGAGAAAGCAGCACTCAGGGAAGTGGGCCAGCCACAGTCTGGCTGAGGAGGACCCCCGCCCCACAGAGATGGGGGAGAGGCCCGTCTTCCCCCCTCCCGCCACACACCCCAGGGCAGCTCTCCCTTCCAGCGGAGGCCTGGCTGCCTCCTCTCCGCCTGCCCCAGGCCCTCTGCTGCTGCCTCCCTACCCGCTGCTGCCACGGCCTGGCCCAAGAAGATCCTTACCAACCATGATGGCTGTGGACTTGTACTCCGGGTCAAAGGGGCAGCGGCCCTTCCCATCCTCCAGCAGCAACTTTCCAGACGCCTCTCGCACCAAGCTGAAGTCTGGAATTTTCTGCAGGGAGGCGAGAAGGGGAAAGATGAGGCAGTGGCCTGGAAGGAAGGGGCTTGGTTTCTGAAATTAACAGGGCTGGGTCTCCCACACAAGCCAGGAAATAACACCCTCTCAGCTTGGAAACCTCTCCCGCTAATCCCAAACACTATGGACCAGTTGAGAAAGAGACATTCTGCTTGTGCTCAGTGAGTGCACACGCGTGCGCGCGCACACACACACACCATATTTGCATTTGCTCCTATCACACAAAGGATGAGGCCTAGCACTGAAAACAACCTGGAGGTCCAACCCTCGGTGAGACGGAAAACAAAATTCCCTGCCTCTCTTTGTCTCCTCTTCCCTCCCATCCTTTTCTGCCCAGTGTTTCCACTCAGGGCTGGCAAGAGGCCCCCCAACATGAGGCGCCAGCCTTCCCGGGCACATCTTCCCCAAGGATGCATTGAGCCTCCTGTGAAGAATGCAGGAACTCCTGCCCATGAGTGGGCCACAGCTTTGAGGTTCAAACTCGAGAGACCCTCAGTTCCCCCAGCGTCCATGGAGGTCCTCACAATGTAGGTGCAGGCAGGGCTGAAGGCACTGGTCCCGCAGGTGTACAGGTGGGTGTCGTTCAGCTGCAGGAGGATCTTGATGTAGTTGTGGCAGTCTCTCTGCAAGGCAAGTGGCAGAGAGGAGGAGGAGGGGGATACAGTGGTGACCGCTTGGCTCGGCCCTTTGCTATGGGACTCCCCCCACCCGCTGACTGAGCAGCCTCTGGGGGCCCTTGGTGGGTCTCTGCTCATCCAGTCTTTCACTCACCTGGGGGTCTTTGCCCTTGAAGACACATTGCCGCTTCTTCTCCTCCTCAGCTCCCCATGACAGCTGCAGGACATGAGGGGAGACACTCAGCAGGCATCGTCTCTGAGGGGCCACTCTCTTGCAAGACCCCACGCTCCCATGCCATGCCCTCCTGCCCTGCTCCTAGCATCCCCCTGAGCCACCCACCTCACCCCACGAGGAGGCCTGGCTCACTTTCTCTGCCGCCACCAGCTGAGGCTCTATTGGCACTAACAAAGCAGCCATCATTTGTTGGGGGCCTTGTGCAAAGGCCGTTTTGGAGAGGGGCTTCCAACTTACTTTGAACAGATACCAGTACTTATCAAGGCTGACCCCCCACAAAGGCCTCCCAAAATATTTTTTCAGCTAATAAAGCCCCACTTGAAAAGCTTTAAAAACCCATCTCCCTTTGCAGAGCTGCATAATGCAGTTGGGGGGGGGCACCCCAACACAAAAAAGTCCCTCCACTCGAAACCTGCTTGAAAGGGCCATGTGGTCACTTACAGTTGCCCAAAATGGTGGCCACAATGACAGGCTGCTTCAGCCCTCTGGAAAATGGGGTAGTGTGGCACTCCTGGCCCTGGAGCATGCCCACCCTGAGCTCCACCAGGAGAGTTAAGTGTCTGGTAACGAAAGGGCCCAATCCACCAGCTCCCGCCACGCAGACGTAGTGTAGGCCGAGGCCCCTTCCTCCATGAGCCCTGGCTTTCCTCTGCCTGGGCTTCTTTGGGCTACTGAAATCCCCACCACTGGTGACCAATCTGTCCCAGCAATTCCTCCTCCTCCTGTCAAGGCCAAAGTTCCTGGGCTGCCCCCACATCCTGGGTGTGAAACCAAACATGCCGGTTACACAAGGAGATGGTCAGAGATCTGGACCACCCACCAGCTGCCTGCCTGCCAGCCTCCCTGCCCACAGCTGTGCTCTCTGGGAGCAAGAGGGAGACCTCGCCCCTACTGCCTGGGCTTCTTGACTGCTGCCCACCCACCCGCCTGCCTGCCCAGCCCAGCCCAGCCGGATGGCTGCCCAAACAGTGCCCAGGAAAAGGCCCTTTTCCTGAGCGATTTCACAGCACTTCTGGAGCCCAGGAGGAGGGGGACCGGCGAGCAAAGTGGCAAGCCGATGCCCAGCACTTACCCTCCGGTGCTGAGGTCCAGGGGAGAAAGCGCTGGTGTTGAGGGCCAGGAGGGTCTCGCGGGCTCCAACATAGAGGACCTGTCCGTCCGGGCTCAGCATCATGGCCGTATAGTTGGCGATTCCAGGTACTTCGAAGCGGCTCAGCAGCCTCTGTGGGGAGCCTGGGGGAGCAACAAAAGGGGGAACAGCCCATGAATGCCAGGGGGAACGCCCTTCACCAACCTCTGGAACATGGCCGTGGCCAGGTCAGGAGGTGGCAAAGGCAGGCCAGGAATCTTCTGCGGCTGCTTGGGCAGGAAACTTCACGTGGCGGCGCCCATTCCATGAAACATTCCTTCTCCAAATATTAGGAATGCACAGACCATTCCTGTCTTTGGGTGCAGAGTGAAAAGATATTGCAACATGATTTCCCAGCACACTTTAGCCTACCAAGTATTTAGTGCCAACGACAATATGCAGGTGCCAAATACTGGTTTTATGCATAGTTTTAAATCCATATGTTCTGTGATTTGTATACACCAGTTTTAGAAGTAAGCACTTTAGGAATACATGAAAATAAAATAAATGATGTAAAAATGTCCCTGATCAAGGCTGTGTTCTGGAAGGCCACTATGCTGTGGCCCCCTCCCACCTATGACTGGATCCCTTTAAGGGGTGTTGGTGTTTATTTTATTTATTTATCTATCTACCTATCTATCACCAACAGTGGTCCGCCCTGGCCTCACATCGGGAGGCATGGAGACGCACTATCCACAATGCTGCAGCCTTATTTGAGAACTCACGCCGAACAAGTCTTGAAGAGAAACGACAACGCAGAAAGAATCACAACCCGGAAACATCACCCAAGGAGACCCTTTGCTGTGCTTTCTGCAACCAGACTTGTTTGTCTCGGATTGGCCTTTTTAGTCATCAGCGCGCTTGCAGAAAACACAGGATGAGTCCTTCCTGAATCTTCATTTGTGAAGAAAATCCAGAGAGAGATTTATTTATTGGATTTATATCCTGCCTTTCTCCCAAGATGGGATTCAAGGCAACTTACAATAGTTAAAAATTACAACTAAAACCTCACAAGTTACAAAAGTTAAAAAAGAATTACATTAAATTTCCATTATTAAAATATAGTTAAAAACACATAATTAAGAACATAAAATGGATAAAAATACAACATTAAAAAACAGCACTCCAAGTAAAATTTACATTTCAAACGCCTGGCTAAATAAAAACGTCTTCAACTGCTGATGAAAAGAGAGGCGGGAGGGGGCTAATGAGACATCCTGTGGAAGGGAGTTCCACAGACTGGGAGCAGCCACGGAGAAAGCTCTCTCCCGAGTCCTCACCAGCCCCTACCTGTGAAGGTGGGGGGACTGAGGGAAAGCCCTCCTCTGCCCATCTTAACACTCGGGCCAGCTTGTATAGGGAGATACGGTCTTTCAGAAAGTCTCGACCCAAGCTGTTTAGGGCTTTAAAGGTCAGAACCAGCACTCTGAATTGTGCCCGGAAACGGACTTGTAGCCACTGCAGCTGTTTCAACGGTGGTGGGTGGGTGGGTGGGTGGGTGTCACATAGTTTTGTGGTGGTAAAAGATGGTATGGCCCTGCATGGAGCAAGGGCTGGACTACATGGCCTTTAGGGGGCCTGTAGAGGTTTTGTAGGGCACCATTACCATGGCTTGAGCGTTGGACTGGGACTCCGGGGAACCAGTTTCCAAGCTCCTGCTCAGCCATGGAGACCTGTTGGCCGGCCTTGAGCAAGCTGTACTCTTCTCAGCCTCAGAAGGCCAGGGTGAAGAAGTCTTTTGGGGAGCCAAGGTGGTGAAATAGTTTCTGAGTGATCGTCTCCAGAACAGCAGGAAACTCTGTCCAAGTCACACACTCTCAGCCTCAGAGGAAGGCAAGGCAAACTGCCTCTGAATAACAGATCTTGCCGAGGAAACCTTGGGAGAGGGTTGCCCTAAGTCGGACTCGCCTTGAAGGCACACAGCAGCAAGCAAATGATCACAGCCCCCCTCCGATGCTGAAGTTCTGTTTCTGCAAGAGGGGGCCGCTTGGCAATGCACCCCAGACCACCCCCACCGTAAAGCAAGAAAGGGTGGCTGGGGGCCACCCCAGGAACGACTTCTGATCCCACCTGGCACTTGCTCACAGGAAATGAGCCATACCTGGAGCAGGGGGAGGGCCATGCCTCTTGGCTGGCGCCCTGGTGACTCAGCCCGGCAGGATGGGACCCAAGAAACACGCTGGGGGAGGGAGGGTTAGGGAACCTGAGTCACAGGTGGCCGTGCTCTGGATGGAAGCCCACTTGTTCTGGCACCTGGCTAGTTCTTGGGCTACTCCTGGGCCAGACTGTCATTTTCACAGTTAATAGATTGAGGGGAGACCCTGAAAAGCTTCAGGGAAGGAGGGTAAAGAACCTTCTGGGTCACCATGGGCAGTACCAGGGTTCCTAACCTCCATGCTACTTCAGCTTGGCACCCAAGGCAGCCCTCCACCTCTGCGGTCCCACCCCATGTGCCTCTCTGCGTTGGCATAGTGGCACCACCCGCAATGAGACGCTTGCTGGGAGTTTGGGAGCTGGCTCAGTAGCCGGTTGGGTGGCCCAACCCAGATGACCTCAGGTGACCTTCCCTCCCTGCCTCCCGATCCTGTTCCCTCTTCTCCCACGGAGCCTGTTCTGTTTGTTCAGAACAAGCCTGTGCCTGATCACAGCCACTGGACCGGTTCCAGGCCGCCGCCGCGGCTGCTGTTGTTGCTGCTGCTGCTGCTCCAGCAGAGCTGTGGTATGCTGGAGCTGGCATGCACACACACACACACACACACACGCATGCACGCACGCATGGAGTCACTTTCATAGAATCATAGAGTTGGAAGAGACTACAAGGGCCATCCAGCCCAACCCCCTGCCATGCAGGAATACACCATCAAATCATTCCCAACAGATGGCCATCCAGCCTCTGTTGAAAAACCTCTAAAGAAGAGACTCCACCACACTCCCAGGCAGCAACAGATTCCACTTCCAAACAGCTCTTACTGTCAGGAGGTTCTTCCTAATGTTTAGATGAAATCTCTTTTCCTGGAGTTTGAACCCATTGCTCCATGTCTGAGTCTCTGGAGCAGCAGAAAACAAGCTTGCTCCATCCTCAGTATGACATCCCTTCAAATATTTAAACATGGCTTTCATTTCAACTTTTAAGCTTCTTTTCCCCAGGTTAAACATACCCAGCCCCCTAAGCCACTCCTCATAGGGCATAATGGCTTCCAGACCTCCCACCATCCTGGTTGCCCTCCTCTGGACATGTTCCAGCTTCTCAATATCCTTCCTGAATTGTGGTGCCCAGAACTGGACACAGTCTTCCAGGTGAGGCCTGATCAAAGCAGAACAGAGTGGCACTCTTACTTCCTTTGATCTGGACACTATACTCCTATTAATGCAGCCCTAGAATCACATTGGCTTTTTTAGCTGCTGCATCATGCTGTTGACTCATGTTCAGCTTGTGGTCCACTAGGACTCCCAGATCCCTTTCGCATGTTCTGCCATCAAGCCAGGTGTCACCCATCCTATATCTGAGCTTTTCATTTCTACTGCCCAAGTGTAGTATCCTACATTTCTCCCTGTTGAAATTCATTTTGTTAGTATTGGTCCAGCTTTCTAATCTCCTGAGGTCATTTTGAATTCTGATCCTGTCCTCTGGGGTATTAGCTACCCCTCCTAATTTAGCAGAGCAGACAGCAGGCTCGCCCTAACACCGCAAGGGAAAACAGGGCCAGCAGAAGCCAGCCTACTCTGCAGGGTCCTGCTGGGACTAGCCCCTTTACCACTATGGCGCCCTCAGCTCTGCGCATGGCTCCAATAATCACAGGGCTGCCAGCCAGCTTTAAGCACTGCAAGTGACGGCCATTTCCTTGCAACTCCATGCAACACTGCTGAGGAAGGAGCAAAGATTCTCCTTCTGTGGCTTCCTTTTAGAGTTGGGAAGAATACTTGCTAACATTTGCATCCTCAACACCACTTGTAACACCCTGACAAAAAAGGTGGGGACAGATGCTATACTCTCCACTTCTGGACTTGTTTTCCAGGAGGAAAGAGAGTTACAGACCCCGCAAGATCTGAGCTCTCATGGGAGATCTCCCAAGGGGCCTTCCTTTCAAGAGACTTGAGGTGGGCCTTACTCAGGCCTGCCACATGCACTCCTCTCTTGGTAGAAGAACGGGAAGAGCGCGTGCCAGTCACACTTACAACGGGCGGACTCCATCTGAGGCCATTTTGCTGCGTACCAAATGCTCAGGGCTTCGTCTGTTGGGAGCTCAGCCGGCGCCCCTTCTCAACAAATCAAGAACTATGGTGTATGAGGGAACAGCAATAAAGAGGATTTTCCAAAAGAAAGGAAAGATAAGCAAACCTCCCTCCCCATTCTCTCTAACTGAGACAGAACTCCTTGTAGGCGAAGGTCCCATCTGCAGAAGGAAAGAGAAGCAGACTCAAAGAACTCTGGATCCTCTCATGGGGGCTTGGAGACTCCTGGGATTACCAAGGTGCCCCCCACAACACAGAGCATCAATTGATGCCCAGTTAAGAAGTGGGCCAAGATAACAAACTGTGTGCCGCTAAGAGCATTTCCTGGGGCAGATGCAGGGCACAGAACACTTGTTCCATGCTGCCACCTGAGCACTGGCAACGTGTTCTGTCTGTTGTGCTGGTAGCTTAGTGGCAATTTATACAACACACACACACCAACAGCCTTGATCCTGCTCTGGGTAATTCCTGACCCCCGACTGTGGTCACAGGGGAGTAGGTGAGGATGGGGGCAGGATAAGGGGGTGGGGTCTGTCCAGCCAGGCCACCAATTCCCTGGGCTGCACTGGCCAACAAGCATACACACTGCGCTGGAGGGTTAGAGGCATCGCAACTCTCCCTCAGTGAAATGAGTGCACCAGCTGCCCCAAGACTCAGCCAAGGCATCCCTTCCAGCGGCCCACGGGAGTCCATCCTGCCAGCAGAGACGCAAGGGATGTGAACATGGCCCGTGGGTGCAACGCTTCAGGCGCATTCAGAGCACAGGGGCAGCAACCAGCTACAGGGAGAGATTCCACCTAAACATTATGAGGAAGAACTTCCTGAGGGTCCGAGCTGTGTGGCAGTGGAGTGCGCTGCTGCCTGGGAGTGTGGTGGAGTCTCCTCCTCCTTTGGGGGTCTTTAAACAGAGGCTGGATGCCCATCTGTCAGGAGTGTCTGAATCGCATCTTTCTGCATGGCAGAAGGGGGTGGACTGGATGGCCCTTGTGGCCCCTTCCAGCGCTATGATTCTATGAGCCATGCCAGGGGAGAGGAGCTGGGGGCCGCAGTCCCAAGGCCCACCTCCCCATCAGATGGTGAGAACTGAGCCAATTGCCTCCATGGCTCAGGGTGGCCCCCATAGGGACCCTCTAAAACCACTAGTCTCGTTGACCACTGGAGAGAAGAACCAGGACCCTCCTTGTGGGCAGAGACCCTCCAGTCCAGGCCACCGGTTGAGTCTGTTGGGCAGATTCAGGCCCTGAACAAGAGGGGAGGGGATACTGCCTGTCAGCCCCGACTGCCCCCCCCCAATCTGGGAAGTCCTCCCTTTGGGGCACCTTCTCTTCTCCTGGGCACAGGGACACCTGATGCTTCGGACAGGGGAGAGGAGGGGTCTGTGGCTGCCCCAGCCTCCCCAGGGTGATGCCACTGCCCACCAAGGAAGGAGCCAGAAGACAGGGCCTCTCCTGCTGCCATGAGTTCCACAGGCCCATGGGGCTGGCAGGGTGGTGGTCTCAGGTGGGGCTGCCTCCTTCCTTCCCTTTCTAAGCCCCCCTGCTCCCCTCCCCTGGGATGGCTCAAAGGTTTCACAGGGCTTCCCGGAGCCTCCCCTTGCCCAGGTGAGCCGGGCACGGGCCGGCAGGGCTCACCTGGGCCACGGGGGGCCCGATCCCCCGGCTGCTCGCTCTCCCCGGCCTCAATGCAGGGAAGCCCACCGGTGGCCCCACGGCGCCGCCGCCCTCCGGCAGACAAAGCGCGGCTGCCCGCGGAGCAGGAGCCTGTCGGGACAGGCCGGCCGCCTCCGGGCAAACCGGCAGGGAGGGGAGGGGAGCCTTCGCCGCACCTTTCTCCGGCGGTTTCGGGCCTCGGCCTCGGCGGTCTGGGGCTTGGGAGAGGGCGGGAAGACGGAGCCCCCCCCCCGGCCCGCACAGCTCTCTCAGCACCCGCCGGACAACTGCCTGCCCCCCCTCCGGTAGGAAGAGACCCCCAGCTCCCCCCCGTCGCCCCAGGGGCCGCAGCAAAGAGGGGAGGGTCGGGGCCGGGGGGGCGTACCTGGCTCCGGACCCCTCGCCCCCCGGAACCGGCCCCGGGAAGAGCGGCTCTGGGCCGGACCCTCCCTCGCTCTCCCCCGCCGCCCTCTTGGACCCTCGGCCGGGCAAGGCTTCGGGGGCTCCTTCGCCCTTCGCCCGCCCAGCCAGCCAGCCAGCCACCCGCCCGGACCCCGGAGCCAGAGCCGCCCCGCCGCCTCCCCTCCCGTCCCGTCGGTCCGGTCCGGTCCGGTCCAGCAGCGCAGGCAGGGCAGGGCGGGGGCCGCGGCTGGACGGGGGCGGGAGGGGCGCCGAGGACGAGGACGAGGAGGAGCCCCCCGCCCCCGGAAGGGTCACCCACCGTAGCGGAGGCTCAGCCGCGGCACCGGCGCCCCTTCGGACGCGGCCAGCAGCGCCAGCACCGGCAGCAGCAGCGGCGGCGGCGGCAGGAGGGTCCGCAACCCCGGAGCCATGGCCGGGCCCAGGAGGAGCGGGCGGCCCCGGAGACCCCGGCCCGGCGTGGCCAGCAGCAGCGGCGGGAGCTCGGCCAGTCGGTCGGTCGGTCGGTCGGTCTCTGGCTGGCTCCCCCGACGGGGCGGGCGTGGCGGCGGCGCCTCCCTCCCTCCCTCCCTCCCGCGACTCGGCGGCGGCGGGGGCGGGGGCAGGCCCGGGCCTGCGGGAGGGAGGAGGGAGGGAGAGAGGGAGGGGTGCGCCCGCCCCCGCCCCCCTCGGCCCGCCCCCTCCCTCCCCGGCCCCCCCGTTTCTCCCGGGAGGCTCAGGGAGGGGCTGCCCTCCGCGCGGGGGCGGGGGCGGGGGCGTGGGCGGGGTCTCCTTTGCCCCACGTGGGGCTGCCCCCTCCCTCCCTCCCCCCCCCGCCAGCGCTGGCTCGGCGCCCACCCGGAAGGGGCGGACGGGGGGGCTGCCTGTCGCGGGGGGGCGGTGGTCGGGGGAGGCAGCTCAGACCCCCCAAGACCCCCCCCCGGCATCCAGCCCCCGGACCCCCCGCTGCGGAGGGGGCATGATGAAGGGGGGCTTCCCGCCCCCTTTGCTGGGTTTCTTTTTGGCTATGGGGTGGGAGGTCTGGCCCTTGGCTGTCCCCAGATCGATAACTCCCACTCCCTCCCCCGTGCGTGTGTGTGCGTGCGTGTGCGTGTTTGCTTGCACCCGCGCCTTCAACGGCCTGCCAACCCCAACATGGATGCCAGAGGGTTTTCTTAGGCAAGGAACTACTCAGAGGTGGTTTTGCCACTTCCTTCCTCTGAAATGGGGCCAAGGGCACCTGGTGTCTCTTGGTGGTCTCCCATCCAAGGACTGACCAGGGCTGATCCTCCTTAGCTTCCGAGATCAGACAGGATCTCATAGGTTACTCTGCTGCCAACCCCATCTAGAGTTTCTCCTACATTTTGCCCTTTGTTAAAGGATCCTGCCCTGCTTGCTCCAGATGTGAGGAGGCCCTGGTGCTTATGAAAGCAGAGGGGACAAAAGGGCAGCCTTCTAGATGGTGTGGGGTTGCATCTCCCATCATCCCCATGAGGAGTAAGGAGAAAAACAGAGGAGGAAAAGGACACTGGGACACCATGATATGCCAATATCTTTATGGTCACCTAGAACAAAGCTTCCTTAATTCCTGCACCGAGAAACCTCTGTTTGAGGTACATTGATGGTGTCGTCATAATATGGAAAGGACACCAGAGGTTCGACACTTGAGCACCACACTACATTGCAAACCCACTGACCGCTACATGTACTCACATACCTCCAGTTTCCACACTGAACACACTACCAAATCCATAGTTTACAGCCAAGTCCTCCAATATAATCACATCTGCTCAGACTCACAAGACAGGGACACCAAACTCATGGAATTACAACAAGCGTTCCTTAAGCTACAGTACCCACCATATGAAATAAAAAAAGGACAAATCAACAAGGCAAGACTCGTACCCAGGACAAATCTATTACAGAACAGACTGAAGAACCCCACGAGTGGTCACATAAGGCCCTCAGCTGAGACCCTTGAGGTGCTTCATGGCTGAACTGCAACCTATTTTGGACAATAACACTGCCCTGTCAAAGGCAGGGCTTTGGTGGCAGGGCTATATCTACCTACAGACAGCCTCCCAATCTCAAACAGTGACTTACTCACAGGAAGACACACAACACAAATGAGGAGACAGGTACAAGGCCTTGCCAAAAACCCAGATGTCAACTCTGTCCACACATTTATTCAGGAAATGTCATCACACGACCTTATCACATCACCCACAATATTAAAGGGACTTTCACTTGTTCATCCTCTAACGTGATATATGCTATCCTCTGTCAACAATGCTCTTCAGCACTCTACATTGGGCAAACAGGACAGTCTCTGCACTGTTACCTACCCTGATAGCCCCCATCTTGGAATATCTAATAATTGGCTATATTTAATAATTTGGCTCAATGTGGCCATCCACGTTGTTAGCAGGTAAGCCAGGACCCCTTAATACCAAGAGTGGGTTCATGGATAGCCAAGGGAGGGGCCTTTGAAAATTCCCCAAAACCAAATACTCAGATCAGAACTTAACACCTGGAGGTGAGTCATTCAGTAATCCAATCAACGATAGCTGAGTCCTCGATGGTTGCAAAACTGGCCCTTCCTTCCCTCATCCCCTTCCAACAAAAGACCTCACCTGCTCCAATTCAATTCCAAATGCAGCATCGATTAATGATTGTTAACTCTTCCAGAGCACTCTATGTTTAGTCATGGGGACCTCCAAGAAACATGGGGGTCGTTTACATGGAAGGATTTTTCACGGAAATTTGCGCAATTGTGCAATTTCAATATTGTACCGCATAGTTTACACTTTTTTTTACCGTGTCAACATATAGTGCGATACTTGTTTACACGGAATTTATTCCGTCATCCAAATTGAATTGCGATTTGTTATTCTGCTCCTAATCCTGCTCCCACTGTCAAAGATGTGCTCAGGTTGTCCTGTCAATCAAGCTCACATGACCTCATTTCTACACGTATTTCCGTTTGGTTTTCCCGCCACCTTCATTCCTATTGGGTAACCACAAATGGGTAATGTTGTGTTCTCATTGGTCTGGCCATATTATCTTTGTCTGCACATCTGGATGAGCAATGGCGGGTGATGATGAGATGGAGTCGTTGGCGATAGTTTCATGTTTTGTTTTTTGTTATCCACTATCTGCTCAATATTGAGGGCAATTGATGAGAACCTGTGTGTCTACCTCCGCAGGAAATCTAAAAGAACTAGCAGGGCTCTGTGTTTGAGTCTGAATTCTGGGAATTGGAGTGGAATTCATGGATAACCCTGACATGAGGCCGTTCTCCTTGCCTGGGCCTCTGGAGTTTTGGAGAGAGGCCAGCCCGCCTTGTTGGCCTGGGAACGTTTCTCTCCACAGCGGCTCAAGGTCAGGGCGTCCAGGTGCCAGCCGCCCTGAGAGGGAGGCATTTCTACTCCCTGAATACTTTTCTCATGCGGAGGGGTTTATCTGGGGGTTTGCTCTTGCTGTATTCAGTTTCGGCTTTGTCCTTTGTTCCTGACACATGAATCCTTGAGCGTGTGTGCTTGGTACATCACAGAGTCATGGCAGTCGCGATGGGTACAAAAGAAGCAAAGTACGTACGTCCTCAGGTACTGACATGCTAGCTACCTCCCAGGTTGTCCCATCAATGCGGCCTGAAATGTTACGTCGCTCTCAAAGGGGAAGATTATATTGGGAGTATCCGAGATCCAGAGAGTGGTGAGAGAAGTTCGTGATGTCAGTCTGGTCTGATCAGCGCTGGTTTTCTAATTTTAGAATGGACAAGTCGTTGTTTATTAAACTTGTCGAGATGCTCCGACCACATATTCAGAAGTCAGACACTAATATGAGAAAATCTATACCTCCTGAGAAGCTATTTGGGTCCTCGGACATCGATGCTCCTTTCTTACCGCAAGTCATCTCTTGGGAGTGGGGAAAGCAAGAGTTTCCAAAATTCTTGAGGAGGTCGTTTTAACAATGGAACATGTTTTCCTGTCTAAAGTAGTGTATCCTGGTGATCTGGACGAGGTAACACAATTTTACCCTATGTGATATTATGGTTCTTTTACTTTTATTGCTATGACAGCAAATTTTGTTATGCGCGCCTGATAAAAATCAAATTTGCACTTCCCCCCCGAACCTTGCTTATACACTTATGTCCTTTTCCCCCATGTTTTAACAATGGTGCATGTTTTACTATCTAAAGCCATGTATCCTGGTGATCCGACTGAGGTACCACAATTATACCTTAAATGATGCATGCCAATTTGAGCTAATTAAATTCCCCAAATTAATAGAAGGACATTAGAGGGTCCCCACGGGCCCCAAACAATTCAGGTAACAGCACCAGAGGATAAACGGATATAAATCAGGCATTAGGAATGGGAATACACAAAAACCAGTTGCAGAACACTTCAATCTTCCTGGACATTTCTCAAGACAGCTGTAAAAAAAAAAAAAACCTACGAAGGAAGATTGGAGAGAAAATCAGCTGAACTGGGATATAGCCACAAATTCCAGTCCATCAGCAGTAGGTTGAACAGAGACAATGGTTTCCTGCTCTTGGCCATTTTATCAATCTCCTTTCTGGTTCCCTGCTAGCATCACAGTACATTCCTCTACTCTCTCCACCAGCCACATGGTCATCCACCCACCCTGGCCTTAGGCAACATCTTTCTTCCTGCTTTTGTCCATCAATGACCATTGTTAAACTGAACCTGCCACTGCATCACCACACCCACACGTTTTGCATTTGTGTGGCTATTCAACAGCCTGCTTATAAGGTCTGTTCCTTTAGGTTTGGGTCCAGAAGCTGGGAACCGTGGGAGGTAAACTGGGAGTGTGGTGGCAGTTTTTAAGCAATGGCTGGATCATGGCCACCTGCCATCGGGAGTGCTTGGATTGTGACTTCCTGCAGGGATTGGGTATTCCTGCCTGGCATAATGGGGTTGGACTGGATGGCCCTTGGGGTCCCTTCCAACTCTAGGGGTCTATGATTCTTAATCAGGCTGGAGATGAAGCTAAGAGTTAAGAGGCGACAGCATAGCCATGTTTAAATATTGGAAGGGATGTCATATATTGAGGATGGAGCAAGCTTGTTTTCTGCAGCTCCATGCTCTGGAAACCTCTGGCTTGAGAAACTGCCCTTTAAAATGATTTGGAAATGAAGCTTGATCCAAAATCAGACTGCTATTTAAGTAATTGGAACCAGAAGGCCTATTCATATTTCACTCGGTCATTGTTTGCTGTACTGCCTCCCAGTCCAGTTCCAGGAATATTTCAGCTTTAAAGTTTAAGCCTTAAACAGTTTAAAACTAGATTACCAGTCTGGGATTGTCAGATTATAAATATGGGTGTGTAATTGAGAAGGTGCATGTTTTTGCTGTGTTGCTTTTGAATTCATCCTTATATTTTATGTTGCATTTCCCTTTTTAAAATGACTATTTACTGTAAGGTACTTAAAAGTACATTGCAGACTGACATGCAAATTGATGTAAACAGTTTTTTGAAAACCAGGTATTCCACCAAGATGGCAGAAAGTTCTCAGGTATTAAGGACACCTGAATAATTTTCTGTGGGGGTTTTCTGGGAGGTGAGGCCTTGTTCTGGAAAGAGTTTACTTCTGACGTTTCGCCTTCATCTGTGGCTGGCATCCTCAGAGAATGGTTGGGTAGGAGTGTGTGTGGCGCTTATATACTGTGAACCCCTGTAAACACAAATTTACATATGCTCCCCAACAGGGGTTCACAGTATATAAACCCCAGACACACACGCGGCCGGGTGTATTTTTCAGTAGAATGGTCTTATTCCAATAAAAAATTCCTAATCCCCCCCAAAATTCCTAGACAGCCACTCTCTGAAGATGCCAGCCCCTAACCCCGCAAGGCCTGGCAACACCTTTCCTCTGCGCAGCAGCCAATCACCGCACCAACCTCTCATTGGCCGAGCAGGCCGGGGTGGGGGAGAGCGAGGAGGCGAGCCCTCTCAGTTGGGAAACGCGACCCTTCCGAGGGGAAGGAAGAGGAGGACCCGCCCGCTCGCCCTAAAAGTTCTCTGCAACTTCCCAGCGCCCGGAGATCCTGGAATGCAAATGTAGGGGGGACCGGGGGGCTGCAGTGGCAGCAGGAAGGTGGGGGGCGTGCATGGGGGCAGCTCCCTAGCCGGAGGGCGGGGGGCCGGGGGAATGCTCTGCAGCAGACCCCCCGCCAGGCCCTGGTCAACAGGAAGGCGCAGGGGGTCCTCATTTTGGGGTGTGTGTGTGTGAGTTGGGGGGTCGTCCTGGTGGTGATGATGATGATGCTGGCGGCGGAAGGAGGTCCTGGGCAGCTGCGAATATGCACCAAATGCTTCAAAAAGAAACTTACAAGCAGGATGTGAGCACATTGCCACTTGCACTCATGGCCCCTCGCAACTGGCATGTGGAAGTGTGCTGCCGCTGAGGCTGGGCAGGATGTACCGCTCTGATGGCAAGTAGCCATGGGTGAATCCCTGCCTGGCAGGATGGGGTTGGACTGGATGGCCCTTGTGGCCTCTTCCAGCTCTACAGTGCTACGATTCTATGAATTTATTCTCCATATAGTTATATTGAGATCTAAATATATATTTATATTTCATGATTACATATACGTACATCTCTCTCTCTCTGGCTTTTCTTCGCTAACGAAGATTTGGGAAGGACTTATCCTTTATGCAAGCGCACTGATGACTAAAAAGGCCAATCCGAGATAAACAAGACCGGTTGCAGAAAGCACAGCAGAAGGTCTCCTTGGGTGATGTTTCTGGGTTGTGATTCTTTCTGCGTTGTCGTTCCTCTTCAAGACTTGTTCGGCGTGAGTTCTCAAATAAGGCTGCAGCATTGTGGATAGTGCGTCTCCATGCCTCCCGATGTGAGGCCAGGGCGGACCATTGTTGGTGATCAATTTGGCCGAGCCTGAGATGTTGTTTCAGGGAGTCTTTGTATCGCTTTTTTGGAGCGCCCCTCTTACGCTGACCTGTGGCACCTGCAATATGTGCAGTGGCCACAACTGAAATGACCTGTAGTTTGTCTTGTGTCAGATGTATCTTTTTGTAGGTCAGTGTGGACTAATATGTCCTTGATATTATTTGTTCTTCTATGTGCTATTAAAGGAGCCACAGAACATCCTGGGAGATTCTGAACTATATGCCTGTGTTTTTGTATGATAGTTTTGATTTTATGAATGGCATGACTGTAGTTGAATGTAGTAATGATCCGGTCAGAAACGGGCCTTTCTGCTTTTTGAAATAATGACTTCCTATCCTTTGCATCTGCTTTAGCCTTGGCTGCTTTAATAACATGTAAAGGATATGATCTTTGAGGTTGATCCTATTGAAAAATCCATGGGGTCACCATACCTCAAGAGGTAACTTAAAGCCCATGCCCACGCGCGCACGCACGCACAAACACACAGAGTATCTGAACAAGAGGATTTATTTCTTTTTTAAAATGTATTTTTCATTAAATCTCATCAATACATACATATATATGTGCTCAAGCAAGGCCTCCATGCTGAGGGAGGGCTGACCGTCTGTCCTGAGCTCGCAGTCACAAAAAGTGGCCGAGGAGCGGCAGGCGGGGATGCTGGGACCACCGGGTGGCAAGGGGTGCAGAGTCCACGTTCATGGACAGGCTGCGAGGGGTCCTGGGCTCAAAGGGGGACGAGAGGGGGAGGCCTGCGCTGAAGGCAGTGGGCGGGTGGTCCATGGAGAGGTGGCATGGAGGAGGCTCCGGGTGGGTCTCAGCTCGGGGGTCTCCGCTGGCCTGGCCCCCCCACCGCTCTCCACAAGGGCCCCTGGGGTGGGGAGGGTCTTGGCAGGACGTTGGCATGGGAGGGGAGGGATCACACAGGAGGCACTTGTGATGCCTAAGAAGTCCGTTGGGTTCCCCAGGGGTCAAGGGAAACTTTTGGAGGAAGCTGGGCGGGGGGCGTCGCTTGGCCCCACGCTTTGGGGGTGGCGAGTAGGCCCGGCCAGTAAGAAGACGTATCAGGCAACCGAGAGGGGAGGTTCACCAGCTACCTACGCAGCCCCTTTCTCTGGTGTCCCCCTCCCCAAATACCCAGGCCTGAGGCCAAGAGTCTCTTTCCGCCCTGCCAAGGACTGGACGCTGGGTGGGGTCAAGCGGCTCAAGGGGCCTGATCCCAAGAAGGGCAGTGGGACCAGGACGCAGGAACCCACCGGGCAGGGGCCGAGTAATCTGGGCTCAAAACAACTTTAATCCGTTTTTTTCAAACTGTCCCTATGGTTTTTGCAAATAAAATTTTATAAAACTGGAAAAAGAACAAGTATCTAAATTTATTTGGGTGGGTAAAAAACCAAGGATAAAATGGAATTTGTTAATAGATGCTAGAGAAACAGGAGGATTGGAAAGAGCACCCGATTTAAAATTGTATTTTGAAGGAGTTAGTTGAACATGGTTAAAATGTTGGATATGATTAGAAAATCCAAGGGAATTAGAACTGGAAGGGCATGAACTCAAAATAGGATGGCACGGCTACCTAATGTATTGAAAAATTAACATAAATGCAGAATTTAAAAACCATACCCTCAGAAAATCCTTAATAATGATTTGGAAGAATTATAAAGAGAGACCAAGCCCCCAAATTTCAGGTTGGTTATCTCCCCAGGAAGCCTTTTGTAAACCAGAGCTAAGAGGTAATAAATCCTTGGCTAACTTACAGGGACATCATGATAAAAAAAAATTCAGGGAAATGGATAATTAAAGAAAGACAAGAGCTAGTTTTTAAGGTTTTAATATTCACTGGCTGAGCTATTATCAAATAAGAGAAAGAGTAAAAAAGAAGATTGAAAGATCTGGTAACACGATGGAAAACTATCAGAATTTGAGAAACTCTCATGTTCAGATGACGACCATTTAATTAGTAAAATGTATGAATTACTATTAAAATTTAAGAGTGAAGAACAAGTGAAGAAATATACAATGACATGGGTGACTAAGGTATGTCATAATATCTAGATGAAGCAATGGGAAGATGTGTGGACGAAGGGCCTACAATCTACCTGTTCTTATAACTTGAAGGAAAGTTTCTTTAAAATGATGTACAACTGGTACTTAGCGCCAAATAAATGAGCCAAGATGTACAAAAACTTGTCAAATTCATGTTGGAAATGTGAAAGCAAATAGGTTCATTCTTTCAGCTATGGTGGAGGTGTAAAAAAAGTTCAAAGATATTGGTCTAAAATAAATAGAAAAATGGGGGGGGGATCTAAGATTTAAATCAGCTTTGCGCCCAGAATTATATTTATTAAATATGATAGACTTGGAGAACAAGAAAGGATTGGAACATAGGAATTTAACAAATTATTTTGTAACAGCAGCACGATTGGTCTTTGCAAGACTGGAGATCCAGCCCAATTCCAACACGCATGGATTGGAGGGAGAAGGTGATAGAAATGGCAGAATTAGGCAAATTGACAAACGTTATAAGAGGAAATTCATTAGAAACGGTCATGAAAACATGGGGACCGTTATTAGTATATGTTAAACGTTCAAGAGGGGGATGCCTATGTTATTAGGTTTAATAACTAAGATTGGCACTACTCTTATGATTTTTATTATGATTATTCCGATAGTTTTTATTGCAATGACCATTATTACTAATGTTGTTATTGTATAGGTGTTATATCATTATTATTACAGTCGTCCCTTCACATTCGCGGGGGTTATGTTCAGTAGACCCCATTAATGTGAAAAACCCGTGAATAACCCCCGCCTCCCCCCTCCCTCCCGAAAGTGGCAACGGGGCCTCAGAGGCCCCGTCGCCACTTTCCCCGGCTCCCCTGGCGGCAAACCGCGAATATGCGGAACCGCGAATGTGGAGGGAGGACTATATTATGCTTGATCCCACTCGGGTCCAGTCCTTGGCAGGGCAGGAAGAAATTCTTTGCGTCAGTCCTACGTAGGTGGCGAAACCTCCCCTCTCGATTGGGTGACACATCTTGCCCCCTCCTCAGCCGCCCAGTTACTGGCTGGGCCTATTCGTCATCGCGAAAGCATGGGGATAAGTGAGTCCCCCCACCCGGAGACTTCCTCCCCCAGTTCCCGTTGGCCTGTGGGGAGCGCAAGGGACTGGTTGCCGCCATGCCTCACGTGTGATTTCGCCCCCTCTCCACGCCAACGTCTGGCTTCCAGGGCCGGTTTAAAGACCCCGCAGCACCTGTAGCCGCAGGGGACCATCGTTGTGGGGGCCATCATCACCCTCCTCCTGCAAAAACATTATTAGTAATAATCTGAATAACCGGGATATCCTGTACTGTGGATAGGTTAGGTTACGTTGACCTGAGACCCCAAATAAAGCCTTGCAGGGCCCCCCAAATTCCTTAAACCAGCCCTGCCTGCCTCCAAGACACTCTCCCATGCCTCCCTCCCAGAATGGCTCCAGAATGGCCTCCATTCCAGCGGTTGCCCCTCCGGACCCCAGACCCTTTTCCTCCACAGACCGCCTTCAGCACACGCCTGCTCCCTCCTCTGCTGTGGCCCCCGGATTTGCTCCTTTCTTCCTCTACGTTTCCTCCCTTTCCCAGGGAGGACGCTCACAGTCCCTACACCGCCACAGGGTGGTCCCAGCCTCCCTCTGCCGCGTTCTCAGCCACGCTCGGACTACGCGTCTGCATCGGGGAGCGTTGCAGGTAGATTTATTTCTTTTTCTTAAATGTATTTCTCACTAAATCTCATCAATACGTACATATATATATGTATGCTCAAGCAAGGCCTCCATGCTGAGGGAGGGCTGACCGTCTGTCCTGAGCTCACAGTCGCAAAAAGTGGCCGAAGAGCGGCAGGCGGGGATGCTGGGACCGCCGGGCGGCAAGGGGTGCAGAGTCCATGTTCATGGACAGGCTGCGAGGGGTCCTGGGCTCAAAGGGGGACGAGAGGGGGAGGCCTGCGCTGAAGGCGGTGGGCGGGTGGTCCATGGAGACGTGGCATGGAGGAGGCTCCAGGTGGGTCTCAGCTCGGGGGTCTCCGCTGGCCTGGCCCCCCCACCGCTCTCCACAAGGGCCCCTGGGGTGGGGAGGGTCTTGGCAGGACGTTGGCATGGGAGGGGAGGGATCACACAGGAGGCACTTGTGATGCCTAAGAAGTCCGTTGGGTTCCCCAGGGGTCAAGGGAAACTTTTGGAGGAAGCTGGGCGGGGGGCGTCGCTTGGCCCCACGCTTTGGGGGTGGCGAGTAGGCCCGGCCAGTAAGAAGACGTATCAGGCAACCGAGAGGGGAGGTTCGCCAGCTACCTACGCAGCCCCTTTCTCTGGTGTCCCCCTCCCCAAATACCCAGGCCTGAGGCCAAGAGTCTCTTTCCGCCCTGCCAAGGACTGGACGCTGGGTGGGGTCAAGCGGCTGAAGGGGCCTGATCCCAAGAAGGGCAGTGGGACCAGGACGCAGGAACCCACCGGGCAGGGGCCGAGTAATCTGGGCTCAAAACAACTTTAATCCGTTTTTTTCAAACTGTCCCTATGGTTTTTGCAAATAAAATTTTATAAAACTGGAAAAAGAACAAGTATCTAAATTTATTTGGGTGGGTAAAAAACCAAGGATAAAATGGAATTTGTTAATAGATGCTGGAGAAAGAGGAGGATTGGAAAGAGCACCCGATTTAAAATTGTATTTTGAAGGAGTTAGTTGAACATGGTTAAAACGTTGGATATGATTAGAAAATCCAAGGGAATTAGAACTGGAAGGGCATGAACTCAAAACAGGATGGCACGGCTACCTAATGTATTGAAAAATTAACATAAATGCAGAATTTAAAAACCATACCCTCAGAAGATCCTTAATAAGGATTTGGAAGAAGTATAAAGAGAGACCAAGCCCCAAATTTCAGGTTGGTTATCTCCCCAGGAAGCCTTTTGTAAGCTAGACCTGAGAGGTAATAAATCCTTGACTAAGCTACAGGGACATCATGATAAAAAAAATTCAGGGAAATGGATAATTAAAGAAAGACAAGAGCTAGTTTTTAAGGTTTTAATATTCACTGGCTGAGCTATTATCAAATAAGAGAAAGAGTAAAAAAGAAGATTGAAAGATCTGGTAACACGATGGAAAACTATCAGAATTTGAGAAACTCTCATGTTCAGATGACGACTATTTAATTAGTAAAATGTATGAATTACTATTAAAATTTAAGAGTGAAGAACAAGTGAAGAAATATACAATGACATGGGTGACTAAGGTATGTCATAATATCTAGATGAAGCAATGGGAAGATGTGTGGACGAAGGGCCTACAATCTACCTGTTCTTATAACTTGAAGGAAAGTTTCTTTAAAATGATGTACAACTGGTACTTAGCTCCAAATAAATGAGCCAAGATGTACAAAAACTTGTCAAATTCATGTTGGAAATGTGAAAGCAAATAGGTTCATTCTTTCAGCTATGGTGGAGGTGTAAAAAAAGTTCAAAGATATTGGTCTAAAATAAATAGAAAAATGGGGGGGGGATCTAAGATTTAAATCAGCTTTGCGCCCAGAATTATATTTATTAAATATGATAGACTTGGAGAACAAGAAAGGATTGGAACATAGGAATTTAACAAATTATTTTGTAACAGCAGCACGATTGGTCTTTGCAAGACTGGAGATCCAGCCCAATTCCAACACGCATGGATTGGAGGGAGAAGGTGATAGAAATGGCAGAATTAGGCAAATTGACAAACGTTATAAGAGGAAATTCATTAGAAACGGTCATGAAAACATGGGGACCGTTATTAGTATATGTTAAACGTTCAAGAGGGGGATGCCTATGTTATTAGGTTTAATAACTAAGATTGGCACTACTCTTATGATTTTTATTATGATTATTCCGATAGTTTTTATTGCAATGACCATTATTACTAATGTTGTTATTGTATAGGTGTTATATCATTATTATTACAGTCGTCCCTTCACATTCGCGGGGGTTATGTTCAGTAGACCCCATTAATGTGAAAAACCCGTGAATAACCCCCGCCTCCCCCCTCCCTCCCGAAAGTGGCAACGGGGCCTCAGAGGCCCCGTCGCCACTTTCCCCGGCTCCCCTGGCGGCAAACCGCGAATATGCGGAACCGCGAATGTGGAGGGAGGACTATATTATGCTTGATCCCACTCGGGTCCAGTCC
Source organism: Gambelia wislizenii (assembly GCA_030847615.1). Classification (NCBI taxonomy): domain Eukaryota; kingdom Metazoa; phylum Chordata; class Lepidosauria; order Squamata; family Crotaphytidae; genus Gambelia; species Gambelia wislizenii. The sequence continues at coordinate 520,395 of JAUMIR010000009.1, forward strand.
TTGGCAGGGCAGGAAGAAATTCTTTGCGTCAGTCCTACGTAGGTGGCGAAACCTCCCCTCTCGATTGGGTGACACATCTTGCCCCCTCCTCAGCCACCCAGTTACTGGCTGGGCCTATTCGTCATCCCGAAAGCATGGGGATAAGTGAGTCCCCCCACCCGGAGACTTCCTCCTCCAGTTCCCGTTGGCCTGTGGGGAGCGCAAGGGACTGGTTGCCGCCATGCCTCACGTGTGATCTCGCCCCCTCTCCACGCCAACGTCTGGCTTCCAGGGCCGGTTTAAGGACCCCGCAGCACCTGTAGCCGCAGGGGACCATCGTTGTGGGGGCCATCGTCACCCTCCTCCTGCAAAAACATTATTAGTAATAATCTGAATAACCGGGATATCCTGTACTGTGGACAGGTTAGGTTACGTTGACCTGAGACCCCAAATAAAGCCTTGCAGGGCCCCCCAAATTCCTTAAACCAGCCCTGCCTGCCTCCAAGACACTCTCCCATGCCTCCCTCCCAGAATGGCTCCAGAATGGCCTCCAGTCCAGCGGTTGCCCCTCCGGACCCCAGACCCTTTTCCTCCACAGACCGCCTTCAGCACACGCCTGCTCCCTCCTCTGCTGTGGCCCCCGGATTTGCTCCTTTCTTCCTCTACGTTTCCTCCCTTTCCCAGGGAGGACGCTCACAGTCCCTACACCGCCACAGGGTGGTCCCAGCCTCCCTCTGCCGCGTTCTCAGCCACGCTCGGACTACGCGTCTGCATCGGGGAGTGTTGCAGGTAGATTTATTTCTTTTTCTTAAATGTATTTCTCACTAAATCTCATCAATACGTACATATATATATATATATGTATGCTCAAGCAAGGCCTCCATGCGGAGGGAGGGCTGACCGTCTGTCCTGAGCTCACAGTCGCAAAAAGTGGCCGAAGAGCGGCAGGCGGGGATGCTGGGACCGCCGGGTGGCAAGGGGTGCAGAGTCCATGTTCATGGACAGGCTGCGAGGGGTCCTGGGCTCAAAGGGGGACGAGAGGGGGAGGCCTGCGCTGAAGGCAGTGGGCGGGTGGTCCATGGAGACGTGGCATGGAGGAGGCTCCAGGTGGGTCTCAGCTCGGGGGTCTCCGCTGGCCTGGCCCCCCCACCGCTCTCCACAAGGGCCCCTGGGGTGGGGAGGGTCTTGGCAGGACGTTGGCATGGGAGGGGAGGGATCACACAGGAGGCACTTGTGATGCCTAAGAAGTCCGTTGGGTTCCCCAGGGGTCAAGGGAAACTTTTGGAGGAAGCTGGGCGGGGGGCGTCGCTTGGCCCCACGCTTTGGGGGTGGCGAGTAGGCCCGGCCAGTAAGAAGACGTATCAGGCAACCGAGAGGGGAGGTTCGCCAGCTACCTACGCAGCCCCTTTCTCTGGTGTCCCCCTCCCCAAATACCCAGGCCTGAGGCCAAGAGTCTCTTTCCGCCCTGCCAAGGACTGGACGCTGGGTGGGGTCAAGCGGCTGAAGGGGCCTGATCCCAAGAAGGGCAGTGGGACCAGGACGCAGGAACCCACCGGGCAGGGGCCGAGTAATCTGGGCTCAAAACAACTTTAATCCGTTTTTTTCAAACTGTCCCTATGGTTTTTGCAAATAAAATTTTATAAAACTGGAAAAAGGACAAGTATCTAAATTTATTTGGGTGGGTAAAAAACCAAGGATAAAATGGAATTTGTTAATAGATGCTGGAGAAAGAGGAGGATTGGAAAGAGCACCCGATTTAAAATTGTATTTTGAAGGAGTTAGTTGAACATGGTTAAAACGTTGGATATGATTAGAAAATCCAAGGGAATTAGAACTGGAAGGGCATGAACTCAAAACAGGATGGCACGGCTACCTAATGTATTGAAAAATTAACATAAATGCAGAATTTAAAAACCATACCCTCAGAAGATCCTTAATAAGGATTTGGAAGAAGTATAAAGAGAGACCAAGCCCCAAATTTCAGGTTGGTTATCTCCCCAGGAAGCCTTTTGTAAGCCAGACCTGAGAGGTAATAAATCCTTGACTAAGCTACAGGGACATCATGATAAAAAAAATTCAGGGAAATGGATAATTAAAGAAAGACAAGAGCTAGTTTTTAAGGTTTTAATATTCACTGGCTGAGCTATTATCAAATAAGAGAAAGAGTAAAAAAGAAGATTGAAAGATCTGGTAACACGATGGAAAACTATCAGAATTTGAGAAACTCTCATGTTCAGATGACGACCATTTAATTAGTAAAATGTATGAATTACTATTAAAATTTAAGAGTGAAGAACAAGTGAAGAAATATACAATGACATGGGTGACTAAGGTATGTCATAATATCTAGATGAAGCAATGGGAAGATGTGTGGACGAAGGGCCTACAATCTACCTGTTCTTATAACTTGAAGGAAAGTTTCTTTAAAATGATGTACAACTGGTACTTAGCGCCAAATAAATGAGCCAAGATGTACAAAAACTTGTCAAATTCATGTTGGAAATGTGAAAGCAAATAGGTTCATTCTTTCAGCTATGGTGGAGGTGTAAAAAAAGTTCAAAGATATTGGTCTAAAATAAATAGAAAAATGGGGGGGGGGATCTAAGATTTAAATCAGCTTTGCGCCCAGAATTATATTTATTAAATATGATAGACTTGGAGAACAAGAAAGGATTGGAACATAGGAATTTAACAAATTATTTTGTAACAGCAGCACGATTGGTCTTTGCAAGACTGGAGATCCAGCCCAATTCCAACACGCATGGATTGGAGGGAGAAGGTGATAGAAATGGCAGAATTAGGCAAATTGACAAACGTTATAAGAGGAAATTCATTAGAAACGGTCATGAAAACATGGGGACCGTTATTAGTATATGTTAAACGTTCAAGAGGGGGATGCCTATGTTATTAGGTTTAATAACTAAGATTGGCACTACTCTTATGATTTTTATTATGATTATTCCGATAGTTTTTATTGCAATGACCATTATTACTAATGTTGTTATTGTATAGGTGTTATATCATTATTATTACAGTCGTCCCTTCACATTCGCGGGGGTTATGTTCAGTAGACCCCATTAATGTGAAAAACCCGTGAATAACCCCCGCCTCCCCCCTCCCTCCCGAAAGTGGCAACGGGGCCTCAGAGGCCCCGTCGCCACTTTCCCCGGCTCCCCTGGCGGCAAACCGCGAATATGCGGAACCGCGAATGTGGAGGGAGGACTATATTATGCTTGATCCCACTCGGGTCCAGTCCTTGGCAGGGCAGGAAGAAATTCTTTGCGTCAGTCCTACGTAGGTGGCGAAACCTCCCCTCTCGATTGGGTGACACATCTTGCCCCCTCCTCAGCCGCCCAGTTACTGGCTGGGCCTATTCGTCATCGCGAAAGCATGGGGATAAGTGAGTCCCCCCACCCGGAGACTTCCTCCCCCAGTTCCCGTTGGCCTGTGGGGAGCGCAAGGGACTGGTTGCCGCCATGCCTCACGTGTGATTTCGCCCCCTCTCCACGCCAACGTCTGGCTTCCAGGGCCGGTTTAAAGACCCCGCAGCACCTGTAGCCGCAGGGGACCATCGTTGTGGGGGCCATCGTCACCCTCCTCCTGCAAAAACATTATTAGTAATAATCTGAATAACCGGGATATCCTGTACTGTGGACAGGTTAGGTTACGTTGACCTGAGACCCCAAATAAAGCCTTGCAGGGCCCCCCAAATTCCTTAAACCAGCCCTGCCTGCCTCCAAGACACTCTCCCATGCCTCCCTCCCAGAATGGCTCCAGAATGGCCTCCAGTCCAGCGGTTGCCCCTCCGGACCCCAGACCCTTTTCCTCCACAGACCGCCTTCAGCACACGCCTGCTCCCTCCTCTGCTGTGGCCCCCGGATTTGCTCCTTTCTTCCTCTACGTTTCCTCCCTTTCCCAGGGAGGACGCTCACAGTCCCTACACCGCCACAGGGTGGTCCCAGCCTCCCTCTGCCGCGTTCTCAGCCACGCTCGGACTACGCGTCTGCATCGGGGAGTGTTGCAGGTAGATTTATTTCTTTTTCTTAAATGTATTTCTCACTAAATCTCATCAATACGTACATATATATATATATATATATGCTCAAGCAAGGCCTCCATGCTGAGGGAGGGCTGACCGTCTGTCCTGAGCTCACAGTCGCAAAAAGTGGCCGAGGAGCAGCAGGCGGGGATGCTGGGACCACCGGGTGGCAAGGGGTGCAGAGTCCATGTTCATGGACAGGCTGCGAGGGGTCCTGGGCTCAAAGGGGGACGAGAGGGGGAGGCCTGCGCTGAAGGCGGTGGGCGGGTGGTCCATGGAGAGGTGGCATGGAGGAGGCTCCGGGTGGGTCTCAGCTCGGGGGTCTCCGCTGGCCTGGCCCCCCCACCGCTCTCCACAAGGGCCCCTGGGGTGGGGAGGGTCTTGGCAGGACGTTGGCATGGGAGGGGAGGGATCACACAGGAGGCACTTGTGATGCCTAAGAAGTCCGTTGGGTTCCCCAGGGGTCAAGGGAAACTTTTGGAGGAAGCTGGGCGGGGGGCGTCGCTTGGCCCCACGCTTTGGGGGTGGCGAGTAGGCCCGGCCAGTAAGAAGACGTATCAGGCAACCGAGAGGGGAGGTTCGCCAGCTACCTACGCAGCCCCTTTCTCTGGTGTCCCCCTCCCCAAATACCCAGGCCTGAGGCCAAGAGTCTCTTTCCGCCCTGCCAAGGACTGGACGCTGGGTGGGGTCAAGCGGCTGAAGGGGCCTGATCCCAAGAAGGGCAGTGGGACCAGGACGCAGGAACCCACCGGGCAGGGGCCGAGTAATCTGGGCTCAAAACAACTTTAATCCGTTTTTTTCAAACTGTCCCTATGGTTTTTGCAAATAAAATTTTATAAAACTGGAAAAAGAACAAGTATCTAAATTTATTTGGGTGGGTAAAAAACCAAGGATAAAATGGAATTTGTTAATAGATGCTGGAGAAAGAGGAGGATTGGAAAGAGCACCCGATTTAAAATTGTATTTTGAAGGAGTTAGTTGAACATGGTTAAAATGTTGGATATGATTAGAAAATCCAAGGGAATTAGAATTGGAAGGGCATGAACTCAAAACAGAATGGCACGGCTACCTAATGTATTGAAAAATTAACATAAATGCAGAATTTAAAAACCATACCCTCAGAAGATCCTTAATAAGGATTTGGAAGAAGTATAAAGAGAGACCAAGCCCCAAATTTCAGGTTGGTTATCTCCCCAGGAAGCCTTTTGTAACCAAGAGCTGAGAGGTAATAAATCCTTGGCTAACTTACAGGGACATCATGATAAAAAAAAATTCAGGGAAATGGATAATTAAAGGAAAACAAGAGCTAGTTTTTAAGGTTTTAATATTCACTGGCTGAGCTATTATCAAATAAGAGAAAGAGTAAAAAAGAAGATTGAAAGATCTGGTAACACGATGGAAAACTATCAGAATTTGAGAAACTCTCATGTTCAGATGACGACCATTTAATTAGTAAAATGTATGAATTACTATTAAAATTTAAGAGTGAAGAACAAGTGAAGAAATATACAATGACATGGGTGACTGAGATATGTCATAATATCTAGATGAAGCAATGGGAAGATGTGTGAACTAAGGGCCTACAATCTACCTGTTCTTATAACTTGAAGGAAAGTTTCTTTAAAATGATGTACAACTGGTACTTAGCGCCAAATAAATGAGCCAAGATGTACAAAAACTTGTCAAATTCATGTTGGAAATGTGAAAGCAAATAGGTTCATTCTTTCAGCTATGGTGGAGGTGTAAAAAAAGTTCAAAGATATTGGTCTAAAATAAATAGAAAAATGCGGGGGGGGGGCGGGGGGAATCTAGGATTTAAATCAGCTTTGCGCCCAGAATTATATTTATTAAATATGATAGACTTGGAGAACAAGAAAGGATTGGAACATAGGAATTTAACAAATTATTTTGTAACAGCAGCACGATTGGTCTTTGCAAGACTGGAGATCCAGCCCAATTCCAACACGCATGGATTGGAGGGAGAAGGTGATAGAAATGGCAGAATTAGGCAAATTGACAAACGTTATAAGAGGAAATTCATTAGAAACGGTCATGAAAACATGGGGACCGTTATTAGTATATGTTAAACGTTCAAGAGGGGGATACCTATGTTATTAGGTTTAATAACTAAGATTGGCACTACTCTTATGATTTTTATTATGAATATTCCGATAGTTTTTATTGCAATGACCATTATTACTAATGTTGTTATTGTATAGGTGTTATATCATTATTATTACAGTCGTCCCTTCACATTCGCGGGGGTTATGTTCAGTAGACCCCATTAATGTGAAAAACCCGTGAATAACCCCCGCCTCCCCCCTCCCTCCCGAAAGTGGCAACGGGGCCTCAGAGGCCCCGTCGCCACTTTCCCCGGCTCCCCTGGCGGCAAACCGCGAATATGCGGAACCGCGAATGTGGAGGGAGGACTATATTATGCTTGATCCCACTCGGGTCCAGTCCTTGGCAGGGCAGGAAGAAATTCTTTGCGTCAGTCCTACGTAGGTGGCGAAACCTCCCCTCTCGATTGGGTGACACATCTTGCCCCCTCCTCAGCCGCCCAGTTACTGGCTGGGCCTATTCGTCATCCCGAAAGCATGGGGATAAGTGAGTCCCCCCACCCGGAGACTTCCTCCTCCAGTTCCCGTTGGCCTATGGGGAGCGCAAGGGACTGGTTGCCGCCATGCCTCACGTGTGATTTCGCCCCCTCTCCACGCCAACGTCTGGCTTCCAGGCCCGGTTTAAAGACCCTGCAGCACCTGTAGCCGCAGGGGACCATCGTTGTGGGGGGCCATCGTCACCCTACTCCTGCAAAAACTTTATTAGTAATAATCTGAATAGCCTGTACTGTGGACAGTTTAGGTTACATTGACCTGAGATAAACATCTGAGACTCTCTCCCATGCCTCCCTCCCAGATTGGCTCCAAAATGGCCTCCAGTCCAGCGGTTGCCCCTCCGGACCCCAGCCCCTTTCCCCCCCAGACCACCGTCAGCACGGGCCTGCTCTCCTCCTCTGCTGTGGCCTTCACGTCCCTTTCCCAGGGAGGACGCTCACAGTCCCTACACCGCCACAGGGTGGTCCCAGCCTCCCTCTGTCGCGTTCTCAGCCACGCTCGGACTACGCGTCTGCATCTGGGAGCGTTGCAGGTACCTGGAAGGCAAAGACAGACAGCATTTCAGGAAGGATGCTCCTTTGGGTTGGGTGTTTTACCACCTACAGCCAACCTCCATAAACAGTGGTTCATCTTTTAAATAGACCGCAAATCCCGCCACCACCACCCCGTAGTCCGTTTAACCTTAAAAAAAAACACATTCCAAACCAAATGCGGCCTTGGGGTCACCTCATTTTTTTTTTTCAGGTGGTGGAATTTTTGGCAGCCTTTGCAGGAGCTAATGGATGCCAGAGGTAGAAATGTGGCCCTTAGACCTGCGCAAGGCGGCCACCCCACGTGAGCGTATCCACCGTGGAGGTAAGAGAGAAGAGCTGAGAAGAAATATCTTTTGCTCACCAATCTCACCTTGAGTGCAGAGGTGGCAGTTGACACCCGGGATGGAAAAAACATCCGTAAATACAGGGAGCCCACGCCTTTCAACATCTCTTCCTCTGACAACTCCTCGCTCTGTCCGCAAAAATAACAACCACAGATGATTTGCATAACTTTACAGTAGAGGATGGAGACACTGAAATAGGTCGAGATTTCCCACACCTTGGCTCCGTCATTAATCAGAGTGGGGACTGCAGTCAGAAAACCAGAAGAAGACTAGGACTGAGAAAGGCAGCTTTGAAGGGACTAGGCAAGATTCTCAGGTATAACGATATATCACTGGATACTCTACGACCCCAGTATCCACGGGGAGGGGGGTCATATTCCAAGCCCCCCACCCCGTGGACACCTGAGACCAAAGGTAATCGTGAACCCCATATTTTGACCTTGGGCAAATCACACACACACACTCCCTCAGCAAATCCGATGATAGGTCCCCCTCAGGATAGCCCTAAGTCGGAAATGACTTGAGGGCACGCCACAACAGCAATGTATTTTGACTATATTTGGGCTGGAAGCATACCATAGAATGACACTGGAGGGCACAGAGAGACCCACAACCACTTCCTGGGTGGAATAATTTTTGGACAGTGGTAAGTGAAGTAGGTAAGGGGGGCTTTCTGTACTAAAGTTAGGATTGTCTGTGCCAGAGGACAGGATGAGAATCCATAATGACCCCCTTAACAGATGAGAAAGCTGGGCCAATGCTAACAAAATGAATTTCAACAGGGAGAAATGTCAGACACTACACTTGGGCAGTAAAAATGAAATGCACAGATATAGGAAGGGTGACACCTGGCTTAAGGGCAGTCCATGCGAAAGGGATCTAGTTGGTGGACCACAAACTGAATATGAGTTGGCAGTGTGATGAAGCAGCTAAAAAAGCCAATGCAATTCTAAGGCTGCATCATGTATAGTGTCTCAATCAAGGGAAGTCATAGTGCCACTCTATTCTGCTTTGGTCAGACCTTACCTTGAATACTGTGTCCAGTTCTGGGCACCACAATTCAGGAAGGATATTGAGACGCTGGAATGTGTCCAGAGGAAGGCAACCAAAATGGCAGGAGGTCTGGAAGCCATGATGCCCTATGAGAAGCGGCTTAGGGAGCTGAGCATGCTTAGCCTGGAGAAGAGAAGGTTGCGAGGTGAAATGTTAGCCATGTTTAAATATCTGAAGGGATGTCATACTGAGGATGGAGCAAGCTTGTTTTCTGCTGCTCCAGAGACTAGGACACAAAGCAATGGGTTCAAACTACAGGAAAGGAGATTCCACCTAAACCTTATTAGGAAGAACTTCCTGACAGTAAGAGCTGTTCGGCAGGGGAATTAACTCCCTTGGGGTGTGGTGGAGTCTCCTTCTTTGGAGGTTTTCAAACAGAGGCTGGATAGCCATCGGTCATTGGGATTGCTTTGATTGCATATTCTTGCATGGCAGAAGGGGGTTGGACTGGATGGCCTTTGGGGTCTCTTCCAACTCTGTGGTTCTATGATTCTGTCAACCCACATTAAGGAGGCTGTCCTAGCTCATCACCTTTCATTCACAAAATATGATGGTGCTGACCATCTTTATACAGCATTCCTGAGGAAAGGTACAGTTTGTGTTGAATCTCAACAGCTGCGAGAACGGCAGATTAGCTTTTAATGTGTGTGACTGACAACTCCTGTCATCATCTCATAGATCTGCTAGAAAATGCGCGGGTGGTGACTTTTTGGACTGAGATTCTAGGATACTAAATACTATATTACGGGCTTCATGGTGAGGAATACCAGTATACAATGACTGAACATCCAAGGTTACTAAGCAAGCCTGCTCACGTCCTTGTATGTTCTCAGCTCGTGAAATGAAGTGTGCAGAGTCCTGAAGAATCTGGGAAAGTGTCCCTTATTCAGACTACAACTCCCAGAGTCCCTTGCCACAGCGCGAAGGCACTGTGTGATGTCCAGCCAGGACGGTTTGAATCTCCCCTTCATTTTCCTTCGTTTTAGTTCAGGCCGTGGTATGTCTGAGCATAGGATTATTTCATTGCATTAGAGTTGTGGGGGGAGCTGAAGAATTCCCCTGCCTTTTTCCAGGTTTGTTCTAGCGAGTAGTTTTTAGTTTTGCTCAGGCTTTGCTGTGAGCTTGCAGAGAGCTGTTTATTGGTGGCAAACAGGCCCAGACAGCCGGGAAGGGCATTTCTTACACCGTTTAGCCAAATTAGTTGCCCACAACAAATAAGTCAAAGGAATCAGGAGCTGAAAGACCCTGCACCGGCTCCATTGAGTGAGGAGATCAAACCCAGAGAGAGGACACCCTGGAGACTGCTGAAACTCCAACTGCAAAGTACCTTTTATTTCAAGCCTTTTAGAGCTGGGGAGGAGAAAGCCCTTTTCTTTTGTTCTTTAAAATAAACTTCCCCCTTTTTTGAACGTTATATTCAGCATTTTGGGTAAAGGACTTTGATCTCACCAGGGTACTGGCGTTGCACACCCAAGCCTGCCACCACCTTTATTTGGGTGTGTCTTCACACACTGTGAAACCATTCCAGGAGGCTGGAGGCGATATCTGCCCCCCTCCCATGACAGTTTTATTCCACGCAGCTTGTAACAAAAAGCTGCCTCTCTGATACCCTTTTAAATGGTTGCTTTCTCGGAAATGGGTTTAAACTGCCTTACGTACAGTTTCTGGAAGAAATAAAATATTCCCCCCCCCAATATAAATTACACACACACCCTGGGGAGAAAGGGTTGCCATGTTCTCCTCCCCCCTCCCCCGGCCAATTTAGGCCCAAGAGAGCTGTGTCCCATTAACAGGAAATCCCATGGAAATGATCACCTGCGCCATTGTACAAAAGGCCTCTTCTTCTGGGCCTAAAATGCCCCTGGGGACCCTTAAGCCTACTGGAAATCACTTGGGGGGACGTTTTGGGAAATCAGCAGGTGGGGAGCCATCCCCTAGATCTTTGGGGCCAGGAAGAGCATTACCTCTCCTTCTTCTCTGTACTCCCCACAGCTGGATTTCCCTCTGACGGGCTGCAATCTCCTGGACACGCCTCCCATGCAAGGCTAACCTCGCCTGGACTTCCTCGTGCAACATTGCCCAGATCTGTGCTACCTCTTCTGCCTCCCTCTGACGGGCTCGAATCCCCTGGGCACGGCACAGCTGCCAGTCTAAAAGGTTCCAGGATATCTCGTGCAACCCTTGCAACCTCTTTGCTTCCTCTTGTGCCTCCTTCTGACGGGCTCCAAACTCGTGGAAACGCCTCTTATGCCAGGCTACCCTCACCTGGGCTTCCTCGTGCAACTCTGCCCACCTCTGTGCTTCCTCGTGGGCCTCCCTCTGCCGGGCTTCAATTTGCTGGGCTTCCCTCAGCCGGACTTCAGTTTCCAGGGCTTGAATTTCCTGGGCTTCCCTCAGCCGGGCTTCCCTCTCCCTTTCCCTCCGCTCTCCTCTTATCCTCTGAATCACCTGCTGCAAAGAAAGGAGCGCACCGACACAGATGTGTGTCTAAACTATTTCTCTTTACTAAAACATAATATAGTGATATTTACAATGAGCCTCAGACTCCGATCATACAGACTACAAAGCACAATGGAGAGTGCAGTCCTGTCACTGTACAGCCCAGAGAGAACCGTACAGTCTCAGAGCATAATCCAGCTCAATAATACACACAGTGATTCCCACACACATTCTCTAACAAAGAGAAGGGGTTGGCCTTCTCGCTTCCCACGCCACCTTCCCAGCCCTATGAAGATATGCCAGCCAGCTGCCCTTAGCCTTCTCATCACTGGCCCTTGCAGGCTCTCACATACCATACTTGCTCTTTACAGTATAAATTTCCAGGCTGTAGGTCCCAGCACCCTGACATGTCACTCAAAAAGGTGTTGAGCCAGCACTGGCCTGAGATTTATACCCTCAGCATCCAAAAGAGACACAGAGGTGTGCGGGAGGGCAGTACCTGGAGCCGCATACGCCACGACCTCAAGTGGCCGGTGATCCACAGGGGGAAGCGTGAGACGGGGATCTCTGAAAAAAAGAGAGAGAAGAAAAGATTTGCAGTTCTGTCCCCACTTGGGGCCAATTTGGGCCCAAGAGAGCTGTGTCCCATTAACAGGAAATCCCATGGAAATGATCACATGCGCCATTGCTTCTGGTACACAACGGCCTCTTCTCCTGGGCCTAAAATGCCCCTGGGGACCCTTAAGCCTACTGAAAATCATTTGGGGGAACTTTTTGGGAAATCAGCAGGTGGGGAGCCATCCCCTAGATCTTTGGGGCCAGGAAGAGCATTACCTCTCGTTCTTCTCTGTACTCCCCACAGCTGGATTTCCCTCTGACGGGCTGCAATCTCCTGGGCACGCTTCCCATGCAAGGCTAACCACGCCTGGACCTCCTCGTGCAACATTGCCCAGATCCGTGCTACCTCTTCTGCCTCCCTCTGACGGGCACCAATCGCCTGGGCACGCCTCCGCTGCCAGGCTAACCTCTGCCGGGCGTATTCGTGCCACCCTTTAAACTTCTGTGCTTCCTCCTGTGCCTCCCTCTGACGGGCTCCAAAGTCCTGGGCACGCCTCCGACGCCAGGCTATCCTTGCCTGGGCTACCTCGTGCATGTCTTCCCACCTCTGTGCTTCCTCTTGGGCCTCCCTCTGCCGGGCTTCAATTTGCTGGGCTTCCCTCAGCTGGGCTTCAATTTCCTGGTCTTCTCTCTGCCGGGCTTCAATCTGCTGGGCTTGAATTTCCTGGGCTTCCCTCAGCTGGGCTTCAATCTGCCGGGCTTGAATTTCCTGGGCTTCCCTCAGCTGGGCTTCAATCTGCCGGGCTTGAATTTCCTGGGCTTCCCTCAGCTGGGCTTCAATCTGCCGGGCTTGAATTTCCTGGGCTTCCCTCAGCCGGGCTTCCCTCTCCCTTTCCCTCCGCTCTCCTCTTATCCTCTGAATCACCTGCTGCAAAGAAAGGAGCGCACAGACACAGATGTGTGTCTAAACTATTTCTCTTTACTAAAACATAATATAGTGATATTTACAATGAGCCTCAGACTCCGATCATACAGACTACACAGCACAATGGAGAGTGCAGTCCTGTCACTGTACAGCCCAGAGAGAACCGTACAGTCTCAGAGCATAATCCAGCTCAATAATACACACAGTGATTCCCACACACATTCTCTAACAAAGAGAAGGGTTTGGCCTTCTCGCTTCCCACGCCACCTTCCCAGCCCTATCAAGATATGCCAGCCAGCTGCCCTTAGCCTTCTCATCACTGGCCCTTGCAGGCTCTCACATACCATACTTGCTCTTTACAGTATAAATTCCCGGGCTGTAGGTCCCAGCACCCTGACATGTCAATCAAAAAGGTGTTGAGCCAGCACTGGCCTGAGTTTTATACCCTCAGCATCCAAAAGAGACACAGAGGTGTGCGGGAGGGCAGTACCTGGAGCCGCATACGCCACGACCTCAAGTGGCTGGCGATCCACAGACGGAAGCGTGAGACGGGGATCTCTGAAAAAAAGAGAGAGAAGAAAAGATTTGCAGTTCTGCCCCCACTTGGGGCCAATTTAGGCTCAAGAGAGCTGTGTCCCATTAACAGGAAATCCCATGGAAATGATCACATGCGCCATTGCTTCTGGTACACAACGGCCTCTTCTCCTGGGCCTAAAATGCCCCTGGGGACCCTTAAGCCTACTGGAAATCACTTGGGGGGACTTTTTGGGAAATCAGCAGGTGGGGAGCCATCCCCTAGAGTTTGGGACAAGGAAGACCATTACCTCTTCTTCTCCGGGCTTCCCTCTCCTGCGCTTCAATCATCTTGGCTACCCTCCGCCAGGCTTCAAACTCCTGGGCGCGCCTCTGCCGGGCTACAATTTCCTGGGCTTCCCTCTGCCGGGCTTCCATTTCCTGGGCTTGCCTCTGATGGGCTCCAATCACCTGGGCTCCAATTTCCTGCTCTTCCCACTGCTGGGGTTCAATTTCCTGGGCTTCAATCGCCTGGGCTTCAATTTCCTGCTCTTCCCACTGCCCGGCTTCGATTTCCTGGGCTTCAATCACCTGGGCTTCAATTTCCTGCTCTTCCCACTGCCCGGCTTCGATTTCCTGGGCTTCAATCACCTGGGCTTCAATCACCTGGGCTTCAATCACCTGGGCTTCAATTCCCTGGGCTTCCCACTGCCGGGCTTCAATTTCCTGGGCTTCCCTCAGCTGGGCTTCAATCACCTGGGCTTCCCACTGCCGGGCTTCAATTTCCTGGGCTTCAACCTCCTTGGCTTCCCTGTCCTGGTGCTCCTGCCACTCTCCTCTCCTCCAAAAGAACTGGTGCAAAGAAAGAAGAAAATGCGAAAATGCCTGGCTATGGAGCAAATGACGTGTTGAGGAGGGTGCCTTCACAACCTTGAAGGCGGCTGAAGCTGTTTCCCAGCCTAAGCAACCTTCCAGAGGGAGAGGGAGAACTATGTCTCACCCAGAAGGCCTTCTGCTCATGTCAGGCTCTGGCACGCTAGCTAGGCCTAAACAGCAAAGCAAATTCAAGCTAGCTAACCATACAGTGCCCATGCCAGAGTCATAACAGAAACAGCTACTTGGGACACCCTAAATCCAAGTTTCTAGGTCTCATGAAAAAACTCAGTGACACAGAAAAGCTTGACAACACCTCTGTGCCGTTTCCCCCGTTGCTCCCCACCTCCAGTCCCGGTATAAAAGGCCCTTCCCATGAGGGCAATTCTAATAGGTGCAAGTCAATAAACTACATAAATAAACCATACTTTATCTTTTGTTTTCAAACAGATTTGGTTTAAAGGATCCCCCCCCCCCTATGGATTGTTTAGCTGCATTTTAATCACAGCTCTTAATCCATTTTAACCAGAGGCCAAAATGGGAGAGGGCTGTGGACTGTGGCATGGGTCATTTTCTGTTCCCACCACTGAGAGGAAATGTTGGGGCTCTGCCAAGGGCAGTCACAGGAAATCGAAAGCGTGCTGTTGAGAGGATCTGTCTGTATTGATTTCCCAAAAGTTTGTTATATTGAGTCTGTAGAGCAAAAGACCTAGTCTGCCAAAATATGTCTGTGTC